>BLBF01000018.1:38972107-39077843 GCA_015471245.1 Laticauda colubrina | reverse complement strand
CTGGTCCTGCTGGTCCTGCTGGTGCTCCTGGTCCTGCTGGTACTCCTGGTCCTGCTGGTGCTCCTGGTCCTGCTGGTGCTCCTGGTCCTGCTCCTGGTGCTGCTGGTGCTGCTGCTGGTGCTGCTGCTGGTGCTCCTGGTGGTGGTCTTGCTGGTCCTGCTGGTCCTGATTTTGCTGCTACTGTTGTTGTTGTTGCTGCTGGTGGTGGTGGTGTGGAGGAGCAGCCCCTACAACCTTGAAGCCCCTCTGATGAGGGCCCATATGGCCCTGCCAAAGGGAGGAAGAGGCAATACAACATAGAAGAGGAACATGAAAAGGAGGTGCTGGAGTGGCTGAGGGAGAACGAGTATCTATGGTGGACAGAGAGACCTATGTGATGGCCAAGTGCAGCTTCTTGGAGGGTGAGATCCACCACCGAGGAGCAGCCCCTCTCACAACCCTCTCTCTCAGGCAGCCTGCTGAGAGCCAGTCCTCTTCTGGCAAGGAGTCAGCTCCTGTGTCCAGGCAGGTATCTGTGGAGCCTGCCACAATGGAGAACCCCCCGACAGCTGTACTACGCGTGGCGGAGCATGTGGAGGACCCCCTGACACAGTGGGAGAAAGGAGACGGCACTTCCACCACAGCCCAACCCGCATCCACCCCCAGCTCCACCTCCACAGAAAGGCAGAGAGGCAGACCGGAGGGGCAGAGCCACACTGTCCTGCTGAAGATAAGAGACACCATTAGGAGCAGCGTAGATCTCCTCTCTCAGCTGGTACACTGACGCCCCATCCTCCAACTGCAAGCCCTTCCTCACCTATGTCAACCAGACCCTCATGAACATGTCGGAACCCCAGTACCAGGTGGTGAAAGACAGGATCAACAATCTTCTTCACAAACCTCCAGACCAAGCTGAACCTGCTCCCACCCAGTCCAGGTCTGCTCCTCCACCCCAGGTGATGTCACTGCCCTTCCAAGGCTTTCCACAGGCCCTCATCTACCAAGGCTATGGTTACCAGGAGGTCCAACAGCACAGGCATCCCTTCCCAGTCCAGGCACAGGTACATCGGACAACACCGGTGCCACTGATGCCACCGATGCCACCCACCCCACCGATGCCAGCCACGCCACCGATGCCACCCATGCCACAGATGCCACCCATGCCACCCACGCCACCGATGCCACCGATGCCAGTCCTCACCTAGCTGCAGACCAGACAGCCCCACTATACTGCTCCTTCCTCCAACCCACAGCCAAGCCCGGCCTCAGTACATCTATCATCGGTATTGGGGCTGACAGCCCATGTCATGGAGGAAGGGGTTCTCAACATCACGGGGCTGAGCCAGCTGTCTGAGAGCTTCCTCAACACACCATCCCCTGTTGTCCTCTCGGGGCCAGGCACCCCAGTGGCTCTTCAGACCAGCACTCCAGCAGCAGCCACCTCCACAGCACCTGGACCCTTCACCCCTGAGACTGGGCACGCCTCCGAATGACCAAGAAGAGTGCCAGAGACTGGGTGGCTACCTGTTGACTTAATTTTTGCTTTGGACACTTGACTTGGGTCATTTTTCTTTTACAGCTTTTTATTAATAAAGATTATCTTTGCTTCACACACTTGCTTCATTTATTTTATTAAATAAAGTCTTGGTGGAAACTTTTAGAAATGGTTTAAGCCTTTACATGCTTGTGGGATGGGTAAGGATAGCAGTGGGATAGCGCAGGTATACCTTTGGGATGGGTAATAGCTGTGGGATGGGCAGGGATACCTTTGGGATGGGTAATAGCTGTGGGATAGATAAACCTCCAGTGCAAGCATAGTGGGACTAAATGGTCCCCCCTCCCAGGTGTCACACCTATGGCCCTTTATTATCAATAATAATGTAATCATTCATCCACACATGTCAACATAAACACAACTCTTTATTAAATGCCCTGTTCATTGTAGGCCCACCCAACATACATGGCACAATCTCATCAGTATGATGAGACAGACTGAAGGAAGCATCCATTAATCATCTATCATCCTGTCTTGCCACTCCACTGCTCCAGCTGGGGAGTTGCACCAGTGACTCAGGAGGTTGCGCTGCTTCTTCCCTTCATCTGAGGCTCTGTTGGGGCCTTGCACATCCTTAGTGTCTATCAGATTTCGCCCTTACCTCCATTCCCCAGGCTCCATGTCCCCATTGCCTTGTTGGAGGTCCATGAGCCTGTTCTGCAACCCTGGGTAGCGGGTGCGCATGAGATTGTGCAGGATGCAGCAAGCTTCCACAATCCTCCTCACGGTCCGTGGGCGATGCTGCATGGTGGTGAGAAGTACTTGGAACCTATTGGCCAGGATGCCAAAGACATTCTCCACCACCCACCTTGCCCTGGACAGCCTGTAGTTGAAGATCCTCTCTTCACGGGTGAGGAGTCTGGAAGTGTAGGGCTTCATGAGGTTGGTTCTGAGGGAGAAGGCGTCATCCCCCATGATGAAGTAGGGCACATCTTGCGTGTCATTGGGCAGGGGGTCTGGATCTGGGAAGCCCATGATGAGGTTGCATTCCAGCCCCTCCTTGAGGTCACTGACATTGTATATCTGGGCATCTGAAGCTGACCCGTTGCCTGAAGCATCGATGTACATGAACTTGTAGTCAGCATCGACCATGGCAAAGAGGATGATGCTGAAAAAGCCCTTGGAGTTGAAATAAGTGGACGCCGACTTGGCTGGAGATTTGCAGGCCATGTGCATCCCATCTATGGCTCCAATGGTGTGGGGGAAGTTCCACTTCTGATACCACTGCTCTGCAACTTTCTTCCAACCTTCTTCAGTGGAGGGGCACTGGAGGAGCTCCTCCAGGTATTCTTCGATGATGGCCTGCATCATTTCTCTGACCACAATGCTGATGGTGTTGTGTGGCACCCTCCAGCCATACTGCATGCTCCTGTAGGTGGTCCCTGAGGCCAGGTAGCACAGAGTCAGTGCCACCTTGAGCCTGGGTCCAGGTTGGGCTGGAAGTTGGTGTTTGCCTTGGTCAACCTAGGTCTCAGCCGCTCCACAACTTCGTCAAACATGGCTGGGGGCATCCTCATGAAGTTCTGGAATGCACGAGGGTCTTCGTTCCTCAGCTCCACCATCAGCTTGTTATACAGTCCATACTCCGCTCTTCTCGCGATCCATCTTCGGACCCAGACACTTCTTGGACGCCTCCTTTTCTTCCCATAGAACAGTTGAAAGAGCCTGGAGATGGCTTCACACTGTTGCAGAACGATGACGGCTACCAAAAGGAGTGTGTTACGATCCATGGTGGAGATGACTGGATGCTGTGGAATAGCAAGAGCAAGATGAAGGCTGCGGAGATCTGCACAGCAGGGATGCTGGACTGAAAGTGAGATCCAGGTGAGTTCCTCCCCCTTTTTATAGGCAATATAGTTTTTCCACTATGTGTCCTTTTGCATTCTCTAGGCATCCTCTAGACATCCTTAATATCCGAGATAGGTCCCCTCTGCAAATGTTTTTTCCATTTTAAATGCTTTGTATGCGAGCTGCATCCGCTTTCATCCTTTCTCCGTCCGTGCTACTTATGGTTTGTGTCTGTTCTGCGTCCGTTTCGCTTCCTCCCTGTGTCCGTTTTCCGCTGGAGCAGATTTGAGTTGCGTGGATGCACAGCGGATGCCTAGCGGATATAGCGGATGCATAACGGATGACAACGGATGTAGAACGGATGTTCCCCGTATGCATTGCGGATGCAGAACGGACGCATTGGATACATTTTCCACTCAAAAAGTTTTGAGCAGCTCAAAACTTTTTGAGCAGATGGAACCTCAGTCGACGGATGCTGGACGGATAGAGAGGATGAAAAACGGACGCAGTGAGTACAGAATGTATGGATCTCATTAACCAATGGATGGCAAATGTTTCTCTCCGTTTTACATCCTCTTTCCATCCATTGGTCCAGTGTGACATGGGCTTTCCTATCCATGATCAGAGAGCAGCATTTAAAACATTTCCTCATCTACACTCTCAGCGGATGGATAGCTATTTCTAATTTGCTAGAAGGAAGCAACCCATACAAAGATAATCACTTTAATCTATTACTGAACCCCAGACATCACTCACCAAAATACACGAGATATCCCAAATCTTATTCTATCATGTCTCATATTACTACAGACCAACTTCAGGACTTAGTCATAATAAAGCAGCCTGCGCTTTCCACCCAGTGCATGTTGCACAAAATGTTCCCTCACATCCACATTCCAAAACATGACACAAAGGGATGATAATTTATTTTATCAAACTTCTCAACAGTAAATAGATGTGACAGTGTCCTATTTTATGTAATGAATAAATTAATGATAAAGAGCACCATATTCCTAGATTACAGGAAAGATGAATAGAGTTGTAACAACAAATAATAATGCAGAAGGCAAAAGCTCAAAATAATCGATAATCAAAATAATCAGTCAAAGATGGTTATTGTGCACGACTGAGAATATTGATCTCATATCTTTATTCCATTACATTTAGCTGGCTCCTATATGGTTAGGTAAAGGATTTCCATGGCCAAATTATATTTATTCTCGGTCTGTCCCAAAAAATCTTTTTCAAGAGGCAACCTGACTTACTTGTTTTCCTTTGAAGATGTTTCGCTTCTCATCCAAGAGCAAGCTTCTTCTTGGATGAGAAGTGAAACATCTTCAAAGAAAAATAAGAAAGTCCAGTTGCCTCTTGAAAAAGCATCTTTGGGACAACCATGACCTGGATGACCAAAAATCTGTATAGATATTCTGTGTCCGTTCACAGAAAAATTTCCCATCCGCTATAATGGACATTTCCACCTGCCACAATAAATGCAGCAGGCAAAAACCTCAACATCATAAACACTCAGCATGGAAGAAGGGGAGAGAAGATGGTCCCCATATATTTCTAGATGTAATCAGCTGTCCAAATCACCAAAAATTTTGACTGAGGCAGATGTTACCTGGATTAAGCTACTACAAGTGAGCTTCCATGGCTACCTGTTGACTAATTAGTTCTCCTTCATCCAACACCATACCTGCTATAAAAATAGAAATGATAACAGTAGTTCACAAATAAAGTTTGATAATTAGCATGAGAAATGATAGCAAGCATGTACTGTAATCAAACATGTAATCCACAAATGTTGCTGAAACAGTCCATTAAATTAAAGTGTAAAATTTAAATTACATTAAAGTGTTATAACATTAGTGTGCCATTCGCTTTATATGACTTCAAAAGAAATTATGTCTATTATCATGTCTGATTTTACTGGTTGACTAACCATCTGCCAGCTACTTACATTACTCCTTCTTTCTCGGGTTTCAACCATACAGATAAAGTAAATGAAACAGTAAGCTTCCGAGGATGAGGAGTGGAAAAACAACCCTTTTCACCATGAAAAATAATACTTGTGTTGCTAAAAGATCCAGGAGGCACATCATTTTGATCTTGCTGGATAACATTGCCCAGGCCTTCTGAGAGAATGGCAGCATAAGAAGCAGGAGATGATCTATACGGACACTTCTGAATGCAAAATTGCCGTATACAGAAGTTAATACTTTCAGCAACAGCTGAACTTTGACAAAAAGTACTCCTTTCTGGCAGTCCACAGGTCGCTTGGGATGGCATAATGGAAATGTTCTTGAAAGCACCCACATTTTCAAGACTTGGAAAATGTCCCTGGGAACTGGCGAGAGGTAAGGTTATATAATAAACGGTGATGGATGTTTCAATGGCATGAAGCAGGAAACCACAGTGCAGAACCAGGCAAATCATGTTTATAGGCAGGCTGCTTCTCGATAAGGCACCTTAAATAAATAATGACTGCTGCATCAGTGGAAATGGCCTTGGGCAGCTAGTTGAGAGATGATGCAGCATTTCTCTTTAATTTGAAATCCTGGCAGTGTTGAGTTTCTTAAGTCGAGTGATAGATACTTGGAGCACGGTAATATCTAGAAATAATACAAAAAATATTTAAAGGGAATCGGTGCTTTATACCATCTCCAGATATACATACAATTCAGGCCAGACTGACCTAGATCTGTTAGGGAAGGAAAACCAATTGAAACTGAAAAGTAACTTGCAAATCTTGATATATTCATTACAATGGTATATCTCTTTACTTATAATGTATGGCAATAACATCATGTAAATGAGGTGGCATGGCTGATTAAGACAAACAGAGAGCATACAACATCCATATTTACCAATGCAGCAGGACTGTTTTAAGAGAGATGATAGAATATTTTTGAACTGAAATTTTCCATGAATATCTGAAACAACTTCACATTCTGCTGTACATTAAAAACTCTTCTGATTCCAGCTGTGGAGCTACTAAAACCCACTTAGTTACTCTATAATTGCAACTTTATCAGTTCTGCATCCGAAATATGCAGACACTTCAGATATACAGTATTTAATCATTGGTTTTATGCTGCGACAAGCAAAGCACCTAGCAATCTACTTATAAATGTGTACCTAATCCATTTTAAAAAGATACTCAAAATATTAAAGACAGAAACATACAACTTTAAATTTGCAAAGCATTTTGTGTCTTACCCCAATTGTCCATTTCACGCAGCTCCTTCTACCCTTTAGCAAAGCTGATTAAACCGTATCACCATCTGTCCTGTTTCACTGTCTTCCTAGTAAAACTCTGCTCTTTTCTGACGTTGAAGATAGAACCTATGTCTGATGTACAGGTAAAGCGAATGCCACATCACTGTAAATGATAAGTACCTTTTACTTGTTATTTAACTGAGGAGACAGACTACTCAAATGTTCAGGTTAATAACTGGCTCATATGTCAAGAAGGCTAGGTTTGGTTACCTGGCAACTCCAGTAATTCCTTTCAGCTGGCTTGATAGGACAGAGTAGAAGCAACACTTGTGTACAGGTGAAGGTCAGGCTATAAGCACTTTAAGCCGGATGCCAGAAAACTGTCTGCTTATTTCCCCATTTGAAGGCAGCAACCTCCTTGGTTGTTTGGTAATGTGTTTCAACATTTTTTAAACACTTTCATAGATAAATGGGAGGAAGACAAGCAGTGGAAAACTGCCAGATTCAAAGGGTAAAATATTTAATAAAGTCATGGACAGGACATGCACAACTAATAGGCTCTTAAGCTCCTTCCTTGCCCTCAGGGGTTTCTGATTTCCATGTCATATGTCTTGCTTTGGAATAAGACAGCCATCAAACTGGTAAGCAAGGCTTCCTTATCAGGGAATTTATCAATATTTTCCTCTGTGGTAGTGAAATAAATAATAATTATTCATGATTTGCAAATGTATTTGTGATATTTGAAATTCAACACATTTCTTTGTCTCTCAAATTCGAGAAAGAGCACCACTTATGAATAATTGGAAATGTCAGAACCAACTCAAGGCATGCCACAATGACTTCTCTCTCTTCTAAGGCAGGAAAACTGTAATGTTCAAATAACAACAGAATGATGGAAACATAATCAAAGCCATCAATTCACAGGCAGTGGCAATTATTTGGTACACTGCAAGAATAGTCACTGGCATTCAAATGGATGGTAATAAAATTTTCAAGCTATCTCCATGGAGAAGTCTTGTGCAGGGGTTCCCCAACACCTGATCTCTGGACCGGCACTGGGCTGGGGCATGCCAGCAACTGGGCCACGCAAAAAAGAAAAGCCTCATCTGGGGAATGCATGTAGCACACAAAACCATACCCCGTCTGGTCCGCAGAAAAAACTTTCTCCATAGAACCGGTCCCTGGTGCCCAAAAGGTTGGGGGCCACTGGTCAAGTGAGTTGTTGTTGGTTTTTTGCTATTTATAATTAATTTAGGGCAGGGGTGTCAAACTCGTGTACCACGGGCCAAATGCATCATATGCTGGCCCCGCCCCTGCCCGATTTAGCAAAGGGGGAAAAAGTCCCAATTTGTCACGTAATGCTGCCATGATGATGCAAGTTTAACACCCCTGATTTAAGATAAACATGCAAAGAGGCAAGTTATTAAAATAAATTTCTAATTGAGGAAATGGGCTTTCAAATAGTAAAAGAGGCTCAGTATAAATCAACGCACAATCCAATTGAATACTTTTTCCTGTGGGGTCTGACCTGGAAAACTGCAGAAGAATTAAATCCATGACAGCAAATCTATGGCATGCATGCCAGAAGTGGCATGCATAGCATGCGAGCTGTCACCCGGAACTGATCACTGCAGATGCATGCGCCCACTGCCAGCCAGCTGATTGTCAGGTATCTGCTGTGCATGCACAGGGGAGTGCATGCGCAGGGGGTGGAGTGCGCATGGGAAGTCATGCATGAATGCATAGGAGGCCTGCATGCACATGCACAGGGGAGGGAGAGTCACACAGGCATTGCATTATGGGTGCAGGCATGCATGCATGTGTGTGCACACTGTTGCCATGTGACGATAAAATGGTTAGCCATCACTGAGTTAGATAGAGCACTAAAACAAAACCACATCCAAGCAAATTTTCAGTTGTCAAGAAGACAACCAATAAGATTAGAAACTGAACATTTTGACCAAACCTTGTAAACTTTTCTTCTGAAGATGTATTGCCAATAATAAAGACATTTCTAAGATTCTATAAACCTAGGTAGTTTATAGAAAAAGTTTACTACACTCAGCAGTGTGTTTGAGGTATTGCATTCGTGCTCGAGATGATGTTTCACATTTCAATATATGGATTATACATGTTATTAGATAATGCACTGCTACAATCAAGACACTGTAGCATAATGAAGAATTATTTTGGTTTGTATTTTGCTATTGTCATCTGGGATTTCCACTCCCTTCACCCAATTTCCCTATGTAGTATATGTTCCTCAGATTTCCATAGGCTCCTATTGAAGAACCAATCAGTCCAACGCTGATATATTTATGGACTACAGCCCAGAGTGGTTACTGGATACCAGTTACCTCAACTTATGATCAGCTGTTTAGCAAACATTCAAAGTTGTGACACACCTTCTGGGGGCACTTATTCAAAATTCTGACAGCTTCTCCCACCCCACAGTCATGTGCCTGAATTTTGGGTCATGTGTCCATGTTTTACAATGATTTTGTTGAAAGCCAGAATTTACTTCTAGTTTTTGGCAAAACTGACCCATAGCAAACTATTCATATACTTAATAAACCCTTAATGAGCACTGCAAAAAAGGTTGTAGAATTGGATTGGTCACAAGGGAGATTATATTTATGACTGTCATGAGTTAAGACCATGAAATGCAAGCTCCATAACTCAAGGACTACCTGCAGTTGCTGCCATCTAACTAATCTAGATTAACCTAACTGTGTATTTTTAGCACTCAAATTTTATTAATTAATTATTTATTTGATTTGATTTGTCAATCGCTTGCAAGATAATGGGTATAAATATAAACATAGTTATGAATACACAAAATTGATACATAAAAGAAAAATAAAAAGAAATAATAGGACAGGGACAGTAGGCACATTGGTGTGCTTATGCATGCCCCCTACAGATCTCTTAGGAAAGGGGTGATGTCAATAGTAGACAGTCTAAGGTTAAAGTTTTTGGGGTTTGGGGAAGAAACCACAGAGTCAGGTAGAGTATTTCAGACACTGATCACTCTGGTGCTGAAGTCATTTTTCCTGCAATCAAGTTTGGTGTGGCCAATGTTGAGTTTGTATCTATTGTGTGCTCTTGTGTTGTTGCGGTTGAAGCTGAAGTATTCATTGACAGGTAAGACATTGCAATGTATAATTTTATATACTATACTTAGATCAGACAGAAGATGGCATAATTCAAGGTTTTCTAGGTCTAGAATTTCAAGTCTCATGGCATAAGATATTCCACGAGTAGAGGAGTGGAGAACTCTTATTGTGAAATATTTCTGGACTTTCTCAACTGTGTTAATATCAGATATGTAATGTGGGTTCCAAACTGATGAGCTGTATTCAAGTATTGGTCTAGCAAATGTTTTGTATGCTCTCGTTAGTAGTGTGATATTACCAGAGAAAAAGCTATGTAGGATTAGATTAACAGCTCTTAATGCCTTTTTGGCTATGTAGTTACAGTGGGCTCTAGCACTGAGATCATTAGAGATGAGAACTCCAAGTCCTTGACAGAGTTTGGATCATCAACAAGGTCTTGACTATTCAGCTTGTATTTTATTTTCTGATTTTTTTTTGCCAATAAGTAAGATAGAGCATTTATTTGTTGAGATTTGAAGTTGCCATTTGTTTGACCATTCTGACACATAGTTGAAGTCTTTTTGAAAGGTAGCAGTATTGTCTGTGGTATTGAATAGCATTACATCAGCAGCAAAGAGAACACAGTTGCTCTTAATATGATCACAGAGGTCATTTATGTAGAGTATGAAGAGTGTTGGCCCTAGAACATTGCCTTGGGGGACACCACTGTTGATAGGTACAGAATTTGATAGGATGCTCCCAATTTTGACCATTTGTTGTCTGTTTGACAGGAATGCTTCTGTCCAGTTATGCAGTTGTCCAGAGAACTTTTTTGGGGGGGGCGGGGGAACCACTTTAGAAAAATAATCTAGAGTAGATAATTTCATTTTATTTGATAATGGAAACATTGACTCAATGTATAGCTATTTTGGAAAAAGTCCTATGGAACTTTGGGAAAAGAAATTAAAACTAAAAGTATCCATATCAAACTTCATATATAAGTTATAAAGTTCTAATTATTCTACCTTGCTGTTATCTGTAGCTTAAAATGTTGCAGAGAAAAATAACTAAGATTATTACAAGATAACAACTCATTTAAGAAACAAAATTATTGCCCTTGGGACCTTTTAACTTGGAAAAAGAGGAGAATGCAGAGAAGTATGTAAACATATTTGATGTGAAGGATATACCTAAGTTATTTTATCGTTATCATTCAATTAAAGTAAATGATTTACAAATTCAAAGCAAACAAACAATATTTTTATGCATCAAACTTAATGGTCAAGCAGATTTCTCCATCACTGTATGTCAGAGAACATATGTATCTGTTGTTTGGAGACATTTGCACAGGTGTTCCATTTATATTTCTGCTAATGTAACATTCTGGCTAGGGGGCACTTAGACACAAAATAGGAAGTTGGACCAATAACATGCAGTTGTGATTTGAGAGGTGTGCACATTGACCCATCTGCAGCCATCTGCAACCTATGTTTACCCATCAACCCTATCAGAGCCAAGGTATGCAGTGACACCTACAAGCAGTTGCAGGCAACTCTATATCAGCCTTCGTATTATGACTTTCTTCAGCCACCATTAGAGAGCTTTAAAGTGAATTATACAAATAATTTGGAAAATGCTTTAAGCCCATGTCACACTGGCCAACAGATGCAAAAAGGACACAGCGGACGAGCAAAATGTTCCATCCGTTGTTATCTGCTCTCAAAAGGGGCAAAAATTTGCATAACCGGAGCGGATAACACGGACGCGGGGAGGACGCAGGGCTGATGCAAAGTGGATGCAGAATGGAAGTCCAGCGGATGGAAGCGGATGGGAGCGGATGGCAGGTCCGCAAGGCTTCCGGGGGACCTCAGCAAAGCGGAACCAGAACGGATACAGCGGATGCAGAGCGGACGCCGAGCGGATGAAGCGGATGCACAGCGGATGCACAGCGGAAGCCTAATGGATGCCTGGCATTAATTGCGCATGCGGGGAGGATGCATTGCATCAGCCTGGCGGATATAACGGAAGCAGCTCAGAAGCAGGTCGCCATTCAGAGGAAAGACCTGTTTCCAGACACATCGATTGCCTTGCCTGCCCTGCCTGCATGTCTGCCTGCCAGCCTTGCTGCCAACCTTGCTACCAGCCTTCCTGCCAGCCTTGCTGCCAGCCTCCCTGCCAGCCTTGCTGCCAGTCTGCCTGCCAGCCTTGGTGCCTGCCTTCCTGCCAGCCTTGGTTCTTGTCTGCCTGCCAGCCTTGGTGCCTGCCTCCCTGCCAGCCTCCCTGCCAGCCTCCCTGCCAGCCTCCCTGCCAGCCTTGGTGCCTGCCTGCCAGCATTCCTGCCTACCTTCCTGCCAGCCTTGGTTCCTGCCAGCCTCCCTGCCAGCCAGCAACCCCACAACCATGCGGAAGCACAGCAAGCCTCAGCCATCTGCTGCCAGCCCTGGCAAGAGGGACAGGGCTACCATCCCGCCCCCTAGCCCTCACTCTGGTTCTCCTGGGGCTTCTGCAGCATGGGCTCGCTCTTCTGGGGCTGGCGCTTCTGCTGCTTCTGCTTCTGGAGGAGCTGATGACAAGCACTCCAGCACCAGCCACCTCCACAGCACCTGCACCCTTCATCCCTGGGACTGAGCGACCAAGAGGAGTACCAGAGACTCATTTTTGTCTTATAGCTTGTTGTTAATAAAGTCTATTTATGATTCACACACTTGCTTCATTTGTTTTTTTTAATAAAGTCTTGCTGGAAACTTTTAGAAATGGTTTAAGCCTTTGCATGCTTGTGGGATGGGTAAGGATAACTTTGGTATGGGTTAGGATACCTGTGGGATGGATAATAGCTGTGGGATGGGTTAGGATAGCAGTGGGATAGATAAACCTCCAGTGCAAGCATAGTGGGACTGTATGGTCCACCCTCCCAGGTGCCACACCTACGGCCCTTTATTATCAATAATAATGTAATAATTATCCACACATGTCAACATAAAAACAACTCTTTATTAAACGCCCTGTTCATTGTAGGCCAACCAAACATACATGGCCCAATCTCATCCGTGTGATGAGACAGGCTGAAGGAAGCATCCATTAAGCATCTACCATCCTGTCTTGCCATTCCACTGCTCCAGCTTGGGAGTTGCACCATTGTCTCAGGAGGTTGCGCTGCTTCTTTGCTTCATGTGAGGCTCTGTTGGGGCCTTGCACAACCTCAGTGTCAATCAGGTTTCACCCTTGCCTCCATTCCACAGGCTCCATGTCCCCATTGCCTTGCTGCAGGTCCACGAGCCTGTTCTGCAAGACTGGGTAGCGGGTGCGCATGAGATTGTGCAGGATGCAGCAAGCTTCCATGATCCTCCTCACAGTCTCTGGGCAATGCTGCATGGTGGTGAGAAGTACCTGGAACCTGTTGGCCAGGATGCCAAAGGCGTTCTCCACCACCGGCCTTGCCCTGGACAGCCTGTAGTTGAAGATCCTCTCTTCACGGGTGAGGAGTCTGGAGGTGTAGGGCTTCATGAGGTAGGTTGTGAGGGAGAAGGCGTCATCCCCCACGATGAAGTAGGGCACATCTTGTGTGTCGTTGGGCAGGGGTTATGGATCTGGGAAGCCAATGATGAGGTTGCCTTCCAGCTCCTCCTTGAGGTGACTGGCATTGTATACCTGGGCATCTGAAGATGAGCCGTTGCCTGAAGCATCGATGTACATGAACTTGTAGTCAGCATCGACCATGGCGAAGAGGATGATGCTGAAAAAGCCCTTGGAGTTGAAATAAGTGGACCCCGACTTGGCTGACGCTTTGCAGGCCACGTGCTTGCCATCTATGGCTCCAACGGTGTGTGGTAAGTTCCACTTCTGATACCACTGCTCTGCAACTTTCTTCCATCCTTCTTCAGTGGAGGAGTACTGGAGGAGCTCCTCCTTGTATTCTTCGATGATGGCCTGCACCACTTCTCTGACCACAATGCTGATGGTGTTGGATGGCACCCTCCAGCCGTACTGCATGCTCCTGTAGGAGGTCCCTGAGGCCAGGTGACGCAGAGTGAGTGCCACCTTGAGCCCAGGTTCCAGGCTGGGCCGGAAGCTGGTGTTTGCCTTGGTCAACCTGGGTGTCAGCCGCTGCACAACTTCATCAAACATGGCTGGAGGCATCCTCATGAAGTTCTGGAACGCCCGAGTGTCTTCGTTCCTGAGCTCCACCATCAGCTTGTTGTACAGTCCGTCCTCTGCTCTTCTGGAGAACCATCTTCGGATCCAGACTCTTTTTTGGTGCCTCCTTTTCTTCCCATAGTAGAGTTCACAGAGCCTGCAGATGGCTTCGCACTGTTGCAGAACAATGGTGGCTGCTGAAAGGACTTTGTTACAATCCACGGTGGACATGACTGGATGCTGTGGAAGAGGAAGAGGCAGATGAAGGCTGCAGAGGTCTGCACCACTGGGCTGCTGTTCTGAAAGTGAGATGCAGGCGAGTTGCTCCCCCTTTTTATAGGAAGTATAGCTTTTCCACTAGGCATCCTCTAGGCATCCTCTAGACATCCTTAATATCCGAGATAGGTCCCCTCTGTGAACGTTTTTTCCATTTTAAATGCTTTGTTTCCGTGCTGCATCTGCTAGGCATCCATTCTGCATCCGTTCCACGTCCGTTCCGCTTCCTCCTTGCGTCTAGCCGGATGCGAGTTGCGCTGATGCGGAACAGATGCCTAGCGGATATAGCGGATGCGTAACGGATGCGTAAGTTTTAGGCAGCCCAAAACTTTTGGAGTGTATGAAACGTCAATAAATGGATGCTGGACGGATAGAGAGGAAGCCAAATGGAGGCAGTGAGTACATCGTGTTTTCGAACGGATGGCAAGGTTTTTTGTCCGTTTTACATCCTCTTTGCATCCGTTGGTTCAGTGTGACATGGACTTTAGATCAGGGGTGTCAAATTCATGTCAGGGTGGCATCACATGATGTCGCATGACTTCCCCCCACCCTTCAATAAACCAGGCATGGGTGTGGCCAGCGCATGACATTTGGCCCGGAAGTTGGGAGTTTGACAGCCCTGCTCTAAGTTGTAAAGCTGTTGTTTACAATTTTAATATATTCTTTCTAATTGCAGAGTCAAAATGTTTCTGATCAGCAGCTGCTAAGGGGCATAAGAATGTTCATATCCTGCTCTGGATTTTCAACTAGAATCTGTGGGACTTTCCGCTGGCCTACATTAGCCTCTGACAGATCCAACCAAACTCTATACATTTTCTTATGAATTTCTTCTATGGACTGGAGTTCCTTGGACAGTTACTTAGAAGTTATGAATGGTTTTCTTTGCTCCCAGTCAGAATCCTGATGGACGATCAAGTACTGCATCACAAAATTTTCCTTCGCCATAGCCAATCTTATGGATGTCTTGCCTTAGAAATTAAAAAAATCATACATTCCCGATGGCTCACATTACCCATATAATTGCTCAGTGACATAATGAATAAGTTATATATACAGTATGATAGATCCTTAAAAGGGGTAGCCCATAAACATTGCAATTTTCTTGGCAAACATTTTTTGCTTGGTATGAGTTCTTGATCATAATTTTCAAAATGACAGTGGAATGACCCTCTTTCATTAAATTTATTTAAGCAATTTTGTAATACATTAAGCAAGTATTGACTAAATGATCTCCAAATGTGCTTAAGTCTATGATTGTATAACACAAGTCCTTGTTTCTAAGGATACTTGAAAAATATGATGTGGAGGGATTCTCTGGTAATTTCAAGTCATACAATCAATTCTAGCAGTAAATTGGACAAACGACCATCTTGTCCTGAGCTACTGAGAAAAGATCATCTTGGGCAGAGCAGGTTATTTGCAAAGCATTACCAAAAGTGAAAGATGGGAGAGAAATTGGAGGGAGCAGGGAATAAGAGCCTTCTTCTCCCTTTGACTGTATTTTTCCACTCTAGTCACTCTTCAGCTCTGTCAAAAAATTTTGAGATGAGATGAAATGAGATGAGAGGGTGACAATACTGTTTTTTTTTTTAATATTAAAAATAAAACTGAACACCTCAATTCATAATTGATCCTTCCATCCAGTAATTTTGCATTCTGTTCACCAAATTTTAGCTTTTTCCAAAATCTTAATAATGTGTTGACTATTCAGAGTTTATTGCACTATTTTACATATAGGAATAGATAGTTGTAAATGCTGAAGCAGTGACCTTCAACATTCATGCTATCCTTCCTACTAACCCAAGTCTTATAGTAGCATTTCTTCTTTGCTATTTTATTCCTAAGAAGTTACTTAGTAGAACATGTTAGATTAATTCCAATGAATCATTCAATAAAATTCTGGAAAAATTGATGCTAAAAAATAAAACTTCTATGTATGTACATTTTAAATAGTTGGAGAAGAAACTGGGTACTGACAACACAGAAATGAATAATAACTTGTATTTAAAAAGGAAGGAAATTCAGTATGAACGTAGGAGATAAGTATAAGGAAAGGGTTTCTTAAAAAGCAGAAGGTAGCAGTAGCATAAAAAACTTAATGGCTCTTTTAAGAACTTTTAATAGCTCCAAAAATTCTGTTCAGTACATACAGCATCTTTCAGCACCAATGTATCCTTTGTAACTAAAGCGAATTAAAGCTTTTTTTGAACTACATGATCTTGAAGAACCTCTTCCACTAATAAAGCACAGAATTTATTTCCATTATTGCACAAGGACAAATTGTGAAAAATCTCCATGTAACTAATCCTAAAGTAGACTGGTTGGACAATAGTTGGATTTTCCCTAGTCTTTCACACAAATTGGATTTGTGTGTGTTTCTTTGACCTGTTTATATTTCTTAATCTGTTGAATTGATTAATTTTGTTTGGTTGAGACCAACAATTCAAAATCAAAACTTATGGGTTTAAAGTTGGGTATTGAATCATAGATACCTGTTATTTTTTACTCCATCCAAATTCAGTTTTATATTATAGCTACATCACTTAATCTGTTTAGTGATCTAGATGGAAAAATTACCAGAAAAGTAAAAACCCCTTGTCTAACTTGAGGGTTGGCATTACTACTAATACTATTACTGTTCAGCTTTTCCTGGCAATTTTCAAAAATGTGTGGATTTAAAGAAGCAACCAGCATACAACTCCTACAAAATGACCTTGTTGATCACAAAAGTGTTTTATTAAATGCATCTGAACAACATAAAGCATTCTTTAATTCAGGGCTGTCAAACTTGCGGCCCACGGGCTAGATGTGTCATGTGCTGGCCACACCCATGTCTGGTTTAGCAAAGGGGGAGAAGTTGCCATACATCATGTGATGCCACTGTGTCAAGTCTGACACCCCTGTTTAATTGTTCCCTCATCTTTCCCCTTTCCTCTTATGCAATAATCCAGTTGCCAATACAGCTTGGGACAGAAAATAAATCTCATATTTCACAAATGGAGTGGCCATATCAAAAAGACTTTTCCTTGGGATAAAAGGGGGAACACCCACACTGTATTCTGTTTAGTGGCTTGTTTAAGAAAGTCGCATTGGTATAGCAGCTTATTTGCAGAGAAGGTGGAGAAAATATTAATCACCTATAAATGATTTCCTGGCTTCTTCAACAAATCAGACTTAATTAAAAATATAATTAAGAATTATATATTAAGAATTAAGTCCAGATGCAGGCATAATGTTAGCCTCATAGGGATATTTCCAGAATGTGGAATGTGATAAGACTACTAGTTTTATTTTAATCAAGAAATAGAAAAATCTTGCCCAGGTAACTGTAAAAATATACCGATCTGACTCTATTCAGCATGGGAGTGGAGAAAAAGATGGATATAATCTATTTTATTCCAATCAATGGGATGAAATTTGGGGGGAAATTTATGAAAACTGAAATCTCTGTCCAATTTCACAGAAATTTACATAATATATTTCAAGGTTCAACTCCTTAATTTTTAAGAAGCCTTTAATTGTGTTAGAGTGTGATAAAATCTGGAGCAATTGTAACATTTTCATCATGAACCCCTCTAACAAATTTCAAACATTAAATAATCTAAATAAGTAATTTAGAGTGCATTCAATAATGAAGTCAAATCACAAAACTAGAAGAGTTTACAAAACTGTCAACCAACCATTCAAGACACATGACTAAGCAATTGTAAGATGAACCAAATGGTAATCTTTCAATCCCAAAGAACTCTCTACCTTCCAAGATGCTGCGTTAACAGCAACCAATGGTGATAATATCATAAGAGTCATTTTCATATTAAGACAGAGTTCTTAATAAGTCAAACCAATGTTATTCTTTCTTCCTTCCAGAGCAATCTTCTTCATACAGATTGATCAATAAACCCACTTTCACTTCTGTTCCATGAATATTTATTCTTTCTAGAGAAGTATGAAAACACAAGTACATTCAGTTGCAACAAGAAACAATATTTTCAAACAATTCAGTCAGCTTCAGCAAGTCATAGCCATTCCTGTTTCTGTCTCCCATTCCCCCCTTCTTACAGTGGTGTATCATGCAATAGAAGAGAAGAACTGGATATTAAATCCAGGCAGCTAATCATCTACCTTCTTGTGATTCCAATGAGTGCAAGATGGCCATTGCCTAAAGTTGTGGATTCTGCAGAAACTACAAGATTCAGTATCCAATCCAGTTCCAGATTTCAGGCATATATTGTTGAACAGGGAAAGAAAAACACTATGTTAGTGTCTCCTTGTTCCTCCTTTGAAGTATGTAAGGAGTAGAATGACCAATCTGCAACAGAACTCAGATGGAATGTCTTGGATTTGGCCCTAAGGAGAGAGGAAAATGAAATTCAACTCTGCAAATTCTTCTTCAAAGGATTGAAAAAATACATTAGTAGGATCTTTTGCAAACAGTTGGAAAATAAAGGTCAGTGAAAAATGCCAGCTGGTGAATTGAACATAAATATTCTTCATCAGTCAGCTATGAAGAATACCAATATTTATTTCTTAGTGTTTCTTACAGAATGTTGAATGGTCTGAGAGTGGAAACCTGCTAGAATTATGTGGAAGATAAAAAACAGATGCCAGATGGGAGACTAAAGAAAAGCCTGAGGTCAACATGTAAGAACATGAGGAAATCTGAAGGCCAATATGTGCAAACATTCTGGTAGATGAAGTAAAGGGCATAATCCAGACAATGAGATAATGCATCCTTTTCATGTAATTAAAAATATATATCTTCATTTAAAATTTCAAAAATACAGTCAGCATAAGCTCCAATATTAATAGGGTGAGCAAATATTATTATCCTATTTAATCACAAGTGATTTAATGACCCTTATCTGATTATACAGCCATTGCAAGCAACACTGTTAAAATAAATAAATAGAACATTAAAAGGGTTTTATCCGGTAAGCTGCTTGAATATATACAAATTAAATGCTACGAAGAGGTGAGGGGGAGGTGGGATTCATCAATTTTAATGGTATCTAAACATTTAAAATGATGATGGGTGTGTGTATCACACTGACCAGTGTTAATAATAAGTAGGTCTCAAGCTGCTTCCAGTAACAACTGAGGGAAAATACCCATTGTGCATCAGAAAATGTATTTGTCTCTGACATATGTGCCGATCAGTCTTACCCACACTATATTGCTCTCTGCCATTCTCCATTGTTTCCATCAACTCATCAAAATAAAGGTGAATGTATTCAATGATTACTATAAGCTAAAGAGAAGATCAAGAGGATACATTACAGAGCACTGGTGTCCTGTTTACTAAATGCTGTGCCAAATCAGTCCAGCACCAATTTAGTTTAACATCCTCTTGGACAGGATTCCCTCTTTGAGGTAAGATGCCCAATCCTAAAGGATGGAAACTACCCAATCTTGTAGCCTTGGGGATATTCCCAGAGGAATGGTGTAAATTAAATCACCATGTGCAGGTCTATGGTTCCAGAAATATAAGCTAAATAGTCAAGACCTTGTTGATGACTCTGTCAAGGACCTTGGAGTTCTCATCTCTCATTGTCTAAGTGCTGGAGTCCACTCCATAGCCAAGAAGGCATTAAGAGTTGTTAACCTAATCCTACATCGCTTTTTCTCTGGTAATATCACACTACTAACGAGAGCATACAAAACATTTGCTAGACCAATACTTGAATACAGCTCATCAGTCTGGAACCCGCATTATGTATCTGATATTAACACAGTTGAGAAAGTCTAGAAATATTTCATAAGAAGAGTTCTCCACTCCTCTACTCATTGCAGAATACCTTATGCCACCAGATTTGAAATTCTAGACCTAGAAAACCGAGAACTAGGCTTCCTTCAGTCTGATCTAAGTATGGTATATACAATTATACATTGCAATGTCCTACCTGCCAATGAATACTTCAGCTTCAACCATAACAACACAAGAGCACACAATAGATACAAACTCAACGTTAACCACACCAAACTTGATTGCAGGAAAAATGACTTCAGCACCAGAGTGGTCAATGTCTGGAATACTCTACCTGACTCTGTGGTTTTCTCCCCAAACCCCAAAAACTTTAACCTTAGACTGTCTACTATTGACCTCACCCCTTTCCTAAGAGGTCTGTAGGGGGCGTGCATAATTGCATCAACATGCCTACTGTCCCTGTCCTATTGTTTCTTTTTAAAAAATTTTTATATGTATCCATTTCATGTAACCATAACTATGTTTATACTTATACCTGTTATCTTTTAATTGCTTAACAAAATAAATAAATAAAAAAATCTGGTGACATCCCTGGTTCTCTATGTTTCGTATTATTTGTAGAAAAAAGCAATTTATTCCTCTCCTCTTTCTCTTCTCTCTCTTATAGATGTGTGGCTGGAGTTTTGTTTAAAAATTAAACTGAGAATGGATTTCAGGGGTAAACAATAGACTGAGGGCATGCACCTGCTCAGTATATGCACAGATTTATTCAATGCTAAAAAGAGGTAGCTCATATCAGGAACTCAGTGATAAATTGCACATAAGTATCAGGGATTTCAAGAGTATTTTGCCAAGTCCTCCTCAATGTGTCAATACCACAAATGTTGTCCAGGTGCCAGGGTTCCAACTTATATAATGAAAACTTTAAAAACTTTAAGTACCAATACTTGCAAGTACTGTCCTTTTGCTATTTTCTGCTTTCTCTTCCTTAAACAAGCCTAACAAGATATAAACTGCTGCCCTGAAGCCTGGGTAAGAAAGAGCCTTTGTCCAAAAGGAAAATATCTGCTGGGCTATTCTTTAAGATAATGCCGTTTTTCATAAACGTGAATTAGAAAAACATGAGCTCTTGAACCATCTTTGGCCTTCAACTTGCTGGAGAATCTGAACTTTGCACCACTAATTTGCCAGGAATTAACATTCCATAGTTTTAAAAAGAAAAGTTGAATTTTCAAGCTATCTGGACTCATCAAGACACATATAAACAATACATTGTAAAATGTATTACAAACAGGAGAAATGGGTGTAAAGATTGTACCTTTTAAGACTTAATCTCATCCCATCTATCCTGTCACCGTTAGATAAAAAAGAATGAATAAGGCTCCACTACCTTTGAGTCAGGTCAAGCACTGTGTTAAGTTCTAAAATGTTTTACTTCATTTTGCTTTAGTCACTTCTGTCCTCCTAGCCATGTATTATTTATTTCATATGTAGCTTGGCTTTCTATTTAAGTTATGTGTGATAGAAAACCCAGATTAGAATCTTAATGCTACAGTAGCACAACTGCTGTACTTTTTAATTTTAAATATAATTACTGTATGATTGTACCTTGCAGAAAACTGTGAATCTAGCCACTGTCTGCTTTGTAATCTGAACCCAGCAAGTGCTTATTTTTTAAAAAAAATGACACTTTTTTAACACTTTAAAGTCATTTTAATGCTTCATAACTCTTCTTTACAAACAGAAGAACACAGACTTTTCTAGTTCTAATTTTGCCTCATGAATGCTTGTTCAAGTATGTATGTGTTTAGGGAAAATATAAATGTCAAGTAGACCTTTAGAATAATAGCTACCATACTGGTAATGTACAAATCACTTTTAACAGCCACTATTACTATGGTAAAGAGAAGCTTGCTAACTGCTCTTTAATTAAGTACATTAAATGACCTTAAGGGGGATTAGTAGACTTGTCTGATAATCAATAAGCATGGCATGATTGCTGTCCCATAAACTGGGGCTGGAGAACAAAATTAATCTGTGCAGATTAGTTCTCCCTGGTATGCTTTCTTTGTTGAAGATTGGTTCGGAATTGCTACGGTGCAACTCATTCATCAGAACTGCAACGAAGTCTTTTGCAAATGTGGATTCCCATTTTTCACTTGCAGTGGCAAAACAATATCGCAGCTCAGGAACAAAGACAAAAGCGATTTCGCAGGATGTCTGCAAAGCTATGAAACCTCATTGCCATTGGCTATGCTTTTATAGACAATTCCTCTCCCCCCCCAAAAAAAAAAATTAAGGGTGGCGGCCAATCAAATCATAGTCGTTTGCGCAGATTCTTCTCAGGTTTGTGTATCATTGGTCACAAAATAGCATTTTTTTTTCTCTTTCCAAATCAATAGCTCAAATACTGACCAGCAGATTTAGTAGATCCAGGTGGTTTACAATGTTAGTAGCTCATTTTCTTCTTCGCAAATGGAAACTTGCAAAAAAGCAATACAATCTATTCACCGTGCTTTAATCCCTCCCGTCTAATTCTACACTGGTCCTCCTTTAATGACATACCAGCTTTAAAAATAAAAAATAAAAAAATAAAAAATGAAAAATATAAAATCTCAGCCTTTTTAAAAAAATTTCTTACATTTCAAGCCCACACGACTCCCCAAAGACTTTAAGCGGCTTACAAATTGAAAGTTACCCACAACGCCACATCTCTCCAAGTATTTAGCCTGTCTCTCCACATTGTGCTCTGCTTACTCAAGCTATAGCACGCGGTGGAAATATATGTGTTCTTCGACTTAATCCACCTTTGCCACCAAAGACGAAGAGGATTTATTTATGCTGCCCAAACGAGGCACTTTATGAAACCTGGTGCACTTTAACAAACAGGGGAGAAACCTTACTGTGCTCTTAAAATCCGGAAAACCTCCGGACTGTCATAATTATCGACTGACAGTGACCACAGATGTATGACTTATCCACCTCAGACAAGTCCTTGAATGATCGCCAGCCTGAAGTAGCAAGCACACTAAAAATTCCTTCCAGCGTTTCCTTAATGGAACAATTATTCAATTACTTAAGGCTAAGTCACATCGGCCGACGGATGCAAAACGTATGTAAAAAGGACAGAGCAGACGAGCAAATTTTCCATCTGTTTTTATCTGCACTCAAAAGTGCCCCAAATTTGCATAAACAGAGCGGACAACAGCAGAAAGGAACGGACGGGGAGAGGATGTAGCCAGGATGTTAAGCGGATGCTCAACGGAAGCCTAGCGGATGGAAGCAGATGGAAGTGGATGGCACATCCGCAGGGCTTCCGGGGGAGAACACCGAAGCAGACGTGCAGCGGAAGGAACAGATGCAGAGCGGATACCTAGCGGATGACACGGATGCATCACGGACGGCTAGCAGATGCCTAGTGGATGCCTAGCAGATGCAAAGCGTTCACTGCGCATGCGGGGAGGATGCATTGCATCAGCCCCGCGGATATAAAAGGATACAGCTCGCAAGCAGGTCACCATTCAGAGGAAAGACCTGCTGCCAGAAACATCTTCAGCCAACAACCATGGGGAAGAGGAGGAAGCCTGTGCCTACTCCTGCCAGCCCTGGCAAGAAGGACAGGACCATCATCCCACCCCCTGGCGCTGACTCTGCTTCTGCTGGGGCTTCTGTTGCTGGGGCTGACTCTGCTGGTGCTGGTGCTTCTGCTGGTGCTGCTCCTGGTGCTGGTGCTTCTGCTGGTGCTGACTGTGCTGGTGCTGATCCTGGTGATGCTGGTGATGCTGGTGATGCTGGTGATGCTGGTGCTGTGGTGCTCCTGGTGCTGCTGCTGCTGCTGCTGCTGGTTGTGGTGGTGGTGGTGGTGATGGTGGTGTGGTGGACCAGCCCCTAGAACCTCAAAGTCCTACTGATGAGGGCCCAGAAGGCCCTGCCAGAGGGAGGAAGAGGCATTCGCGAGATAAGGGTGAGAGGAGATGTACTCCATTGCAGAGGAACATGAGTATGAGGTGCTTGAATGGCTGAGGGAGAACAAGTACCAATGGTGGAAGGGACACAGGCTCTATCAAGACACCAAGAGGAAGCAGGCGGCTTGGAGAGAGAAGGCGGAGAGCCTGGGCTACACTTTGGATGTCCTCCTCAGGTGGTGGAAGCACATGCACACCTGGTATGGGAAGCTGCACCTAAAGAAGTCTGGCCAGGCCACGGTCAAGCTCACGGACCGGGCGACCTATGTGATGGCCAAGTGCAGCTTCTTGGAGGGTGAGATCCACCACTGAGGAGCAGCCCCTCTGTCTACCCTCACTCTCAGGCAGCCCACAGAGAGACAGTCCTCTTCTGGGCAAGAGTCAGCTCCTGTGTCCAGGCAGGTATCTGTGGAGCACCCCACGACGGAGACCTCCCCAACAGCTGCACTCCCCATGGTGGAGCACATGGAGGACCCCCTGATGCAGTTGGAGGAAGAAGAAGCCGCTGCCACCAGAGACCAACCCACACCCACACCCAGCTCCACCTCCACAGAAAGCAGGCAGAGAGCCAGACCAGAGAGACAGAGCCACACTGTCCTCTTGGAGATCAGGGACACAATCAAGAGCAACGTAGATCTTCTCTCTCAGCTGGTACAGTCCGACATACCATCCTCTAACAGAAAGCCCTTCCTCATCTATGTCAACCAGACCCTCATGGAAATGCCCAAATCCCAGTACCAGGTGATAAAGGAGAGGATCATAGGTCTTCTGCACCACCCTCCAGGCCCAGCTGAACCTGCTCTGACCCAGTCCAAGTCTGCTCCTCCACCCCAGGTGATGTCACAGCCCTTCCAAGGCTTTCCACAGGCCCTCACCTACCAAGGCTACGGCTACCAGGAGTTCCAGCAGCACAGGCAGCCCTTCCCAGTCCAGGCACAGGTCCATCACACACCACAGGTGCCACATTTCAACATAAACACAACTCTTTATTCAATGCCCTGTTCATTGTAGGGCCACTCAACATACATGGCACAATTTCATCAGTGTTATGAGACAGGCTGAAGGAAGCATCCATTAAGCATCTACCATCCTGTCTTGCCACTCCACTGCTCCAGCTGGGGAGTTGCACCAGTGTTTCAGGACATTGTGCTGCTTCTTCCCTTCATGTGAAGCTCTGTTGGGGCCTGGCACATCCTCAGTGTCTATCAAGTTTACTCCTTGCCTCCATTCACCAGGCTCCATGTCCCCATTGCCTTGTTGGTGGTCCACGAGCCTGTTCTGCAACAGTGGGTAGCGGGTGCACATGAGATTGTGCAGGATGCAGCAAGCTTCCACGATGCTCCTCACAGTCTGTGGGTGATGCTGCATGGTGGTGAGAAGTACCTGGAACCTGTTGGCCAGGATGCCAAAGGCATTCTCTCTTGCCCTGGACAGCCTATAGTTGAAGATCCTGAAGATCGGGTGAGGCATCTGGAAGTGTAGGGTTTCATGAGGTAGGTTCTGAGGGAGAAGGTATCATCCCCCACGATGAAGTAGGGCACATCTTGTGTGTCATTGGGCAAGGGTTCTGGATCTGGGAAGCCCATGATGAGGTTGCGTTCCAGCCCCTCCTTGAGGTCACTGGTGTTGTATACCTGGGCATCTGAAGCTGACCCGTTGCCTGAAGAATTGATGTACATGAACTTGTAGTCATCATCGACCATGGCGAAGAGGATGATGCTGAAGAAGCCCTTGTAGTTGTGATAAGTGGACCCTGAATTGGCTGGAGCTTTGCAGACCACGTGCTTCCCATCTATGGCTCCAACGGTGTGGGGGAAGTTCCACTTCTGATACCACTGCTCTGCAACTTTCTTCCAGCCTTCTTCAGTGGAGGGGCACTGGAGGATCTCCTCCAGGTATTCTTCGATGATGGCCTGCACCACTTCTCTGACCACAATGCTGATGGTGTTGTGTGGCACCCTCCAGGCGTACTTCATGTTCTTGTACGTGGTCCCAGAGGCCAGGTGGCACAGAATCAGTGCCACCTTCAGCCCAGTGTCCAGGCTCGGCCGGAAGTTGGTGTTTGCCTTGGTCAACCTGGGTCTCAGCCGCTCCACAACTTCATCAAACATGGCTGGTGGCATCCTCATGAAGTGCTGGAATGCACAAGAGTCTTCGTTCCTCAGCT
Source organism: Laticauda colubrina (assembly GCA_015471245.1). Taxonomy (NCBI): domain Eukaryota; kingdom Metazoa; phylum Chordata; class Lepidosauria; order Squamata; family Elapidae; genus Laticauda; species Laticauda colubrina. Next base: position 39,051,961 of record BLBF01000018.1, on the reverse strand, counting down.
CCACCATCAGCTTGTTATACAGTCCAAACTCGGCTCTTCTCGCGATCCATCTTTGGACCTACACACTTCTTGGACACCTCCTTTTCCTTGCGTAGAACAGGTGAAAGAGCCTGTAGAGGGCTTCGCACTGTTGTAGAATGATGGCGGCTACCAAAAGGAATGTGCGACGATCCATGGTGGAGATGACTGGATGCTGTGGAAAAGCAAGGGCAAGATGAAGGCTGAGGAGGTCTGCACACCAGGGCTGCTGGACTGAAAGTGAGATCCAGGTGATTTCCTCCCCCTTTTTATAGGAAATTTAGGTTTTCCGCTAGGTGTCCTTCCGCATCCTCTAGACATCCTCCAGAAATCCTAAATATCCAGGATACGTCCCCTATACTAATGTTTTTTCCGTTTTAATGCTTTATATCCGAGCTGCATCCGCTTCCATCCTTTCTACATCCATGCTACTAACGCTGTGTGTCCATTCCATGTCCGTTTCACTTCCTCCCTGTGTCCGTTTTCTGCTGGAGCAGATTTGAGTTGCGTGGATGCCTAGTGTAACGGATGACAATGGATGTCATGGATGTTCCCCATATGCGTAGCGGAGGTAGAATGAACGTGTTGGATACTTCATCTGCTCAAAAAGTTTTGTGCAGCTCAAAACTTTTTGAGCGGATGAAATCACAGTAGATGGATGCTGGATGGATAGAGAGTATGAAAAACGTATGCAGTGAGTACAGAATGGATGCATTGCGTTAACCAACGGATGGCAGGCATTTTTCTCCATTTTACATCCTCTTTCCATCCATTGGTGCAGTGTGACATTAGTTTAAATTAATTAGCTTAAATTAGTATGTTTAGTTGCACCTCTTATTTTAGGAAGAAGATCCATTTTCTTTATCTATTTGCAGCTAGGAAACAGGCCGAGCATTCCTCTGAAGTTTGGGAAGGGGAAAAAAAAAAGAGGTGGCAAACGTTTTCAGTCCCCACCGGATACCACTTCAGTTGGGGGAATTAAAATCTCTTCTCTGCTTGGCTCCTTTACCTTGCCTACATATCTTAAAGGAAGGAATAAAGGCACCAAATAAGAGTTCAGGGGAATTTTTTTTTTTTTTTCATGAGTTTTTCAAATTGCTGAGCAACTCAAAAACTCTGGAAAAAGCTGAATTATTGGCAGATTTCTTACTGTTTTTCAAACTCTTTTTATCCAGGAAGAGTCTCTAAGCAGAGGTTTTGCTGAGCAAAAAATATGTTTTCTTAAGCCCATGTCCCACTGCACCAACGGATGCAAAGAGGATGTAAAATGGACAAAAAAGCTTGCCATCCGTTGGAAAACGCGATGCATCTGTTGTGTTCTCACTGCATACGTGTTTCATACGCTCTATCCATCGAGCATCCGTCCACTGAGATTTCATCCACGCAAGAAGTTTTGAGCTGCACAAAACTTTTTGAGCGGATGAACTTTCTGCCGCGTACAATGTACATCCGTGACACATACGGGCAACAAATATTCTATGTCCGTTGTCATCCGTTAAATGTCCGCTGTATCCTCTCGGCATCCTCTGGACATCCTCGCAACTCACATCTACTGCAGCTGAAAACGGAAAGAGGGAGGAAGTGAAAGGTACACGGAACATCCACACAGCGTTAGTAGCATGGAAATAGAAAGGATGTAAGTGGATGCATTTCGTATATAAAGCATTAAAACGGACAAAACGTTTGTATATTGGATGTATATTGGATATTTAGGATGTCTGGAGTATGCCTAGAGTATGTGGAAGGACATCTAGTGCAAAACCGATATTTCCTACAAAAAGGGGGAGGAAATCACCTGGATCTCATCTTCAGTCCAGCAGCCCTGGTGTGCAGACCTCTTCAGCCTTGGTCTTGCTCTTCCACATCATCCATTGATCTCCACCATGGATCATCACACAGTCCTAATGGTAGCTGCCATCATTCAACACCAGAACCAAGCCCTGTTCAGACTGTTTCACCTTTTCTACGCAAGGAGAAGAAGGAGACGTTCCAGAGCTGTGTGGGTCCGACAATGGATCAGAAGAAGAGTGGAGTTTGGACTGGATGACAAGCTGATGGTGGAGCTGAGGAATGAAGACTCTCGTGCATTCCAGCACTTCGTGAGAATGCCACCAGCCATGCTTGATGAACTTGTAGAGCGTCTGAGACCCAGGTTGACCAAGCCAAGCACCAACTTCCGTCCCAACCTGGACCCTGGACTGAAGGTGGCACTGATCTGTGCCACCTGGCCTCTGGAACCACATACAGAAACATGCAGTATGCCTGGAGGGTGCCACACAACAGCATCAGCAAAGTGATCAGAGAAGTAGTGCAGGCCATCATCGAAGAATAAGTGGAGGAGCTCCTCCAGTGTCCAACCACTGAAGAAGGCTGGAGGAAAGTTGCAGAACAGGGTATCAGAGGTGGAACTTTCCCCACACCGTTGGAGCCATAGATGGGAAGCACGTGGCCTGCAAAGCTCCAGCCAACTCAGGGTCCTCTTATTACAACTACAAGGGCTCCTTCAGTATCATCCTCTTTGCCATGGTCGATGCTGACTACAAGTTCCTGTACATCGATGCTTCAGGCAATGGGTCAGCTTCAGATGCCCAGATACACAACACCAGTGACCTCAAGGAGGGGCTGGAACGCAACCTCATCATGGGTTTTCCAGATCCAGACCCCCTACCCAATGACACACAAGATGTGCCCTACTTCATCGTGGGTGATGACGCCTTCTCCCTCAGAACCTACCTCATGAAGCCCTACACTTCAAGATACCTCACCCGTGAAGAGAGGATCTTCAACTACAGGCTGTCCAGGGCAAGACAGGTGGTGGAGAATGCCTTTGGCATCTGGCCAACAGGTTCCAGGTACTTCTCACCACCATGCACCATCACCCACAGACTGTGAGGAGCATCGTGGAAGCTTGCTGCATCCTGCACAATCTCATGTGCACCCGCTACCCAGTCTTGCAGAACAGGCTTGTGGACCGTCAACAAGGGAATGGGGACATGAACCGTGGTGAAGGGAGGCAAGGAGTAAACCTGATAGACACTGTGGATGTACAAGGCCCCAACAGAGCTTCACGTGAAGGGAAGAAGCAGCGCAACCTCCTGAAACACTGGTGTAACTCCCCAGCTGGAGCAGTGGAGTGGCAAGACAGGATGATAGATGGTTAATGGATCCTTCCTTGAGCCTGTCTCATAACACTGATGAGATTGTGCCATGTATGTTGAGTGGTCCTACAAAGAATAGAGCTTTGTTTATGTTGAAATGTGTTGATGAATGGTGAAATTGTTATTGATAATAAAGGGCCATAGGTGTGGCACCTGGGAGGGTGGACCATACAGTCCCACTATGCTTGCACTGGAGGTTTATCTATCCCACAGCTATCCTTACCTATCCTTACCCATCCCAGAACTATCCTTACCTATCCCACAGCTATCCTTACCTATCCCACTGCTATCCTTACCCATCCCACAACTATCCTTACCCATCCCACAACTATCCTTACCCATCCTAGAAGCATGCAAAGGCTTAACCATTTTTTCAAAGTTTTCACCAACACTTCATTTAGTAAATAAAATGAACCAAGTGTGTGAAGCAAAGATAACCTTTTTAATAACTGTCTTAAGTAAACTGTATGACTTTATTAAAAAAGCAAAATGAACCAAGTAAAGTGTCTTTAAGCAAAGATAAAGTGAACAGGTAATAGTCTCTGGCACTATTCTCAGTCACTCTGAGGCATGTCCATGGTCTCAGCTGTCAAGCGTGCAGGGACTGTGGAGGTGGCTGTGGCTGGAGTGCTGGTCTGATGCACCATTGGGGTGCTTGGGCCCGAGAGTACAACAGGGTATGGTGTGTTCAGGAAGCTCTCAGAGAGCTGAGTCAGTCCCGTGAGGTTTAAAGGCCCTTCATCAAGTACCTGGGATGTCAGGCACAAGACTGATGACAGATTGTCCATTGACGGGCTTGGCTGTGGGGTGGAGGAAGGAGGAGTGTAGTGGGGCTGTCTGGTCTGCAGCTGCGTTAGGACTGGAGTCTGTGGCATGCGATGAACCTGGGCCTGGACTGGGAAGGGTTGCCTTTGTTGTGGGAAGTCCTGGTACTCATAGCCTTGGTAGGTGAGGGGCTGTTGAAAACTGTGGAAGGGCTGTGACATCACCTGGGGTGGAGGAGCAGACCTGGACTGGGTTGGAGCATGTTCAGCTGGGCCTGGAGGGTTGTGTAGAAATGCTGTGATCTTCTGCTTCATCACCTGGTACTGGGCCTCAGGCAGGTCATGAGGGTCTGGCTCATGTAGGTGAGGAAGGGCTTCTGGTTCGAGGATGGTACATCACTGTGGACCAGCTGAGAGAGAAGATCTGTGCTGGTTTTGATTGTGTCCCTGATCTCTAACAGGACAGTGTGGCTCTGGCCCTCCAGTCTGCCTCTCTGCCTGCTTTCTGTGGAGGTAGAGCTGGGGTTGTCTATGGGTTGGTCTCTGGTGGCTGCTGCTGCTTCCTCCATTTGTGACAGGGGATCCTCCAAGTCCTCCGGCATGGGGAGTGCAGCTGTCAGGGGGGTCTCTGCCATGGGGCCCTCCGAAGACACCTGCCTGGACACGGAAGCTGTCTCCTGGCTGGAAGAGGACTGGGTTTCTGTGGGATGTCTGAGGGAGAGGGTTGACAGAGGGGCTGCTCCTCGGTGGCGGACCTCACCCTCCAGGAAGCTGCACTTGGCCATGACGTACATCTCCTTGTCAGTGAGCTTGACAGCGGCCTGCCCAGATTTCTTGAGGTGTAGCTTGCCATACCAGGTTTGCATGTGCTTCCACCATCCCAGGAGTAGATCTGAAGTGTAGCCCAGGCTCTCTGCCTTGTCTCTCCAAGCTTCCTGCTTCCTCTTGGTGTTGCCATAGAGTCTGTGGCCCTTTCTCCACAGGTACTCGTTCTCCCTCAGCCATTCTAGCACCTCCTCCTCATGCTCCTCAGAAAGGGTGTACTGTTTCCTCTCTCCCTTCTCCTTCCCTTGCCTCTTCCTCCCTCTAGCAGGGGCTTAAGCAGCAGGGCCTTCAGGGGCTTGAGCAGCAGGGCTTTGAGGGCCTTGGGGCTGGTCCACCACAGCAGCAGCAGCAGCAGCAGGAGGAGGAGAAGCACCAGCTGTACCAGCAGAACCAGCAGCACCAGCAGCACCAGCAGCACCAGCAGGAGAAGCACCAGCACCAGCACCACCAGCAGCACCACCAACAGCACCACCAGCAGCACCACCACCAACAGCAGCAGGAGAGGCACCAGCAGCACCAGCAGGAGAAGCAGCACCAGCAGCAACACCAGCAGCACCAGCAGGAGAAGCACCAGCAGCTTCAGAGTCAGTGCCAGGGGGTGGGATGGTGGTTTTTTCCTTCTTGCCAGGGCTGGCAGGAGTAGGCACAGGCTTTCTCTTCTTCCCTGACTGACGAACCATGGTGTTATTCAAAGATGTCTGTGGCAGCACGTCTTTCCTCTGAATACTGACTGCTTGCGAGCTGCATCCTTTTATATCCATGGAGCTGATGCAATTCATCCTCCCCGCATGCACAGTGAACGCTTTGCATCCGATATGCATCCTTTAGGCGTCCGTGATGCATCCGCCTCATCCACTATGCATCCGCTCCTTCCGCTATGCGTCCGCATCGCAATTCTCCCCCAGAAGCCCTTCGGATGTGTCATCCGCTTCCATCCGCTGTCATCTGCTAGGCTTTCTACGAACATCCGCTTAGCATCCTCGCTATGTACTACCCCTGTCTGTTCCTTTCCATTGTTTTCCATTCTATTTATGCAAATTTGGGGCATTTTTTGGAGTGGATAACAATGGATGGAGCCACCCCCGAAATTTTGCTTGTCCGCTGTGTCCTTTTTGCATACGTTTTGCATCCGTTGGCCAGTGGGACCTAGCTTTTACAGTGCACAGTGTTGAAAATGAGTGGGAGCTCATTCTCAAGGTAGTCCTCCTTTCTTGCAATAATGTTGCATTATTCTTGCTGTTGTCTTGTTACCTTTGTTGCATTGTTCCTAATAGGTAGCAATCCCATAGTAGACCCCCGCAATGCCTGCATTCCACTGCTAGTGATGGATAATTTATGCCGACTTGTATCATTTTGAAGAAACTACAAAAATAATGGAAGGAAAGAAAATGAAACCATCATAACAATATACACAACACTAAATATTGACATTAGTTTTAATTTGCTGGTTGTTTTGCTTTTTCTATTCATGCAGTACAACTCTGTCTTTATGCCCCCTTATGTTCTTGTGAAAAGATTTTGTGGTGGTAGTACTTTGCCTTTTCACACTGGGAACAGGAGGGTTTTTATCCTTCAGTTTTCATGTTCTAATATCCCATTTGTATTCAGTATGTACGTTACAAGTGTCTCCCTCAACATATTATTTAGAGGTAGGCACATTTGATCTTTTTTATAGGAAATAGATTCTCCTTCTCTATCCCCCTCCCCTCTCTCTCTTGCAAGGAGGGATTATAATGATAATTATTAAAGATGTATGCTGCCAATTCTCAAAAAGGAAGAAACAAACAATAAAATCAATAACATAAAAATAAAAGATGTACACTGAAATGAAGGGTCTCATTCTCCCTTGCTAAAGGCCTAGGATGGAGAACCAGGTCTTTTTAGCTCTTCTGAACAACAGCAAAGTCAGGATCTTAAGAAGAAACTTCATTCCAGAGGACAGTTGCTGATACAGAGAAGGGTTGCTTCTGAAGTTCTGCTTAGAGATGTTACTTAACCAAAGGAACCCAAAGTGTGCCAACCTTGCAGGATTGAATTCATGAGGCAGATGCTATGGGAGATAGGAGAAAAGGGATGGCAGAATATCCACTAATTCCTACCTTAAGCCCATGTCACACTGAACCAACGGATGCAAAGAGGATGTAAAACGGACAAAAAACCTTGCCATCCGTTTGAAAACGCTATGTACTCACTGCCTCCGTTTGGCTTCCTCTCTATCCATCCAGCATCCATTTATGGACGTTTCATCTGCTCCAAAAGTTTTGGGCTGCCTAAAACTTTTGCGCGGAAAATGTATCCAGTTCATCCGTTCTGCATCTGCTTCGCATCTGCTACGCATCCGTTACGCATCCGTTACGCATCCGCTATATTCGCTAGGCATCCATTCCGCATCCGCGTAACTCCATCCGCCCAGACGCAGGGAGGAAGCGGAACGGATGCAGAACAGATGCAGAACGGATGCCTAGCAGATGCAGCATGGAAACAAAGTGTTTAAAATGGAAAAAATGTTCGCAGAGGGGACCTATCTCGGATATTAAGGATGTCTAGAGGATGCCTAGAGGATGCCTAGAGGATGCCTAGCGGAAAACCTATACTGCCTATAAAAAGGGGGAGCAACTCGCCTGCATCTCACTTTCAGAACAGCAGCCCAGCGGTGCAGACCACTGCAGCCTTCATCTGGCTCTTGCTCTTCCACAGCATCCAGTCATGTCCACCGTGGATTGTAACAAAGTCCTTTCAGCAGCCACCATCCTTCTGCAACAGTGAGAAGCCATCTGCAGGCTCTGTGAACACTACTGCGAGAAGAAAAGGAGCCACCCAAAAAGAGTCTGGATCCGAAGATGGTTCACCAGAAGAGCAGAGGACGGACAGTACAAAAAGCTGATGGTGGAGCTCAGGAACAAAGACACTCGGGCATTCCAGAACTTCATGAGGATGCCTCCAGCCATGTTTGACGAAGTTGTGCAGCGGCTGAAACCCAGGTTGACCAAGGCAAACACCAGCTTCCGGACCAGCCTGGAACCTGGGCTCAAGGTGGCACTCACTCTGCATCACCTGGCCTCAGGGACCTCCTACAGGAGCATGCAGTATGGATGGAGGGTGCCATCCAACACCATCCGCATTGTGGTCAGAGAAGTGGTGCAGACCATCATCGAAGAATACAAGGAGGAACTCCTCCAGTGCCCCTCCACTGAAGAAGGATGGAAGAAAGTTGCAGAGCAGTGGTATCAGAAGTGGAACTTCCCCCACACCGTTGGAGCCATAGATGGCAAGCACGTGGCCTGCAAATCTCCAGCCAAGTCGGGGTCCACTTATTTCAACTCCAAGGGCTTCTTCAGCATCATCCTCTTCGCCATGGTCGATGCTGACTACAAGTTCATGTACATCGATGCTTCAGGCAACGGCTCATCTTCAGATGCCCAGGTATACAATGCCAGTCACCTCAAGGAGGAGCTGGAACGCAACCTCATGGTGGGCTTCCCAGATCCATAACCCCTGCCCAACGACACACAAGATGTGCCCTACTTCATCGTGGGGGTGACGCCTTCTCCCTCACAACCTACCTCATGAAGCCCTACACCTCCAGACTCCTCACCCGTGAAGAGAGGATCTTCAACTACAGGCTGTCCAGGGCAAGGCGGGTGGTGGAGGACGCCTTTGGCATCCTGGCCAACAGGTTCCAGGTACTTCTCACCACCATGCAGCATTGCCCAGAGACCGTGAGGAGGATCATGGAAGCTTGCTGCATCCTGCACAATCTCATGCACACCTGCTACCCAGTCTTGCAGAACAGGCTCGTGGACCTCCAGCAAGGCAATGGGGACATGGAGCTTGGGGAATGGAGGCAAGGGCGAAACATGATAGACACTGAGGATGTGCAAGGCCCCAACAGAGCTTCACATGAAGTGAAGAAGCAGCGCAACCTCCTGAGACAATGGTGCAACTCCCCAGCTGGAGCAGTGGAGTGGCAAGACAGGATGGTAGATGCTTAATGGATGCTTCCTTGAGCCTGTCTCATCACACTGATGAGATTGTGCCATGTATGTTGAGTGGCCTTACAATGAATAGGGCATTAATAAAGAGTTGTGTTTATGTTGAAATGTGTTGATGAATGATTAAATTGTTACTGATAATAAAGGGCCATAGGTGTGGCACCTGGGAGGGTGGACCATACAGTCCCACTATGCTTGCACTGGAGGTTTATCTATCCCACAGCTATTACCCATCCCAAAGGTATCCCTGCCCATCCCACAGGTATCTCAACCCATCCCACTGCTATCTTAACCCATCCCACAAGCATGCAAAGGCTTAAACCATTTCTAAAAGTTTCCACCAAGACTTTATTAAAAAAAAAGAAATGAAGCAAGTGTGTGAATCATAAATAGACTTTATTAACAACAAGCTATAAGACAAAAAAGAGTCTCTGGTACTCCTCTTCACCAGGGGTGAAGGGTGCAGGTGCTGTGGAGGTAGCTGGTGCTGGAGTGCTTGTCATCAGCTCCTCCAGAAGCAGAAGCAGCAGAACCGCCAGCCCCAGAAGAGCGAGCCCGTGCTGCAGAAGCCCCAGGAGAACCAGAGTGAGGGCCAGGGGGTGGAATGGTAGCCCTGTCCCTCTTGCCAGGGCTGGCAGCAGATGGCTGAGGCTTGCTGTGCTTCTGCATGGTTGTGGGGTTGCTGGCTGGCAGGGAGGCTGGCAGGAAGGTAGGCAGGAAGGCTGGCAGGCAGGCAGGCAGGCACCAAGGCTGGCAGGAAGGCTTGCAGGGAGGCAGGCACCAAGGCTGGCAGGCAGGCAGGCAGACAGGCAGGCAGGCACCAAGACTGGCAGGAAGGCTGGCAGGGAGGCAGGCACCAAGGCTGGCAGGAAGGCTTTCAGGGAGGCAGGCACCAAGGCTGGCAGGCAGGCAGGCAGACAGGCAGGCAGGCACCAAGGCTGGCAGGAAGGCTGGCAGGGAGGCAGGCACCAAGGCTGGCAGGAAGGCTGGCTGGCAGGCAGGCACCAAGGCTGGCAGGCAGACATGAATCAAGGCTGGCAGGAAGGCTGGCAGGGAGGCGGGCACCAAGGCTGGCAGGAAGGCTGGCAGACAGGCATGAACCAAGGCAGGAAGGCAGGCAGCAAGGCTGGCAGGCAGACCGGCTGGCAGCAAGGCTTGCAGGCAGGCTGGTAGCAAGCCTGGCAGGCAGGCTGGCAGGGAGGCTGGCAGCAAGGCTGGTAGCAAGGCTGGCAGCAAGGCTGGCAGGCAGACATGCAGGCAGGGCAGGCAAGGCAGTCGATGTGTCTGGCAGCAGGTCTTTCCTCTGAATGGCGACCTGCTTCTGAGCTGCTTCCTTTATATCCGCGGGGCTGACGCAATGCATCCTCCCCGCATGCGCAATTAACACCAGGCATCCATCAGGCTTCTGCTGTGCATCCGCTGTGCATCCGCTTCATCCGTTCGTCGTCGGTTCTGCATCCGCTGTATCCGTTCCACGTCTGCTTCGCTGAGGCCCCCTGGAAGCCCTGCGGTTGCGCCATCCGCTCCCATCTGCTTCCATCTGCTGGGCTTCCGTTCCACATCCGATTTGCATCCGCCCTGCGTCCTCCCCGCGTCCGTGTTATCCGCTCCAGTTATGCAAATTTTTGCCCCTTTTGAGAGCGGATAACAACGGGTGGACATTTTGCTCGTCCGCTGTGTCCTTTTTGCATCCGTTGGCCAGTGTGACATGGGCTTTAAATTATTCCACATTAAATTATGTGTGGGTAGCCATACTGTCTAGCTTCATATAGTGGCAATTCTATACATTTGATTAATAATACTTCATGTTGGTCTACTTCTCTTCCAATGCAGGGATAAAATATTAGTACACTGATATGATTGTGAGGACAGTTCTTAACCTAAGAAACGTCTGTTGTATTTTCACCTATTTTAAGGAGATGATATTATGGCCCTTCCCCAAACTTGGTGCCCTACATTTAATAGTATGTTTCAGACCTTGCACCTGCACAATACATCCCAGTTATTTATTAAAGCAATCATTTTTTCAGGCTTTGATTCAAGCCTGAAAAATAAAAAAGATGTAGCTATGTTAAAGGGGCAACATGTTAAAGTCAATGAGATACTTAAAGAAGCTACCTCTTGTTATTTCCCTTTTTTCAGGCTGATATGGATACTGAAAAAGATTTTAATGAAAGACAAAATTTGTAGTTGTGCAACCTCTAAATGAATTTTCCAAATATTTCTTGAAGATTTACTAACCATATATATTTACATCAGTTTAGGATTTTTGCACCAATAGATCTGATTACTACTTTTCATATAAATGGCATTAAACAGTAAAAAATGTTCCTGAAGCTCATATTTTTTTAAAATGTTCCTTTGCAAATTAATAGGGGGTTATGGCCTATTTAATTCTCCTTCCATGAATTTCATTTTTCCAGAAGTCCTTCACATCATAGATAGTGACAAAGATGCTGTGAAAAATAATCAGAGCACAGGGTAAAATGATTTGGACAGTGCTGGGAGTGAGAGTTCAATGTTCTTCCTGTTAAACTGATTCCTGTTCATTTCTCTCTCTCCCTCCATTATTAGTACAATTAGGAAAACCAATAAATTATTCCCACAGGACTCTCCAGAAAATAGTGAAATTGTAGAGTGGCTTGTTGGTGATATATTAGCTATAGAACAAATCATTGTTGCCAGGATAGCATTTATAGGGACCATCAGTTAAAAGAGATTTTTCTATTTCCAACACTTTGCCATATCTAAGAATATGGACAAGCTGTTGGAAGTTATATAGGACAATGTCTAGATGGAAAGTTTCCATACTTAATGACTGAGGGAATTTATTATTTCCTTAATGACTGAGGGAAAAGATTCTTCAAGTTCAAAACAATTACTATTTTTTTTTCTTAAGATGCTTTGGTAATTATGGGCCAACATTGGGTTGTAAGAGGAGCAAGAGTGAGATGCCTTCTCAGATTCTGAAAATCCATGAAGACTGAATATTGACATTGCTGGAATCAGAATGGGCCACTTTACATTAGAGGAACATCAGTTTTATTTCGTATAAGAAAATGATAGAAAAAATTAGTTTGCACTCACAACAAAGCAGTAGGGATTGATTAAATACTAGAACTGTTTAGAATCTTACAAGATGCAGTTAAATACTACTTGTTTGTGGTATATGAAAAACACAATAATGGCTAAGGAACTAGAAAAAATATTTTTTAAAAACGCAGTGCTAAAGTTTATTTAATCTACCAACAATTCAACTTCCTAGGAAAAGACCACATAAGACTTGCAGATTTCAACAATGCATGAAACAACAAATGTGGAACTGAGAAAATGCAGGGACAGCATATTGTCAAGAAAAGTACATATTGCCAAGACTATATTTTTTCAGTTGTAACATGTAACTGAAAACTGGGTCATCAGAAAGGCTGAATGAAACAGTGATGTCTTTGAATGACAATGCTGGAGCAAACTGTTGAAAGCATCCAGTGGTGGGATTCAAAATTTTGTACTACCGGTTCTGTGGGTGTGGCTTGGTGGGCCTGGCAAGGGAAAGATACTGTAAAATCTCCAGTCAGAGGTGGTATTTTCTGATTCTCCGAACTACTCAAAATTTCTGCTACTGGTTCTCCAGAACTGGTCATAACCTGCTGAATACCATCTCTGAAAGCATCATGGATTTCAAAAACAAGAAATCACTACTAAGGAAATAAAGTCGAATTGCTGATCAGAAACTCACCTAACAGTGTTTATTTGAATCTTAAAACACATCTAAACAAATTTAAGCTTTAAAATTCTTAATATATATTGTAAAAGCAAAAGTCTTGGGCAGGGGTATCAAGGCTGTGGACCAGATGCATCCCACGCTGGCCATGCCCACCCCCAGTTTAGCAAAGGGGAAAGTCACAATGATGATGATGTGATGATGTGAGTTTGACATTCTGGTCTTGGGCATAGTCCTAGTGTTTTGGCAAATCAGACAAACATAAAAGAGACCAACATAAATCTAAAGTGGCTAAATGTCTATGGAGATTCTCAGTCGTTCAGTTTATGGTTCTTCCAAAGATGCTTTTTAAGAAACAACTGGATTTTCTTTGTTTTTCCTTGAAGATATTTCACTTCTCATATAAGAAGCTGCTTTAGCTGACGAAACTTCTTGGATGAGAAGCAAAACATCTTCAAGGAAAACAGTCTAGTTGCCTCTTAAAAAGCACTTTGGGACAAGGTGGCTAAATACAAACATTGTTGACACTGATGACACAAGCATGAATAAAGAACTCAGAGAAGGAGATAATCTCAGGTAGATTTCCCCGAGTGACTTTTGGAGATAGATGCTCCTCAGAATGAGAATTATGTTATATCCTCCTGTGTTGAGAATGTGATTGTATGAGTGATAAGTGCTTGTTTCCTGGCTGGGTAGAAAGCTTTCAGAGTAAAGAGGGGAATCAGTGGTCAGATTCAAAACATTTTACTACCAGTTCTGTGGATGTAGTTTGATGGGTGTGGCATTGTTTGGTGGGCGTTGCTTGGTGGGCAGGGCACAGGAAGGATACTGCAAAATCCCCATTCCCTCCCATCCACTTACCTGCTTTCCAGCTCCGTTCTCCTGTGCAGGGCAACAAAAGAAGAGCCAGCCGATCAGTTTGGACTTGGGAGGCAGAGAATAGGTTGGGGCAGGCCAGTCAGAGGTAGTATTTGGCAGTTCTCTGAACTAATCAAATTTCCACTACTGGTTCTCCAGAACTGGTCAGAACCTGCTGAATACCACCTCTGGAGGAAATGCAGGAAAGTCTTGAACCTCCAAAACAGGACAACAAAGACTAAATTTATAGCCAAAGGGTTTGACAGGATGAAACAAAAAACAGAGGAGAAATGAAACAATCCACAGAGGCTCACACCAAATTACATCATTTACTGGCAGATCCATGTGGCTTCATTTATATCTCATTTTTCTCTCGCACAATATACCAAAAGATGGCCATATTGTTGTTTGATGGTATAGTTCCCCTGGAAGTAACAACCAAATATTGTATTTTTGTGCATCTCATGCTGCCTCATTTTTATGGCACAATTATTTACTTGACTCTCATTTACAGGAACTGAAAGGATCCCGAAGCTTTCAGTCCATGTTTGCATTTGCTCAATCCCATAGCCATCCTATTCCTACAGCTGTGATTTCTGTTAATAAAGAATATTTAAAAACTGGCCAGGAATCTTAAATTTGCAAAATTGCTGTTTATTTCAAAGATACTCTGGAGAAATAATAATGCAGTTCCTTTCCCGGTTTAATTTAAACAGGAACAGGCAAAACAAATCTCGGTGGAGGGCATTCAACAATAATAAAATATTTCTCCCAGCGGGTGAGCTGGTAGCAATTCTATTGCTGCCATCAAAGACCACGTTGAAGCAGGTCATTACCATCATAACAAGCCTTTGGACCAACTGGCATGGACATGCAACATTGAGCCCCTGATGGGCACATTATTTCAGACCTTTAACTTCACCAGGAACAAGACAAATCATCGAGGGAAAAGGAGGATTATGTTTTAAAGTTCTTTTCCTTCTTTCTCTCCGCCTTCCTAACCCAGTGTAGCATAATAATAAAACGCCCGTGTAATCAATCGGCTGCTACTTGTGAGATTGCTCCCTCTCTCTCTGTTTCTACACATGCACAAAAGCAGACACACACACACATACAGTATTCGCACATTATGGAAATCACAGTTTTGAAGCTTAATAAAGATAGTAATTCTCGTGGATCAATTTGAAGCTTGTAGGAAAGCAAACACAAGTAAGAATGAAATCAGAAAGCAGGCAAATAATGTGATTATTTTTTCATTTAGATTTCTGAGGAAATTTAAACAGTGAAATGTACCGATGCTGAATGAATTCAATTTTTTATTAAATGTGAGACAGTTATTTGATTCCTGCTATATGCTTGAAGTGGGTTCTCAGAGCTTATTTTCCATATTATATCAACACATCATCCAAATAACTTTTTATAAATTGCTTTTTAACAGATAGATTTGGATTTTTGTTTGAATTTTAGGTTTCAATTTTTATTATAGCCCAAATGAAATTCTCTACTAAAATGTTTGGCTAGTTTTTGTGGATTAAAGAAAAGTTCTCTCTCTCTCCCCCCTCTCTTTCTCTCTGTGCAAACAAATTCCCCAACCAACACTTCCAATTTTCTTCTAGAATATTTTCTTCCATGTCGGACAAACCAACAGTAGAACCCTTTATTTCTGAACCATTCTGAGAAGATGAAGTTGATTACTAAACAATGAGAACAGCTTTACTGCCAGCATTTGTAAATTGCCCCATTACTTTTACCAATTTTGAGGGGATTGGGGATTTTAATTTTACTTAAAACTAGTTCAACTATTTCTGTACAATAAGATAGGCGGTTAAAAAGGTAAATGTTTATATCTGGGATATTTTCCATGGCAAAATATGTAAAGAAGCACAGTGAAATAAAAACCACCAGTCTTTCTACTAAATTTAATAAGTCTAAGAGTTGGAAGCTGCAATCTTTTTACTGTTTTTCCAGAAGAGTCCTTGATTAGATTTAGTGGAATGTACTTGTGTTTAGACATGTATAGATTGGGGTGTAGCTCTTGATTTTGAAACTGTATTTCTTTGAAGTAGCATGTGCATGAAATATATCAAGGATCTCTACAACCTGGAAAATTAAATGATGATGATGATATGATGAGGATGAGGATGCATTGGCTGCCCAATCCCAGTGACCTTTGTGGAGCTTTATCCAAATGCGGCTTTTCTGTGGCTATGTCAGCATTATCCAAGTAATACTGCTGGTGAGAGGATTTTCTATAATCAGCATTTTTCATAGCTGTGACTACATAGATGTAGTCAGTCTGTTACTTTGGAGCAACATCAAGCTGCACAGCTTCTAGTTATTGTTCCTAAGTTGTTAGGCATGGAGGGAGGGGCAGAGAGAGTCTTTTTTCTGTCAGTATATCTCTGCACAGAGCAGAATATTAGTCTTTTCTCCTTTATTGAGATCTGGGGTATTAAAGAAAGCAGCCTTTAGTAATCTGCTCTATATCAATGGCAACACACTGCAAATCTGTACCATTGCATAGTTTCAGTGAAAGAAGGAATGTCACAGCTCTAAGTCTGCTTTTCACTAGGGTAAAGAATATCTCTCATGATACTTACTTTAATAAGCTTATATACTTTTTTTAAAATTGGTTTTAATATTAAAACCACAGTCACATAAAATTACAGAAGAAAATTAAATGACATTGTAGAAAGCTACCATAGTTTAGCAGCACAAATGTATATAATCCAATGTTCACTTTATCTTGGAGTTTTCTTGAATCCTATAAATTGCTTTGTAGTTGATATGAAAAAAGAAGGTTGGATAGTAATATTTGTAAGAGTTTCAGATCCTGCTTGAAAACAGTCAATTTTGGAATGTTGTTTTTACTTTAACATTTCTGGCTGATATATCCAGACCTCAAAAATTAGGGATGCATACTGTCTACACTTACATAGATTATATCAAAGGCAGCTTATTTCTGTGTTATATTCTACTGAGAGAAACTTAGAACTCATTTAATGTTCATAATGGGGTACTCACATAAGCAGTAGGTGACAGTATATTTTTAAAAACAAAGAAACTCAAATATAACCTGGAGTCATAATGAACAAATAAATGGCAATACTCTGGATATTTAAGCCCTCATTTTGAAAACTTGGTGTTATAGAAAGAAAAAAACTACTGTTTTATTTGCATATTCCACTATTCACTATATTTTCCTATAGGAATAGTTTTCTTCATTTGTAAAAGTGAAGATACCATTCCTAAATTGCCAAATAAATTTAGCTTAAAAACTAGTATAAATAAGGTAGATATTCCCTCCAAGGTTGTATTATGGGAATTAAAATATGAATCCTATTTTACTAATCCCAAACTCAAAGCTATATGCTGGTGAAAAATGGAAAATTAGGAGTATAATAGAAAGTCTGTAACACTTCAATTTAAAGCAAAAACAAAACAAAACAGCAAGACAATACTTACACTTGCACACTTGATACTAGATTTATTTTGAACCAATTCAAATGCTCTTATTGCCTGTTTCCATGTTAACAGATAACAGATAATCAGAGTTGGAAGGGATCTTGTAGGTCATCTAGTCCAACCCCCCAGCCAAGCAGGAGATCCTACACCATTTTTGACAAATGGCAGTCCAATCTGTTCTTGAAAGTCTCAAGTGATGGTGCTCCCACAACTTCCGAGGCCAAGCTGTTCCATTGGTTGATTGTTCTCACTGTCAGAAAGTTTCTCCTTATTTCCAGGTTAAATCTCTCCTTGTTCAGGAGAGAACAAGTCCATTATTCCTTGTCTGGCCTACAGGCGCTTTAGAAAATAGCTTGACCCCTTCTTCCCTGTGGCAGCCCCTCAAATATTGGAAGACTGCTATCATGTCTCCCCTGGTCCTACTCTTTACTAGACTAGACAAGCCCAGTTCCTGCAACCGTTCATTGTATGTTTTAGCCTCCAGTTCTCTAATCATCCTGGTTGCTCTTCTCTGTACTTTTTCTAGAGTCTCAACATCTTTTTTATAATGTGATGAACAAAACTGGAAGCAGTACTCTAGGTGTGATCTTACTAAGGCTTTATAGAGTGGTATTAGTACCTCCGTTGATCTTGATTGTATCCCTCTGTTAATACAATTTAGGACTGCATTAATTTTTTTGGATGCTGCTGCACAGTCGGCTGCTGATGGCTCATATTTAGCTGGTTGTCCACTAAGACTCCAAGATCCCTCTCACAGTTATTGCTATTGAGCCTGATTTCACCCAGTCTATATGTGTACTTTGGGTTTTTCTTGCCTAAATGTACCTACAAAGGTACACCTACAAAGTGTACCTTGCCTACTTTTCTCTACATTGAATTTGATTTTGTTAGATAGGGCTCAGTGTTCTTGTCTGTCAAGATCCATCTGGATCTTGAGCCTATCTTCTTGGGTGTTAGCTTTTCCTGCCAGCTTAGTATCATCTGCAAATTTGGTAAGTTCCTCTTCTATTCCCTCATCTAAGTTGTTAATAAAGATATTGAAGAGTACTGGGCCTAAGAAGGAACCTTGTGGCACCCCATAGCTTCCCTCCATGTAGACTTAGATCCACTTAGGACTACTCATTGAGTACAATTTGTCAGCCAGTTGAGAGTCCATCTAGTGGTGATGCTATCTATTCCACTTTTTTCTAGCTTACTAAGAAGTAGGTTGTGGTATACTTTGTCGAATGACTTGCTGAAATCTAAATATATTATGTCCACGGTATTTTGCTGGTCTACTAATTTAATCACTGTGTTGAAGAATGAAATAAGATTGGTTTGGCATGATCTGTTTTTAACAAACCCGTGCTGACTGCTAGTTATTACTTTATTTGTTTCTAGATGTTGGCAGATCTGTTTTTTTGTTATTTTTTCCAGTATTTTCCCAGGTACTGATGTTAGGCTGATTGGTCTATGTTACTTGTACATACTATTTCTTTGATCATGTTCTTGACTGACTTGATACTCAATGACACTGGCTGTCTGATTCTAAAATTTATGTTGCTCATCCAATTTTATGAAATATACTGACATGTAATTCATATATTTTATTCCCTATAGAGGCATTATTGGTAGCATTCTGCTGTTGTGTAGAACTTTTCTATTTAAACCAAGGATAGGTTTTAGGTATTCGTGGGTAGAATTGGCTATTTTCTGTGTTTCTCCTTTAATCTCACTCTTTGCATTCACATTTCTATTCAATATTTTTGTTGTGAATTTTAAAATTCTGTTCTGTATTTTGGGCATGATTCACTAAAAAAAGCAAGATAGAAATACATTAAAATACCTTCTTGGCTCGACAATTATTTATTAAATTAGAGGAATATTAAAGGAAATACAAGATGTCATGAAAGTGGTTTAATATTGTCAGCCTTGGGAAAAAATGATATAGAAGTGGCCATTAAAATTGGAAAAGTGCCAGCAACTGTGAATATATGCTGTTTCATTTAATTTAGCAGCACCTAGAAATTAAAAGTGACATTATTTCTCGAGATAAAATTTATTTCAAAATACAAAACTACATGGATTTTATTATGCTATCTCTTTGATTTATATATTGATAATTTAAGTTTTGTTTCACAATTATTTTATACTGCATAGATAATAATTGTGTTTTGTCTTGAAGACAAATGCAGAACTGAATTTGAATAGAAGGCTGTAGTAGCTTCTTATTAGTACAGTTACATGAAAGATGTAATTTTCTTATTTGGCAGTTAATAATGCCAAACTTAATATTATATCCACGTAAGTCCAACTACTGCTAAAGATGAAACACAGCAGCAACTTTCCTGCTTTATTATATCAGGGAGAATTATATATAATGTACAATTTAAATGAATATATTGATATCATGAGCTAATTTATGATTGGTAACAATTCTCAATAGTGTAAGAGACACAGGGAGAGGTGATTGTCCTTAGGAACATATTAAGCGTTTGGAAAATACATGTCATTGAAAATGACAAAATTGTTGAATAAAGGAAGTAGTGCTATATTAGCAGAACAGCGCTCAAACCTCTAAAATTGTATGATGATTCCAGAACTTTTCAGAAGCAGATTATGACTCTGTTGAAAAAATTACAACCTTTCTGATCAAGTATGCAATTTTCTATCCTGATACTTTTAATTTTAAACTCTTCTTCTGATCCTGGAGAAGTGCTAGTGATTATAATTAATAGTTGCCTATATTAGCTACCTTCAAACTCTAAGCAGTCTTGCAATACCTTTATGAATGGAACGAATTCAGCTGTTGATGAAATTGTAGATGGTAATAGAATCTTAAAATTGTGAAAAGTTTAATTTCTATGCTAGAAAGATATTGATTTTCAGTAATGTGGTTTAAATGTGGAGATGTTTTAAGATTAAGCAAGTGCTTGTCAGAATGAATTTTGTGCCAGTTTGAATATTTAAGTTTATGCAAAATGAATACACTACATCAAAATTCATTTTGGCAAAGTCTTTAAACAGCATTAACTTAGGGGTGTACAGTTTACCACTTTTCTAAAGGTGGGGCTTACTGATTTCATTTCTTCATATAAAAAAAATCAAAAGAAAACAAAATCCACAACACAAAAAATGAAAAGCAATTAAAAGTGGAAGCTTGTTTAATATTGCTCTACCATCATCCTGAAAGGCATAATAATTTGAGTTACACATCTGAACTGATTGGAGTTACAGAACCATTATCTCCTTTTTTTTTGCATTTAACAATATATACAATATAAAATAAATACATTTACACAAATGGACATTGTTTGGAGCACACATTATGATACACATCACAAAAATATACAGTTGATTGCTTTACAGATGTGAAGCCCATCTACAGCTTTAAACATGATTTTTTTTTCATTTGTGTTTTTAACTACTGGTTATTATGCAACTCCTGGATTATATTAAGCAGCTTAGTTCGGTTTTCCCCTTCTTTTTGAGATCTTTGCACAATAAGACTGCCATAAAGTGTTTTCCTAGGCAGGTAAACAGAGACGTTTAAATAATTAAAATACAATTACTAACACCCATTTTCTCTTCTATAAGAAAAATAGCAGTTTTACTTTTTTTTTTTTAATATTTTTTATGTTAGCATTTAAATGCAAAATAGTGGAATAAATACAACAATCTGATTTGATTGAATCAAATGTGCAACTTCCAGGAGTCACACAATCATATTGCTTTAAATAAGAGAGAAAGAAAAAGAAAACAGTAGCCCAGGCTACAATCCATCTGGAATGTCTGCTGCACATTGAATTGAATGGACAAACTGGATGAGAGCTGCCACCACATCTTTTCATTTCAATTGCTTGTGCAGGAGAAATGCTCTATGGATGTTATGCCCTGAAATGAAACATGTTATGCTAAAACATACACCTCTTGAAATTCTTCCCCAGTTCTTCACTTTAAATAAGTGGTTGTGGATGTTTATTTCAGCAAGGTTTAAGAAGAACATTATTCTAATGCCTGTGCAGTGTATCTAAGTTTCAGTTAACATTTGTACAGCCACGACATATTTGTTCATTGCAGCTCTAAAAATTATTGGGAAAAAAATCAAATTAAAAATTACACTGTGTTCCTTTAATGTATCTCATTTCCTCTTAAGTCTTGGTAGATTTGTCCTTCTTTCTGAATACGATAAGGGGTTATTAACCCAACAACCCAAGTTCCTCAGTGTGATCCAGTGAAAACAATATTTATATTAGATATTTATATATACATATATAATGTAGGTAACACTTGCAACTTAAACCCTGCACAAATTTTCTAGAAAATAATTATCTTCAACTCTTACATATATATATAAATAATTTTATAGAATCACATTTTTTCTTGCCCCCCACACACCCAGGAGTTGTAAGGTTTTACCATATTTCAAAAGGGAATTCCAATTTCCAAACTCCTATCACACCGTGAATTTCAAGATATTTGGCCAACTGAATGAACTGCTAATGACAATTTATCTAGGATCACATAACAGTCACTTCTCTACTGAGAAAAACACAATCTACAAGAAAATTCCCATATAGCTAATGAAAGATACACAGTTTTTCTAGAACAAGGTTGCTGCAGTGTCAACTGCAGTATTTTGTTTAAAGCACACAAGTTGCGATACTTTTGGAAACATGTCTGCATTAAAAAAAAAAGACTCAGCAACAACACAGAGCAAGTTAATAACTTGGGAGAGATGAAAGCTATATTTACAGCGGTTAAAAATTAGACTTACCTATAATTTTGCAATATTCAAAGTTTATTTCTAAGCTATACATATTCTATATGAAACTGCTACAGAAATTATCCCTTGTTTTGAAAATATTTCAATGTGACATTTGTCCGTAATGAGTACTTGGTTGGATTTTGTTTTTCAGTTTCTTAATTATTACTATGAAGAACTTTAGTTACCAAAAGGAATAGAATATACTACTGTAGTCTCCTGAGGAAATTTACATCCAATAGTGTCTCTAATTCTACCCTGTGTCTATAAGCACACACCACAAGAATCCAAACACCACAAGAACAAGACAACAGTCCTTGAATGCAACTTAAAAAGTTTCAAAAAGCACAGCAAACATGAAACATTGAGAAGCTGAACTACTTTTCTTTTGTTGGTTAGGAATACAATTTAATTACATTTGTGTACATAGAATAGGTTGTTCATATAGCACAGAGAGCAGCTACTAACACTGGTGCATTGGCATAGCATTGGAAGGAGATTCCTGTTCCCAGGTTTTTTTAGTGACTGTACTTTGGGTGGGTGGGTGGGCATCTAATTTAAATATTAGATTATACCTCTTAGCAGTCTTGAAATTGACCAGCTTTCATGTCCTGACAATAATGGCTGAAAAAGTAGGTATACCAGTTAGGCTGTCTGTTTTAAAAATGGCATTTCTACAGTTATATAAAATATAAAGTTTTATAAATTGATAATGTGTACAAGTGCTAAGTCCTAGAGGTTGATCAGAGGCTGACTACTCTGATTTTTTTTTCCTTATTGCTAGACGGAGTAGGGTGGACTTTATGCAGAAGTCCCAGTTTTGTAAATGATAGGCCACCTTATAGAGTAACATAGAATCTCATGGCATAATTATGCTTGGCCATACAGAAGCACTTACTAACTCCTTTTTAAGATTCCTATTTGACATGACATATATCAACTATTTGGAAATGTAGGTGTAATTTGATTTGTTGATTTCACTTGGTTACATAGAAACTGGAGCTCATGCAAAGAAATGGGATGTCCTAGACCAAACTGGCACACAACATAAATTGCATCCGTGATAATATGCACCTTCCCTTCAACTATTGCTTGATTAAGATAAATCCCCACATTAAGAAATGGCTGAAACGTGGTAAAGCTGGTAGAAAAAAAATATTCCATTAGTAAGAAGAACTAAAACATTTTTTTAAAAAAACCTTCCTGCAGGATTTATTTGTCCTTAATTAAATGTTCATAATTGTTCACGCCAGCACACAAAAAAGCAGTATTTATCTTTCTTTTCTTTAGTATTGCATGAATGAATAAAGCTCAAACTATTCCCTGAAAAAGTTATATTGTAACTAACCTAAGAAATAGCTGGAAGACTTGAAAAAACAATGAAGGAATCAAATGACTGTTACTGATCAAGATGGAAATGCAATGATAAGGAAGAGCCAAAATGTTGCCGTAGAAGTTGTCTAATTAGTGGCAGCTCTTGTGAAACATAATACTGCATTCAGTCAGTTCACTGTGTTGTACTGTACTGTTAGTTATGATGCTTCGCTTTTGATTCCTCTGTCATTGGGGTATGGTGATTCCCAAGAAGTCCACTGGCATATATCATATATATACCATATATACCATACATACATACATACACACACATATATATTTATGTATGTGTATGTGTATATGTATATGCATATGCGTATGTATGTATGTATGTGTGTATATATATATATATATATATATATATATATATATATATGTGTGTGTGTGTGTGTGTGTGTGTGTGTGTGTGTGTGTGTGTGTATCAACAGCAAAAGGGGAAAAATTACAAATAAATGAAAACTAATAACATTAAAAAAAATAGAGAAATGAAGGAGAACCTCATCAAATAAGACCAAGACTAAAAAGAGATGCTGCTACTCATTCTTGCTGCTTAATGATCAGTGCAGTCAGTTTCATTGCCTTAAAGTAACGCTAAAGGTTCTTTGCCACAGTTTTCCCATTTGGTTGTCCCTCTGGTTACGGTTTCAGCATACCCAACTGAAAGGACCCAAAATGTTGAGGTCAGACCTTGGCCTCCAGCATTTCCAAAAATAGTTTGTGCATGGGGACTTTGCCTTCCAATTTAATATTGTAGAAATGCTGCACAGCCTTGGTGGAGGTTTGCCTAAGTAACGGCAGAGTCATCAGCATTTTGCCAGCCCGACGTGGATCTTCCATGTGCTGTCCGGCTTCATAATCCTGCAGTGCCTCATGTAAGACATCTTGAAGTTTTTGGACAGCTTCAACATCTTCTATATGCATAGAGTCTACAAAACAAACAAGAGTTATAGCAGGTTATCATGCCAGAAAGAAGGATTACAGTGCCAGAACTCTTTTCTATTACTTGAATTGTATAACCTCACTTTCAAAAAGCTGTAATTTACATGGATTTAACTACCAGCAACCATTTGCTGAGCTCTTTTACATATGCAAATTAAATAAACAACATATTACCATATTCACCTTCTAAAAAAGAAGTTTGGTATAGTTACAATCATATGCTTATGGTTTTTTATATAGTTTATATAACTTAAGATATAACTTTGAAATCTGCAGGGATAGTTTTAAAAAAGTATTTCAGAGAAATGCAGAAGGCTCAGAACAGTAGAATGGTATTTCACGAGTATATTTCCAAGAAATTATAACTACAGTTCCCACATTAGCTGGAAATTCTAGGAGTTGCAATCCATCATGCCTGGAGAGTCTATTGTCTAGGGAATATTATATGAAAGCTTGCCTTCAGAAGTGGTGGGTGCTGCATCACTGATGGCTTTTGAAAAGAGACCACACAACCATTTTTTCTGAAATAATGTAGTATCTCTTGCTCAAGAAGGGGGTTGGACTAGAAGATCTCAGAGGTCCTTTCCAACTCCATCATTCTATGTTATATCATCTAACTCTTAGGGCATATGAAGCTGCAAGCAAATGATCTTAAAAATATCCATGGAACTTTGACCTAAAACCCATATCCCTTGTGGCCATATTGGAGGTTCTATTAAAAATTATATAATCAAAATTACTTCATTAGAGCTTTCTAACAGAATTAAGGAATTAAAAATTAAATTGTTGCACATAATAGTGTCTTATGGGGATTCTGTACATTTAATAATTAATCTGTAACCATTACTTTTTAAAATTTAAAAAGGTATTTAACAATTTAATGTTAAAAGTTCTGACCCAGAACAGTAAAGACTACAATTAGGATAAGCCTTGTTATATATTAGAAACTCTTGGAAAGCAGGGAATAAATCACTATTTCTTTCAACAGAGAGAATGCTATTTAACTTCCTCATAAATGATCTTGAATTAGAAGGTCAATGGTGAAGTAGCTAAGTTTGCTGATGGTACCAAAATACTCAGGATGGATTAGAAATCAGAAAAGCTCACACAAAGTAATTTCTAAACTTGGTGAATAGGCAGCAAAATGGCAATTAACTTTCAACCTAAGGGTAAAATGATGGCCACTGAGATTAAATAAAAAGACTAGGAAAAACTGACATAGTAGGATTTCAGATTGTCACATATCAATTTTCACCTAATGTGGATAATTAATAAATATGTTTGACCTGGAGGTGGAAAAGGTAGGATAAAAGTTTATTGAATTTGCAGATGAATTTGATAGCTTGAATAACATCCCACTTCTAATTCTATGAATCTCAAAGAACTTCATGCAATAAGTAATTAATTCAAGGAATTTGCTGCTAGATGTGATAATGGGATTAAAAATGATTCAGTGACCAAGTCATAATAACCATACAGAATCTTTGCAGTATATCAAGTTGTTACAGAATATCAGTTTTTGGATACAGTGAAATAACAGCTGGCTATACTGAAAAATATAATGTAAAAGACATTATATGTCTTTTACAAGAGACATCAAATGTGATAAGGCATTTTTTTCCAAGTAGTTTATTTTACTGGCTGTGTGTTATGATAAGAATAGTTCAAAAATAGCCATGTGGTGTGACAGTTAAGGTACTCTGTCCATCTGCAGGACCCATTTATTTGGCATCATCATCCAGTCCACTTCAGCCTTCAGAGCTCCTCAGAAATTTAAGGGTTTTATGAAACTCCTTACATTCCACACAGAATATGTATGAAAGATCTGCCATATTCACCACTAGAGATGTCCCAAATATTTAAATTTTAAGCCATTCCATGGGATGAGAATCCAGAATTTACTTCCTGAGTGGAATATATAGAATAGAAGATTCTGTGGAGAAGACAATCAGCAACATGTCCAGGACTTAAACCATTTATAGCTTTATCAGTCCACTTTATTAGCATCACTTTAAATTGGGCCCAGAAATGAATAACTAGCACAGGTACTGAAGCACTGTTGTAAATCCTTCTAAAATGGCTGTCCTACATCAGGAAGCAAGCAAGCTGATACATTCTGTAGTAGCTGAAGTTTTTGAGTCATTTTTAAATGCAGCCACAAGTAGAACACACTGCAATAATCCAATTTGGAGCTAATGAGGACAAAAGTTACTGCCCTGGTCCTTTGTACCAAAAATAGCCAAAACAGGTCAAAGGCTCCTATAATACAAGGAGAAGCCATGTATCCTGGTGAAATCCCAGACTGTGGGCCTGTTCCTTCATGGAAAGTTTAACCT
Organism: Laticauda colubrina; assembly: GCA_015471245.1. Taxonomy (NCBI): domain Eukaryota; kingdom Metazoa; phylum Chordata; class Lepidosauria; order Squamata; family Elapidae; genus Laticauda; species Laticauda colubrina. Next base: position 39,025,767 of record BLBF01000018.1, on the reverse strand, counting down.
CATTAGAGCTAATACTGGCACTGGCATTTCAGCAAACCTCCATTCCAATCAGTAACTTCAAGACAAGCATAATCTCAAAAGTACCTTTATTAGAATAGCATCTGGCACATCTGTGGAATCTTGAAACTAAAAATTTTCTGGACTTCCCACAATGTCCCAAACTACAATCCACTCCCTTTTTGCCATCATCACATCACCGGGGCCAATCATGACCCATCCAAGAGTAAGATCTTTTTTCCCTCCTGCACCACACTTAACCTTGAACTAACAAAAGAATTTTATTTTGTCTACTTAGAACCATTCAATTGAAATCACCCACTTTCCACTTTCTCAGGCGATGTGGCAGCATGAAATATGGCTTCCAAACCTGACAACTAGAATTAACAATCAATTTAAAAACAAACAAACAAACAAACAAAAGCAAAGAAACAAAAAACCCTATACATTTGGCTTCCTGGGATTCAGTATAAATTGGTTTTGTCCCATCCAATCTTTTATAATCTCCAAACACCAGGAAAGAGTAACTGAAGCATTTTCAGTACATTTATAGGTACAACTGGGCATGGTATCTTTTCATGATCTGTTGGATGATCTCTGTGAGTAGTTTCATGATCTATCCCAATGATTTAGATGCTAAAGGACATGAGAGGGTGCGTGGGGAGAGATTGTGTTCTCTGACACCACATAGATGGAGTTGCAAAGGGCCTGAATGTTTTCCCTCTATGATTACCAAATAAAATCACCTACTTAAAAAAAAACCTCCCATCCCTTTCAGGTAGTCCTGAAGGATGCCTGGTTGATATTAGCTTTAATAGGACTTGGAAGGTCCTGTTAGTATTTCCCACAACTTTAACAGGACTTGGAAGGTGCTGTTAGTTGTCCTATTTGTCCTAGGTGCTGTTAGTTGTCTATTTGCCCTCAAAAATGTTATCCACTATAGAGACCAATGCTGTTTCTATCTATAATCAAGTAATCTGACTAAAATGGGTTGCAATAGTCTGTCCAATTCAAGTTTCTATGTAATTGGTATCCCCACTGCCTAAAATCTTTTCAAATAGAAAGACTAAAATTCAGATAGAAATTATTCAATACAGCCAGATCCAAGCTTTTGTAATCTCAGATTAAGTTGGGATTAAGAGTCGCTTTCAGAGGCATTTGAGATTAAATCACAGCTGATTACTCAAACAATTATTTGCATTAGAAAATAGCGTATATATACATATGTGTGAACAGGCTGTATCTCAAGGATCACAAAAAATTCAATATAATTGACAATGATCCTTTTCTTGGCTGCCTATTCTAGATGGAATGATCTGTCCTGCTCTATTCTAATGACATCGTATAAGCAAACACAGAAGCAAGGACAAGCAAAAGATTGTGCTCACATCACAGTCACAGTAGTAGTTCAGTGTAAAAACTAAAGAGAAAAAGCAGGAACTGGAGATAGTGTAAATACTGCAAATAAAAGCAGGGCAATGAAATTAAGCAACAGTAGCAGACTGTGAGGAATCATCATAAGTCAAAGATCGAAGAGTTTAGACATGAAGAAGTTGATACAAGAGTTGGGCAATTAGGAAACATTAGGGTTATTATAGCTGCAGCTCAGCTTTGGTCAGTCCCAACTAAAGATAAGCAATGATGGATTTACAAGAGCAGCATACACTATATTATACTGGCCAGTATTGTTAATAACTGGACTCACTGGAGAAGAGCCTAATGCTGGGAGCAATTGAGGGCAAAAGAAGAAGGGGATGACAGAGAATGAGGTAGCTGGATAGAGTCACTGAAGCTGTCGGCCTGTGCTTAAATGGATTCCAGGGGATGGTAGAGGACAGGAAGGCTTGAAGGAACATTGTCCGTGGGATCACGATGGGTTGGACACGACTTCACAACAACAACAACAACAACAACAACAACAACAACAACAACAACAACAACATTGTTAATAACCCATCAAAATTATCCTTTGAACTTTGAGCTCTAAAGTGGTCATTGAATAGTTTATTCACATTAGAGTAATAAAAAAAACTTGTTACTTGTTATAGATGGGTAAAACTAATGCAACTGATTGTTAAAAAGTCTCCAGTGTGTCTACACTTGTAGTAATATAAGGGGGGGTGGGAAGCACTTTCCTAGAGCCTGAATCAAAGCAACCTAAATCTAGAGAGAGGTAGCTTTTTTAGATCAGGGGTCCCCAGTCCCCAGTCTGTGGCCCGGTACTGTGCTGTAGCCAGTTTGGAACCGGGCCACAGAAACATGTTCATGACCTCCATTTGTTCAAGTGGCATGCATGCATGTGTTGCCACTTACATAAAACTATTCCCCCCTCCCCCCTGCAGGTTTGGCAAGCCAGAAAGTTTGGGACCACTGGCTTAGATTTTCTTAGTCCAGTGCCACTAGCTAGCCTCTTCAATGTTTGCCTGTATTATAACTGTTCACCCCATCTCCATATCCCCTCTTCTGCAGATATTGAGTCTTTAGATTATTTTCCTACCTCCTTACTCCAGGTAAACTTACAGCATTCCAAGATGTTGCTTTCATAAAAACCTTAAACCTCTCCTTTTTAATGTTCCAGTAAGGAGCAGCATTCATTTTAAAGGGTTCAATCAGTAGGGAAAGATATACAGATTAGGTGAGCAGAAAGAGTTAGAAATTCCATGGCAGTTCAGCTGATTGGGACACAAAGTCTTTTAAAAAGCCTCTAGCCTAAAAGTACAAATGTCTGCTTCTTGATGAAATAATTAAAAGCAAACAAACCTGTGAACCTACAGTCTTCCATTTGGCACTTCCCAATCAATACATGGGAACACTTAGTAAAAGCACTGTGACAGAGAGAACATCTTTTATTACACAGAAGAGTTCACCTACCTGAAGTAATTTCTCCATACATGCTTTAGAAAATATTCAGAGATATTTCCCCCCCACACACACACACACACTCTTTCTGTGAGCAAGCAGAGCACTCACTGAAGCATTGGGACTTCTTTTTCCATTTAGCATTTTAAGTACCTAATTAGAAACCCAACTTATGAACCAAAGAACACACCAAGTTATTTTAGGTTATACAAAACCATCAATTATGATTATTACCAATGATATATTAAGGGTATCAGGTAATGGGATTTGCTTCCCTTTTATCAAAATAAGTTTAATTGGAGATGGTATGAGATAGAATGTTTATTTCTGAGTTTCAGAAACATATAATAGGAATTCCTATTTTTGGAGGAAACATGAAAGAGCAGCAAGATTTTGGTTTTTGCCTGAATCCAGGACTTTCTGGACTTTCCAGAATATTCTGTTCACTGCAACTTATTTCTTGGATACCCTAGATTTCCTCTCAATTCAAAAATTGAAAATCTGGGTTCAGGGTAAGGGAAACCATTAGAATAATATCTGCACCTCTTTATATTCTGAATCAGAGCTAAATTCTGTCTTTTCAGATAACCCTTAGTTCTCTTTTAAGTCTTTTTATTTCAAGTTCCTATGAATTGAGGCTATAATACTGGTGATGTTTGTTCACTTTTTCTGGTTTTATCTGTTTATGCATGGGTACAATACAGAGGAAGGGGAGGCAGGAAGGTTACTGTTAAATCAGTTCACTGATTTAGAGCACAAAAGAGCATTAATTATTATTGAATCAAGCCAGATGTTTATGCAAAGCTGATGATTTTAGTGAATGTCATTTTAAATCTCTGCAGGTCAGAGTAAAATACTCTCTCAGTCATTTCCAAATGTGCAAAGGTTTGCTATCATTAAAAATACTTTTAAAATGTGTATTTTTATACAAACTGTGCATGGTTTCTGACTTATCTATTTTATCAGTAAAAATAATGAATTATGACAATTATATGAACATCTCATAATGTTTTATAACTTTAATTTGGAGAAGGCTTATCCAAATAAGATGAGAATCTGAGATGACCACTAGAATGTGTATGATGACAACAGCTGTTGACACCTAGGGCAATTGATTAAGGCATTTATATTTCTTATGGATATTTTTTATTCTTCATTTTTGTTTGTTTTTCAATTAAAACACTAATTAAAATGCAAAATGCTAGGTCCCATTATGAAGACAAATCGGAAAGTACAACTTCATTGTTGAAAACAATTTTCCTCCTATCAATCTGAAGATTCATGTGTCAATATTGTAGATGAACTGTTAATTACAAAATCAATTAAAAAATTATTTCTAAAAACAGTCACGCATCCTGGCTCTCGTGGGGACAATTTGGGCAGAAGGCCTCATCTCACTAGGACCGCACCGAATCACAAGTCGTCATCCACAAGTAAGCAAAAGCAATCTGGTTTTTCATTTTTCAGCCCGGCTGAGCCCAGCCTGAGATTGATCGTCACATATGGCCCCAGAAAACAAACTGTCAATACCTTGAAAGCTGCAGAATTTGAACAAATAGCCATCCGCCTATTCAAGCCACTCATTGCATCCCATTTAACAGATTTTATTGACAGTTTCCTTCTTGTAATTAAAGGGAAAACTACTGGCCAGCAACCAAGATAAAGTTCAAAGATAGGGTCAAAACAAAAGCAGATGGAGGGGCACAGTGTGACTGTCAATGGTACATAGCATCAGAGCATGTTATCGACACACAGGTATCTAATGATCGGCATGTCATTACAGAGGGATCTATCATGAACTTTATGCAAATGCTAAGAGGGACTTAAGACCACAATAAAGTGTTAGAGAGGCACAAAGGAAAAAACAACAAAGAACAAACGATTTTTCACTTATCAAACACTGGCTCATGGCTTCAGCACTTTGGAGTTCAAATGCAGAGAAGAATCCTTTCCTGAATTCTTAGCCCCCTTCTGCACAAGTTACATTGGGCATTTAACCAACTAGCATAAAACAGTCAAATCTATATAGTTTCTACAAGATTAAAAAAAATGACTTGCTCTCTTTTCCAATGAAACCAGAGTTCACCTTCGGTATTGAGTTCAGGGCATTTAGTAGCTAGATTGAAGTAGATCCTACATTGCATTTAGTCATGGGCCCTTCCATTCTATTGGGTTTTAACAGACTGATTAGACTTATCTGGATTATGAAATGGATTTAAACAGACTGATATTTTTGTTTATTGAAAAGCATCTTTGCTGTTAATACTGCCTGAATTTTATGGCATCTTTTAACCAAATTGGAAACTCAGTATAACAAATATTTATAATCATAAATCCTACCTTAATTTGAACTACTTTGTTTCTAGCCATTCAGCCCTATTCTGCCATAGTATGATTAAGAGTTTCTTATTCTTAGACAGTTGTATTTAGAAACTGTCATGCAGAAGGTATTAAAGGAAGGGGGAAAATGACATGAGCCATCATGCCAATTTGCCAACCTGAATTAGCAAGCGCGATAGCTTTGAGGGTGACAAACTCTTCTTTCTCCAGCTTCATGCTCTTGTATTTTTTTACCAGTTGCAGGATGGCATTGTTGAGGTCAAGAAGGCCTGCTAATTTAGATTGGTCTTCATCCATAATATAGTCTTCAGCATAGACAAGCTCATCCTCAAAGGAAAGTGATCGGTACACTACGCCCAGAATTAAAATCTCCATCCAAGCACTCTGCAGAAGGCTCATCTGGTCAGCAAGCGATAAAGTGGAAAATCCTAAACCGGGAAGGAAAGTACACAGAAACATAATTAAAATTGTACTGGGCCCTCATAATTCTGCATTATAACTTTACTGTTGTGCTTGTTTTTATTATATAAGTCAGCAATGTGTATTTACAGATTCTTCCCTCTCAGATCGTTCCTATTAACAGACATAAAATAGTTAAAAAGCATTTCAGATAAAAGCAGTTCAGAATATCTTAGTCTTGTTGTAATTTTAAGCCTGTTGTATTTTATTCAGTATTTAAGAATGCATTTCTTCAAATAAATTATCGAGACAGGTTACCCACATTCAGTAGCATCTAATATGGCCTATATCAAATCTGGAAACAGTAATTGCCATGGCTGTAAGCAAAAGAATAAAATGTATGACAGCGCCTGTAATCTTATCTACACTGTTACTTACCACATAAGAATAAATAAGAATAAGTTATTCAATAACTTATTCTCACTTATTCAGTGAGAATAAGCCTCACTGAATTCAGTTACTTCTGCATAGGCTTCATACCATATTTTAAAGATTTCAAGGTCTCCTTTAAAGGAAGAGTGTGTTTTTAAACAAAAATGGGAAAATCATTTTAAAGGAGAGGTAATTTGATACCTTAATAGAATTAAGTGATGATCACAACAACCAAGCAAAGTGCTTTTTGAACTTCAACCTCAGTAAGACCTACCCTTTCCAGAAACAACGCTAATTACTTCTATAATAGCTTCTGCCTCCACCACACTGCTCAAATAACAGAATTAAAGTGCCAAGTGAATCGTAATCACACCATCACTTTGAAAGAGAGAAAGAGAGAATATATAATAACACTTCTTAATGAATTTAGGTTTTTGCTTTTGTTTCACTTTCTTTCCTTTCCTTTTTAATAGGATCACTAAGGGCAAAGCTCTATAGCCATACCTTTTCTGACACCTATTTACGGTAGCTGTTAATTTATTATCTTTGCCTGACAAAGCTCCTATCACAGGAGGTCCCAGTGAAGGAGAGATTTCCTGGCCTATCCATAAAATATCGCACTTTGCCAGTTGGCACCTGCAACCACCCAGGAGTTAATAAAATCATCAAAAGGGATTAGTCAAGCTTTTCTTAAGGGGGTGGGGTGGGACTTAAGACACGTCTAAAGCTCTCTGTGTGCGACTTATAGAACCGCTGACATGCGCATTGACATGCTCCATCTTACAGAAAGAACAGGCGTTGGTTGTTGCTGCTCATTTATCTTAGAACACATATAATTTTGCCAAAACACTGTGGTGAAAACAAGAGGTACAAGAGTTAGACATCAATTTAGATTCAGCCTGCTGCAAAACTTGGAAGCAAATGCCTTCCAATTAAAAGAAATCAAAAGTCTCTCCAGGCCAGGAGACATGCTTCAAAAGTGAGGACTTTATTGAAACACCATCTCCATTCCTTTTCATTATTTCTTAATTCTTATTTACATTTCCCATACTGTATTCTGTTCTTTATTTATAAGAGGGCATGAGTCATGTCCCCAAAAGGAGATCAACCACATCAAAGCCAAGCTCTTTGAAAAATGACAAGGGGCTAGCCCCACGCTTCTTATGGGAAATGGAAGGAAATGAAACAGAAATAATAATTTGAAAGGGTCTTAAAATGGAAGGCCTATTTGCAATTAACTCTAGCCTTTCTCTCAAGAAGCAGATGGACAGAGAACATTGCCTGCAGCAGTGTCCTGTGTGACAGGTCCATTCTCCCTCCCAGACACTGCTGTTAGTAAATAGATTTACACATTCTCCAATCTCCACACATCTTTCTGCCGAATAATTAAAAGCAGGGATGATTAGTTTATTGAGTGGAAGGAGGAACTTTTTTATTGAGGTCCGTCCATGATTTTTATCAGGGCCAGCACTTTTACGGTTGTCATGAGGGTGCAGGCATCCAATTTTTCTTATCTGCCTGATTAATACAAACGCTGTTTCAGGACGCATTAATTAACAGATACAAATCTACGTTCTCATGGAAGGATCAATACAGAGAAGAAAAGAGGCATCAATGTGAATTTAGTGCTGATGATGGAGAAGGCACTCTATTGACATTTACGTGCATGGAAACTTTAAACTCAGGAGAGCCCTTTGTCCCTACGATTTACAAAGTAACAGTGCTTTTTAACTATAACCATGTTTCACACACTTCAGGGGCATTTAATTAAGCAGATAAATAAATAAAAAAGCAATAAAATCTCTAAAGGGGTTTCAATTTCAATCATTTTCCTTTCTATTCCTTCCAAAGCTTCTCCACTTTTCTGCTTTTTATTTATATGCTAATTTGTGCATTTTACTTTTTATTTTTTTTTTAATTTAAATTACAGTGGGCTTTGCTAGCAATTACAGTAGCTAACAGGCATTAAAACATTGAAAAGAACCCTCCAATGCTAACTTGATTTCTTTATGAAGGGATATTTGGTCAGACTTTAAAAAAATGTGTAAATGGCTTCTCATTTTTTCAGTTTTTCATATTTCTACACAATTCCCCAGAACAGCTTTTTCCTCTTGCAGGAAATACATTTCCCCTAATTGTGAATAAAACATTTTGTTTATGACAATAGAAAATATACAGGTGTGCACACATGTGCAGTTTCTTCCTTTTCATAAAAGGAAATAAAAGGCAGGAGACAGAATTGTGGAAATGTGGGATTTTTAGGCCATGTTCTTTAAGTATGTTTAGTAAAATCATATTTTATTACTAGGTATTCAATATAAACCTTTAATTTTGATGGTGGTGGTGATAGAAGGGAGATTTTTTAAAAATACCAGAGCTGTTGTAGCTATATTTATGTTTTAATTAATAAAATGAAACTTGAAACATTTTTCTGTTGTTTAGAAAAGCAATCAAGAACCACAACAATTTGGTAATATAAATTACTCTTATTGAAAGTAAAAAGGCCTGCAAAATAAACCAAAGTGAAGGTTCATTTAAATATGCTGCACTCTGTGAAAAAATAACCAGCCATTGAAATAAACCACTGTATAATAGGGGGGAAAACCAGACATCCATATTTTCATAAAAAGTGATCTTTTAAAACTGGTCTAAAATCTCCAAACGTTATTTGAACCCATTTCCCATTCCCACTTAACATTTTCCAGCCACACAGCCCTGAGCTCTTCCCAAATCTAGAAGATAGTGCTTTACCACTGTTACCCTGAATTTTGTCACACTTGGTCCCTTAATCCCTAGCATTTGACAAGTCATAATTTTAAAATGTTCAACTATATTATGTCTTAAAAAAAATACATTTCAATACATGAGGGTGCATTTCTCCACCCCCCCCCCCAGTGCAGACCAATTCCATGCATGCTGCTGACAACTTTGATCCCTCTTCATCTCTCTCTTCATGTCAGTGCCATTTAATGTATCTCAGGCATTTTGCTAGCAGAATGGCTCTTTACCTTGACCTGCAGTTAAATAGCATGTTTATTTGCGAGACAGTGTGCTCCGAGTAAACCAGATGACAGTTTGGAATAACATCATTTGGAAGGATTGAAAAGCTTCTCAAGAATCAGGTAGCCAGAGGTCATAGGCTGGAAGGAAGCATGTGCTGTGCCAACCCCTCCTGCCATCTTCTACTTGAAGCTCATATATTTGATGGTGATGCCATGGGCACTTGTCAAGACAACCCAGTCCTTTACCCATTCTTTTTCTCGCTTACTTTCTCCCCCTTCCTTCCCCCACCCCAAATCCCCTACCATCTCTCTTTTAGTCTGGCAAACTGATGCTCTTTGCAGTCAACTTAGAAAAAAGGCTAAGCATTTGAAAGTGTGAAGGGCAAAAAATATCTGACGGCTAGTCTTCAAAAATACACTTCCATTTCACAAAGCATAAATGTTTGTTTCCCAAGTCCAGTGTTGACAGAAATAGGCTGCAGTGCAGGCATAAGAAGTTAACCCCTACAAGGCATTTTCTTCCACTTTAACGATGCTGAATGCAAACCACTATCATTCTATGAGGTTTCTTGCAAATAGCCATAAAACAAGGGCAATGATTTGTGACCTCTCACCTCTCCCATCTACCTCTCTTCCTCTGTAGTTTGCACTGTTGCTATAAACAGAGAGTTTTGAACAAAAAAGGACCTTCCACTTTGTTGGTAATTAGAACATAATGAGTCTCCGTTATCACAAAGTATGCACGGAGGGGAAGGAGGCAAGTTAGCAACTTGCCTGATTCTTTCCTTATTTCTTTATTTCCCTATATTCATAAAGCATTATAAGAAAATAAAATATACCGGGTAGATGGAAACAAAGCCCTTGATGTTTTTACCACATAAACCCTTCACAATAATCTGTCTCGTGAAATTAATTCTTCGGCTGCTGTGTGTTTGTGTGTTTATACACTACATATTCTTTTAAAACAGACAGTTTTGTCCACTTGCTTTTCATTTGCTTCTTGCATAGCAGATGTCCCTAAGATAACAAGCCTAAATCATTATCATTCCCAAAGACACTCTTCTACAGTCTGTTTAGGATTTTATAGACACTGGAGGCATATTTGTGGTTTATCTACAGTACCCTTAGTATGCCATTTTTTAAAAAAACAATTATACTGTTACAAGAGCACTGGCAAAATATTATAGTATCAACAATTGGAAAGGAATGCCAGTTGCTGTATTCTCTGCCTTTGTCTCTGATCCTTTCCATTTATTTGAATTCTTTTGTTCCATTCTGGAAATAAAATACACTACAAGCATCTAATACCTATTGGTCACAGTCCAAATCCTCAAAGCGTGCAGAGAATTCCTGCTTTTTTATGTGAGAGAAAATGCTCTGCATGAGCACAAATTTGTATTGTGTGCACCACATATTTGTCTACTAACAGAATAGGTCTATGCAATTATAATGGTAGGTGCCATATAGATATTTTAAATGATAACTTTAACCAGTTATATTTTGTCTTGTTTTTTTTTCACCGGAAATACAAGGATTAAAAAAAAACATTTAAATAACAAGAGAACAAGTTACTTCAATTCTCTAAATAAAAATAAGAAATCTAACAGAATCATGCTATCTAGACAGTGTTGTGTATTATTTAATTTGCCCAAATGTGTTTTAAAAAGTACAATCCTAGTTTTCTGTCCAGAAGTTTTGTTTTGATATGCTATTGACCTGGAAACAATGCAAAAAGTATCTAAAGCCCATGTCACACTGCCCAACGGATGCAAAAAGGACACAGCGGACGAGCAAAATGTTCCACCTGTTGTTATCCGCTCTCAAAAGGGGCAAAAATTTGCAGAACTGGAGCGGATAACACGGACGCGGGGTGGACGCAGGGCGGATGCAAAGCGGATGCGGAATGGAAGCCCAGTGGATGGAAGCGGATGAGACCAGATGGCGCATCCGCTAGGCTTCCGGGGGACCTCAGCAAAGCGGACGCGGAACGGATACAGCGGATGCACAGTGGATGCCGAACAGATGAAGTGGATGCACACCGGATACACAGCGGAAGCCTAATGGATGACTGGCATTAATTGCGCATGCGGGGAGGATGCATTGCGTCAGTCCCGCAGATATAACGGAAGCAGCTCGGAAGCAGGTCACCATTCAGAGGAAAGACCTGCTTCCAGACACATCGACTGCCTTGCCTGCCCTGCCTGCATGTCTGCCTGCCAGCCTTGCTGCCAGCCTTGCTACCAGCCTTGCTGCCAGCCTCCCTGCCAGCCTTGCTGCCAGCCTGCCTGCAAGCCTTGCTGCCAGCCAGTCTGCCTGCCAGCCTTGCTGCCTGCCTTCCTGCCAGCCTTGGTTCATGTCTGCCTGCCAGCCTTGGTGCCTACCTGCCTGCCTGCCATCCTTCCTGCAAGCCTTGGTGCCTGCCTCCCTGCCAGCCTTGGTGCCTGCCTTGGTGCCAACTTCCTGCCAGCCTTGGTGCCTGCCTGCCTGCCTGATCAGCCTTCCTGCCAGCCTCCCTGCCAGCCTCCCTGCCAGCCTTGTTGCCTGCCTGCCTGCCAGCCTTCCTGCCAGCCTTGGTTCCTGCCAGCCTCCCTTCCAGCCAGCAACCCCACAACCATGCTGAAGCACAGCAAGCCTCAGCCATCTGCTGCCAAGAGGGACAGGGCTACCATCCTGCCCCCTGGCCCTCACTCTGGTTCTGCTGGGGCTTCTGCAGCACGGGCTCACTCTTCTGGGGCTGGCGGTTCTGCTGCTTCTGCTTCTGGAGGAGCTGATGACAAGCACTCCAGCACCAGCCACATCCACAGCACCTGCACCCTTCACCCCTGGGACTGAGCGACCAAGAGGAGTACCAGAGACTCATTTTTGTCTTATAGCTTGTTGTTAATAAAGTGTATTTTTGATTCACACACTTGCTTCATTTCTTTTTTTTTAATAAAGTCTTGGTGGAAACTTTTAGAAATGGTTTAAGCCTTTGCATGCTTGTGGGATGGGTAAGAATAGCTTTGGGATGGGTTAGGATAGCAGTGGGATAGATAAACCTCCAGTGCAAGCATAGGGGACTATATGGTCCACCCTCCCAGGTGCCACACCTACGGCCCTTTATTATCCATAATAATGTAATAATTATCCACACATGTCAACACAAACACAACTCTTTATTAAACACCCTGTTCATTGTAGGCCAACCAAACATACATGGCCCAATCTCATCCGTGTGATGAGACAGGCTGAAGGAAGCATCCATTAAGCATCTACCATCCTGTCTTGCCATTCCACTGCTCCAGCTTGGGAGTTGCACCATTGTCTCAGGAGGTTGCGCTGCTTCTTTGCTTCATGTGAGGCTCTGTTGGGGCCTTGCATATCCTCAGTGTCGATCAGGTTTCACCCTTGCCTCCATTCCACAGGCTCCATGTCCCCATTGCCTTGCTGGAGGTCCACGAGCCTGTTCTGCAAGACTGGGTAGCGGGTGCGCATGAGATTGTGCAGGATGCAGCAAGCTTCCATGATCCTCCTCACAGTCTCTGGGCAATGCTGCATGGTGGTGAGAAGTACCTGGAACCTGTTGGCCAGGATGCCAAAGGTGTTCTCCACCACCCGCCTTGCCCTGGACAGCCTGTAGTTGAAGATCCTCTCTTCACGGGTGAGGAGTCTGGAGGTGTAGGGCTTCATGAGGTAGGTTGTGAGGGAGAAGGCATCATCCCCCACGATGAAGTAGGGCACATCTTGTGTGTCGTTGGGCAGGGGTTCTGGATCTGGGAAGCCAATGATGAGGTTGCCTTCCAGCTCCTCCTTGAGGAGACTGGCATTGTATACCTGGGCATCTGAAGATGAGCCGTTGCCTGAAGCATCGATGTACATGAACTTGTAGTCAGCATCGACCATGGCGAAGAGGATGATGCTGAAAAAGCCCTTGGAGTTGAAATAAGTGGACCCCGACTTGGCTGGAGATTTTCAGGCCACGTGCTTGCCATCTATGGCTCCAACGGTGTGGGGGAAGTTCCACTTCTGATACCACTGCTCTGCAACTTTCTTCCATCCTTCTTCAGTGGAGGGGTACTGGAGGAGCTCCTCCTTGTATTCTTCGATGATGGTCTGCACCACTTCTCTGACTACAATGCTGATGGTGTTGGATGGCACCCTCCAGCCGTACTGCATGCTGTAGGAAGTCCCTGAGGCCAGGTGGCGCAGAGTGAGTGCCACTTTGAGCCCAGGTTCCAGGCTGGGCCAGAACCTGGTGTTTGCCTTGGTCAACCTGGGTGTCATCCACTGCACAACTTCGTCAAACATGGCTGGAGGCATCCTCATGAAGTTCTGGAACGCCCGAGTGTCTTTGCTCCTGAGCTCCACCATCAGCTTTTTGTACAGTCCGTCCTCTGCTCTTCTGGTGAACCATCTTCAGATCCAGACTCTTTTTGGGTGGCTCCTTTTCTTCTCACAGTAGAGTTCACAGAGCCTGCAGATGGCTTCGCACTGTTGCAGAACGATGGTGGCTGCCGAAAGGATTTTGTCACAGTCCACGGTGGACATGACTGGATGCTGTGGAAGAGGAAGAGGCAGATGAAGGCTGTAGAGGTCTGCACCACTGGGCTGCTGTTCTGAAAGTGAGATGCAAGCGAGTTGCTCCCCCTTTTTATAGGCAGTATAGGTTTTTCACTAGGCATCCTCTAGGCATCCTCTAGGGATCCTCTAGGCATCCTCTAGGCATCCTTAATATCCGAGATAGGTCCCCTCTGCGAACGTTTTTTCTGCTTTAAACGCTTTGTTTCCATGCTGCATCCATTCTGCATCTGTGCTGCATCCGTTCCGCTTCCTCACTGCGTCCGGGTAGATGTGAGTTGCGCGGATGCGTAGCGGATGCCTAGCGGATATAGCGGATGTGTAACGGATGCGTAATGGATGCCTAGCGGATGCGTAGCAGATGCAGAACGGACGAACTGGATACATTTTCCATACAAAAATTTTGGGCAGCCCAAAACTTTTGGAGCGGATGAAACGTCCATAAACGGATGCTGGACAGATAGAGAGGAAGCCAAACGGAGGCAGTGAGTACATCGCGTTTTTGAACGGATGGCAAGGTTTTTGTCCATTTTACATCCTCTTTGCATCTGTTGGTTCAGTGTGACATGGGCTTAAGCAGTAGAAAATCAGGAACTTGGTAAGTACCTTTTATGGCAAACAAATTGTATTAAATGACATAGCTTCTGTGAGCTGTAGCTCACTTCATCGAATGTATAGCCTAGAGGTTCCATTTCAATTTGGAGCTTTCCTGACCTGTTTCTATCAAACTATAACATTTATAAAAAGAAATGAAATTTTAGATAAAATGATATAGAAGAGACATATGAGATTCATTTATTTATAAATAGATGTTTGAAATTGGGTCACCAATGATTGTCCCAAAAGAAGCTGTTAGAATTGAAAATATTTATGTTATCACTTGTTCTAACTCAGTCATTGAAATAATTATGAAATGATTTGTTCTGAGGAGTTCTGTGATTATGCTTCATGAGCTGCATCAGCTAGCTATGTTATGCCTAGAAACATATTTATTTTATGGAAAGTAGCAATGAGTTAATCCTTTATATCCTTGGTTTAGCCACCTTGTATTCAAGAGGGACATCATGAAACTTTATTGACTTTTTAAGTACAAAATTCTAGCTATACAAGAATGGTCTGCTCCTTAAGAGCTCTCAACATTGACAATTTCATCTTCATGTGTCCAAAATGCATATATATACACACACACATTTCACAAAGTATCAGCCAGCTTTCATATTTACAATAGTATGTGATCTTGTATATGTAACATGGTATAATATTTAATGTAACATGCATAATATTATATACAGTCAGGCACAGAATATTGCACGATTAACAGATTCTAAAATCTCTTTGTATAAGCAAGATCCATTTATATGTCAATCACTATTTGATAAGTAAAAAACTTATCAAAAACCTACAGACAATTATTATATAGTAGCTATTTGCCCAATAGTCATTTCTGCATTCTGAAAGTATATCAAAATTAATTGAAAAATAAAGGAATAGTATTCTTCTACAATGTTGTAGTCCAGGGCTCTGGATAGGATTGCACCTATGCAGCCTCTCTTAACTCATCCCTTCTGACTCTCCCAATTGTTCACAGAGGAGTTGTAGGTCTTAAAAGGGGTTAACAGATGCCTAGAGCCCTGCTAAAGGAAAATTAAGGAGGACTCCAGCCAGATACAACTCAGAGCCACTATTAAGGTCTATTTTGTGGTGGTAAAGGGAGAAAAACAGCATGATTTATCTGCTTTTATTGCATTTACAGAGTGTTGCCTCACAACTCTGTTCTGGATCACTGGGTCCCTTCTGGGAAAGGAGAGCTTACCTGACCATCTTCAGAGTCACACAGTAGAATCTCCTGAACACCTAATGGACACAGATTTGTTTCCAGCTGGAACCCACACATGGTACAAGTCCCTGTGAGATGCCCATAGAATGGTCTTGCCCAGTAATCTGGGAACAGTTTGATCCTGTTGAAATGGACAGGGTCCTTGATGCTATCAATGTGACCATTTGTCAATTAGATCCTTATCCTGCTTGGTTGGTGAGAACTTCCAGGATGTTGACTAGCAGGTGGATTCAAACAGTGATAAATTCCTCACCCCTCAGGAAACATTCCTCTGGCCTTTTAAGGAGAGCCTGGTTTTGCGCCTCTTAAAAAGCATATCTTGACCCCCCCTGCATTGACAACTTTCATTCAGTTTTCCATTTCCCATCTTAGGTTCTTACCTGGCAGCTTCAGAAGGCACTGGATGGAATAGCTTATCTGAACTCCTTTCCAGTCAGGATTCAGGTCGGTTAAGGGACAGAAATGACACTGAACACACTTGTTGAAGATCTTTGGCAAGAGCAGGATATGAGTAGTGCAACCATCCTTGCTCTTCTTAATCACCCAGAAGTCTTCAATACCATCCACCACAGTGCCCTTTTGGGTAGGCTGCCAGTTTGTTTTCATCCCACAAACCCAGCATTTTAACCACTGAGCCACCAAGCTGCCTTTTGAAGTTGTAGTATGATATACAAAATAAATTATGTTCTGTACATTTATCTTTCAGGAAGCACATGATAGAATTGTACAAAGCTTTAAAAATTCTCAAAATGTTTTCATGAAGAATCCATTCAAAGCAAAATCCTTCTACCAAAATCACCATTATGCTGCTTAATTTCAGGGTCTGATTCTTCCAGTTTGTTGCTAGAAGCATCAGAGCAGGCTTATAGTATTTAGACTTCACACTGCAGAATTCTTCTAATTATTACAATTATCAGACAAGGCTGTAAGATGATGAAACATACTTTACCAACAAGAATATTTATCATATTCTTTGTGTCATATTTTGCCATTATATCACCTCTGAGGCATGATACCACTGTTGAAACACAACCAAAGCCATCAACATGGCCAAGAGATTAAATACACTACACTATAACAAATTGAGAGGATAACAAACCAAGATCACTGACACAGTTGCAGAAGATGTTTGCTGGACCTTTGTGATTTCTAGGAAAATCACAGCTTTGGGAGATGAAGAAAGTAGGGATTTGTTACTGGATCTATTGATTAACTAATGTCCTCAGTTCAGAGTCATGATCAAACTGTTTGCCTTTGGGACGAGTGGTAAGAACATTCATGAGAAAGGCAGTGACTAGCATTGGTCCAAGTTCATTTGGAAAACTGGGCTCTGACAGGACTCAACTGAGCAGTGAAGACAGATTTCCTGAAAGATTTGAAACGTGGAGAACACAAATACAAATACTTGCAAATAGAAATAGAATAACTGTGGCAAAGCAGGCAAAGAGGTATCAATAATGATAGATGTCTTAACTGCAATCCCAAAATATCTGGAGTGTCACTTGAACATCATTAGCAATGACAAAATCACCATCAATCAATTGCAAAAAGTTAGCTTTACTCAAAATAGCTTACATCCTGCAAGAATACCTTTAATACCATGAAACATCAGCCTTGACAAGGATTCCATAGACAAGTAAAAATGTCATATCCAGTTTAAACAACTAATTGACTATGTGAGGAATCATAACAAATAAAAATCATTAGAATTATTTAGATTGGGAAATAATTTATATAAACCTTGATTGTACCAAGGTTACTGTCATCTGAATATAGGTTTATGCAAAAAATTATGAAAAGAATTCCTTCTTTCTTGCACAACTGACCAGCTATTTCACTACTCTTTTAAGATGAAGTTCTCCAAACATTAAGCTCAATTTCTTCAAAATGCTTTGACTTAAATGAGTGATTGATTAGGCATTGCCAAGAAAGTTATGCACCTATCTACTTAAAAGATCAACAACACAATATAGTAATCTTAAAAAACTGAATTTTAGTGTAATATACAGGGTTCCCTCCCCCCCCCCCCATTATGGGATGAGATGTTCTAATGATCAAGCCCTAACTACTTCTAGTTAGGGGGAGGGGGAATCTCCATGAAAGATATGTATTTTTATAACAATACAAAGAATTATTCTGTAAAAATGGTGAACTATGCCAGGACCAATTTCAGGCAAAATGGATTATACCTAGAATACTCTATTTCAGTTTTAAAGAAAGTTGGATGGTCTTTGTAAAGTTCTAGCAGAAAGTGAAGAAATATGATTACCATTACCATCACTTCCTTGTCTATAATACATAAAGGCAGAATGGCTGAGAAATTTGTTTGGTAGTTATGTTCTTAAAACATCCAATAGAAATGTGAACCAAAAGATATCAATATGCTGAAATATCACTTTTCCAAAGCTTGTGATTCAAACAAGAATTGAAAAAATGCAAAATAAATTATTCATTTAAGAAGGTGTGTTCTTAAAAAGATGAATATTAGGGAAAGACAAATTAGATGATAGGAAATTGCTTCCAAAAATATGTTTTTAAAAAAAGAAAAGCACCCAAAATGTATGTTTCATCAAATTACAGAGGAAAACCCATATACATTTTGTAAATGCCTTGTTTACAGGGGAAAAAAAACCTAATATGAAAATGAAAGCAACAAATGTTGCTTTCAACATTTTAGAAAATGTGGAATTGAGACAACCTAATAATTTTTGCCCTTACCATTCTGATTGGAGTTGTTTGGATTTGAATTGATTTTTAGAATCATACAAGACACCCAATCATTAACTATGGAATCAACTGCCTACTGAGCATGTACCAAGTGTAATGTCTGAGCAGATGAAACATAAACACTCTCTCAAATTCAGGGTTTTTTCTGTGATTTCTTGGCACATCCATGTAGAGTTTTAAAGCAACAAAACAAAAGCAGTTCACCATTGCCTCTTCTGAAATGGTCCCATCCTCTCCCCAGCTTCTCAGTCTAACTTAGATCCTGGGATTCACTAGTGATCCCCAAGTAGCAACAGTTCAGTCTTATTTGGGATCTGCCAGACAGCTGACACCTGCCATAGTTTGAACATAGTAATTCTACATTAATTTGAACTGAACCAAGCTTTATTTAAAAGACTAAATCTGATAGATTCCATTTGCAAGCAAGCATAAAACTTGTAGTTCATCATAACATCCAATATGCTTTCATATTGGAGATTTGGAAAAAGGCATTTGCTCCTGAGCCTTTTCAAAATCTCTCCATAATTCCAGGCAGTGAAGCATTAGCTGGGCCAAATTATTTTGTGGTTTTAAGTGGAATCTAAAGGACATTTGTCATCTCCTAGGCTTTCTGCATAAATAAAGTTAAACTCCTGATTCAGACATTGAATCCTAACTATATATTTATCTGGGGAAAAAAGAGGCACCAATTATTTGGGATTATTAATATTAATATTACATGGAGGCTTTTGATCATTTCATTCAGGACATAAATGTTATAGTAAAACCCTTTATCTCAAATATATTTCACACAGAGTTAAAAAGTCCAATTGTGTCATGGTCTAATTTTTATAATCTAAAAACATGGTTTATATCCCTTTTTATTTAAATTGTACCTTTATGGGTCCTTTCATCTTTCTTTATATGTAGGTTCATAGAAAATATAAATGGTTTCTAACAGAGACCAGGAAAACTTCTGACCATAAACACCTTTCCAACAAGTCCCACAACAAGTGCAACAAAAGAGATGGAGAAACCCAGGGCTTTTATCACCATACGATTTTCATCTCCCTGAAACAAGAGCAGAGAGCTCGTATGGCAATGAAAATGCATTCGCACCGCACATCCTTCTCATTCCATTAAGAACAATGGATTCTCACTAACCTAACATCCAGTTGACAGAAATATCTGCAACAGTGAATTCAGGCAGCAGGACTAAGTAAAGAAGATTCACAGCAATTTAAAAACAGCAAATTAGACATTTACGAACAGGTAAGATGCTTGGCTAGCATGATCTCTCACTCTGGCTGTACAAAAAGGTGTTAATGTAATTTAAATGCCAGTTAGATATATTTCAGTGGACACACAGACACAAACCTTCTATTAAGACTTACATAACAAACTACAGTAAGAACAACTTGGAGAACAATTTGAGTGTTGGGGAATAAAGGACAAGGAGGTATCCCAAATATACAGCATTCAAAGTTCATATCGATATGTTAAAAGTTGGATAGCATAGCTTCATGCCTGAGTCCAGATGCTGAGGTCCTTTGGGTCCTCAAATAGCATAAAAGCAATTTTAAAAATTCTATTGACATTATTTGCTTTTATAAAAGAGCTGTTTAGGAAAGGAGGAAATTACTTCTTCCCCTTCTCTTCAGAAAGGAAGATTTCAGGCTAAATATCCCTGCTGTTCTATTGTAATGATGCCTATAAACTCAAAAGTGCAATAATTCCTAAAATACCATTGTCTTTTTGTAATTTAAACTGGACTATTTTTAATAGTGCCCTAATAAGTGGAAATTTCCCCTACGCAGTTTTGGCTGATTTAGATAGTAGGCAGGGCTGATCCTGATAAATACATCAGTGGAGAACTGGGATTGGGAAAATCTGGGTTTGTGGGCTGCAATTGAAAGTTGGAGTAGGAGGACCAATTTTGCTATTGGGTCTGCATATTATATCTATATAAGTCACCATGAATGGAGTATGAGTTAATTCATTTCATTGCAGTATTTTCTAAGTGCTTAAGACTAAAAATTGAACAGTACTTTAACAGAATTATTATCTGAGAATAGATTTGAATTTATTAATCTCTGAGTCAGTAATTCATAGGGAACGCTTGTTGCAAAAATAAGATAGGGTGGTACTATGAGCAATTGGCTTTAGAAGATTCGTGTTATCCTGTCTTCTATTAAGAAAATGGTTCCTCCAAAGGATCTAAATTTTAATTTTAATAAGATTAAATTCCATTATTTCAAAGAATTAGTCTTTAAAAAAGTAGAAAACAATGTTCAATATAGGTATAGCAGAAGTATACTTATATTAGCTAAGTTGCCAAGAAAAAAAAAAGGAAAATATTTTTGTTTCCAAGAAATAAAAGCAAATATTAGGATTGGCTGATGAGCATGCTGAACTTGGGTAAATGGGCCACTTTTCAGGCATGGTCTTTCTCCTGGTCTTCTCTACCTCATTTTCCCTGCTCCATTTGGTAGAGGTCCACTGGTGGCAGATATCTCCAGTAGAATTCGAGACAGATACTAGATTGTCTAATTTATTGATTATTTAGTGACACAACATTATCTTGTGATTATGGGTAGAAGATCTGCTTTATGTTTCCATGCAATACATCACAATATCTAGATAGCATTTTTCTGTGGCTGGATTTCTGCTCACTTGTATGTATTGGCACAAAACAGATCCTCATATGTTTAAAGGCAAACATCCTTACTTATTCTAAATGTTCTGGCCAACTCCCCCACCCCTTCCCTCACTAGATGAAGGAACAGAAAGATGGAAGTAAAGAATGGACCAATTTTCATAAACTTCAACATCATGATGTAAACAACTTCATAGTTTCGAGATGTTAAAAAGCCACCTTACCAATAATCAGTATATGATTTGTGTTCTAAAACTATAATACCATTAAAACCACTACCACCCCTTGATTCTAAGACAGCCCCATTCTAAACTATTAAAATAATCTTAATGGACTGAGTTACTTTTGACCATTGAACCAAGGGAGGATTAAATTAAGCTTTTTTTTTTGTTTACCTGTTTTTTAAAAAATCTTCTACGTATAAGCCTATTTTTTTTTTAAAAAAAGCAACAATAAACTCTATAGATTTTCTAAGGACTATTTGGTAAACTTCACAGGAAGAAACGATAAGGATCTTTCAAATAACTTAGGCTTTTTTTCAGTGATTTTAGGAAGACTAGGTTACATTTAAAAAAAAAAACTGTTTAAATGTGGTGTAGAATTTCATTGCTCAGCATCTGCACCTCTAATTTCAATACTGAGCCCTGGGCATCCCCTGTTGGAGACCAACTCTGACTTGTTTAGCTACTTGAGAAAGAAGAGTATCTAAAGTCTGCAACAGTTCAAGAAAAGAAAATGTGTGTATGTGTGTGCCTGTGTGTGAGTGTATGGAGGGGGGAGCAGCCTGATTCTAATACACCTAATTAGCCATTGGCAGACTCTTAATTGCATACATTAGGATGATTCCATAGTGGAGATTAATTCTAAATATACCCAAGCAGCTGGTTAAGATGCCATGGATTACAGTGTGGACTGTACTTTTCCACTTAATTAGATATCAAAATTAAGCAGCAACAAGCATTTTGACATAACGGGGATCAAGCCGCCGCTCGGCATCCCAGAGCTGCACTAAAGTGACCGCTAAACAGAGCCGCACAGATGGAGAGATATTAAATGCCGCACTGGAAAGTAATTTCAAATAATAAAATATCAATATTTACATTTTAATTACCCCTACTGAGAGCCGCTCTGTCATTTTCACTATTGCCGACACAGCAAGGGGTAGTGGAATGACATTGCAGCTCTGACAGCAATGACTATTTTGTTTCCATTAAAGAATGACAAGTGTTTTAGAGGCAGTGACACCCAGTAGGTGAACAAGAATGACAACCAATCAGAAAATTCCTATTAAGGGAATAAATGACTCGACAAAAGAACTTCAAGCAGCCAACTTCTCGATGAACCAAGCATTTAATCGGTTCTAAATTTTCTGGCAAAAGTTTATAATTAAAAGGTACCCAAGGGAACTCTCAGCAGAGCACAAAATATTTAAAAAACATAACACATATTATGTGGTATCCATAACAAATCACCAAGAGGAGGAGGCAGTATTCTAGGCATTGAGGAATGCAGATGGCTCTGTTTTAGAAGCAGGAGAATTTCAATCTCAATAGTGTACTTCACAGGTTCTTCATTTGAGTTTCTTCAGTTTTATTACCACCTCGATAAGTTCCTTTCAGACTTGAGCCATATATTGATTTTTCAAGTGGTCACACAAGAAACCCATCAATATAAATGTGGTGGGCTATAAGTTGTTTTAAATTATCATTTTTAACAATATCTAGACAGCACATATTTATTTCTTCATTTATTTTAATTTGCTGGTCTTTCCTCATGGCTCAGTTAAAATACAGCATTTTAATAAAATCAAACTCAAACCAATAATCTTCCCTGACTTCAGTGTCATCGTGTAGACAGAAATAGTGTTTGGCATCATTCCACTCTTCTCGATCACACCTACCAGGAATAAGATTTAAGCTTGTAACAAAGGACAGAAATATCAATTGAAGACCTCTGAAGGATGGCAGGATAGGTCCCTTCAGGAGGTCAGATGAAGAGAAATAAGGCAGACAATAAGAATTACAGTACTTTATAGCTATGTTTTAATTCTTGGAGGAGGCTTGGGGAGGGTGAAAAACGGACCTCTCCGAAGTTCAGCAAGGCTGAAAATGGGCCACTTTCCAGCTTCCAGAGAGCCTCCGGAGCCCAGGCAGGGCAAAAACGCCTCACCCACCATGGTGCAGGAGGCTGGCTAGGCCACGCCCACCATGGCCACATCCACCAAGCAACTGGGCAGAGAAACCTTTGCTAAATGTTTAGAAGCCCACCCCTGGACAAAGGTGTGGACAAGCTCAAACTGTTCAAACTGTGGCAAAGATGGCAAAATTCTATCATTGTAAGTTAGCAACAAAACCC
Source organism: Laticauda colubrina (assembly GCA_015471245.1). Taxonomy (NCBI): domain Eukaryota; kingdom Metazoa; phylum Chordata; class Lepidosauria; order Squamata; family Elapidae; genus Laticauda; species Laticauda colubrina. The sequence continues at coordinate 39,002,627 of BLBF01000018.1, read as the reverse complement.
CACAGCAATTTGCAGAACATAGCTGAGTTTCATTGATCCACCAAAGCTAAATAATAACTAACCCAGGCACAACCTGGATGGGAAACCACTAAAAAAATAAATAAATCCCAAGGTTCTTGACAAATCTGGAAGGTTGAAATAATGTTCCTAGATGAAAGAAATCCCTTCTGGCTTATTGCCAAGAAGACAACACACATATTAGTAAGACCACACCTGGAATACTGCATCCAGTTTTGGAGACCACATTACAAAAAAGATGTTGAGACTTTGGAAGAAGTGCAGATACATGCAGACTAGGATGATTAAAGGGCTGAAAATTAAAACGTTTGCAGGAGTTGGTTATAGCCAGTCTAGAGAAAAGAAGGACTGGGGTTGACATGATAACAAGATTCCAATATTTGAGGGACTGCCACAAAAAAGAGGAGGTCAACTTATTTTCCAAAACACCGGAAGGCAATACAACAAACAATGGATGAGAACTAATCAAAGAGAGAAGCAATCTGGAATTAAGGAAAAACTTCCTAACAGTGAGAACAATCAACCAATGGAATAACTTGCCTTCAGAAATTGTGGGTGCTTCATCACTGGAAGTTTTTAAGAAGAGACTGGACTTGTCTAAATTGTATAGGGTCTCTTACTTGAGCAGGGGGTTAGACTAGAAGACCTCTAAGGTCCCTTCCAGCTCTATTCTGATTCTGATTAGATCATCTTGAAGAAGTTTTTTTTCTTTAATGTCAAACCTTCCAAACTTCCACAGCTTAGTTTAAAAAAACAACAACAACATATGGGGGAGATGTCTCTACTTCAAACTTTCAAAGTGTAAAACGTTTCCCCAATCTGTCATTCCTACAGGGATTGATGCCATACTTCCCAAGATCCCATTCACCACACTAGTTCACAATTCAGAGAGTTGTGCCCCAGAATATCTGCAGGGTAACAAGCTCAAGAAGGATGGAATAGAGATTTTTAAAAATGGTTCAATAAAATATAGTGCATAATTATACAATTTTCTCATACTATGTAATGCCTTAGGTAATATTAATGCAGCTGAGTTACAAGTGTGACAAATTACCAGGCAAGACATGCAGTTAAAATTCCAGTCTAACAGGGTGCAGGGAGAAACTTGCTGACATTTGCTTTGATAATTTTCAAACAATGAATATAACTTAATCTGAAGAATAATTTATGGATGCTTGTTACCTACAAAGTTAGTTACCTAACTAGTATTGTTTCACTCATTCTACTTCATGGAAACTAGACTCAGGAAGTGCTTCAAAATGACCCTTAATGCTTTTAGAATTGGACATTCCCCCTTCGCTGTGTTTTCAGCCACCAGCACCTTTAATTTCTGAAAGAGCCATGGTTGAAAATCTTAATTAATTGTTCCATACTGCTTCAGGATCATTATGCAATGTAATAAAGGCTGTGTAATTATGAAATTTTACAGCCATTACCAAGGCTGATGGCTCATATTTCATCCTCAGCTGGATCCAATGGCTTTTAGCCACTCAGCTTTTCTTTGATGAACTTAGACAGATCTATCAGGCCCAAACAATATCCAAGGCAAGGCAACTATAATAGCTACCTATGGATGAAGCCACAGATATACTATAAATCTACACACAAATGCTTCAAGATGACAGAAGGCACAGAATGCAGTATGTACTTGGAAAAGATTTCCAAAACCATGAATTCAACCTTTTTTCTCCCTTTTTTAGTCATTGTAAATGACTTGGAGTTCTGACACTGTGAATTCCTCCGAAAGTTCTCCAGAGTGAAGTGAGGTGGGAGGCAAATAAACATTTTTTTGGGATATATTTCTGATGGGGGCTTCCTCATATAACAGAATAATAAAGTTAGAATGGACCTTGGATGGCTTCTAGTCCAAGAAGGAAATCCTGTATTTTATTTTATTTGTTTATTTTAGAAAATTTATATAACCACCTACTCACTCACAGTGACTCTAGGTGGTTTATAAACATTTGGTATATAAGCTCTAGACAGCTTACATATCATTTCAGACAAATCATGGTCCAATATCTTCAGTACATATACGTATAAATATGTACTGTATGTACTACCTTTAAAAGACCTGAAAATCTATGGAGAATACAAAAGAATACAATGGAGAATACAAAAGCCAATAGAAATAAACAATAACATAACTAGCCTTTGTAACTAGGAGCATTTCCATATTTTTTGCTGGCTAAGTGTGGTAATGTATAGAATGAGACAAGGCTATAAAGGCCACTCAGGAGTAGGTTGCTTTGATGAGGATTACAGAGAATGGAAAATGAGCTAAACAGCTAAAACCAGATCACTACAACTCATTCATTCATTTCAAATTATATATGAGGCTATTCCAATGTAACCAATGTCCATCGGACAAGTTAAGTACTGCACATACTCAGAGGTGGATAACCTTTGAACACCTTAGATGGTTACAGGGAAATGACCTTTTCTGAGGCTTTTAAATTGACAATTTTTATTAGAGCTATCATTGATAAATAAATGATTTTGTACCTTCCTTTGCTATGAAAACTGCCAGTACCACAGACAGACCAACTATAGGTTATATTCTCTGTTATGGAATACTGGATGAGTCCAAAAATCTTTGGAAAAACAACTTTTTTTTGACCAATCAAAATTGGGTTACATTTACCAATCATTCATCAAATACTTTCCAAAGACATCTTGAAACTTTCCTCTCTTAGAAGAAAGCATATGGGCTTCAGTTTTGTTTAAGGACTTAAATGTTTCTTGCGGATTTTCTTTTATTTTCTTTTATTTATTCCAATCTAATTATCCTGGTCAAGCCAAATCTCCTTCCTAGCTATCAGAACAAAATGACAACAATAACAGTGGAACAGCTGCTGCTACGAAATACTTGTAAATAAAAGTAAGTATTGCACTGTTTATTGTTATGTATTACCAAATCAGTTCAATGTATTATTTGGAAGTTAATGAATAAAGTATCCTAGAAAAATATTTTTGATATATTACAGTTACTATAAAACTTTGACAATCAGTATATTATTTTTAATATCAAAATCATTATATCTTGTTATAGACATTAACATTAACCGAACAGCTTTGGGAATTTAGCAACACCAGTTATCTCTCTACATATCTCTTGCCAAATCAATCTTTATTGTTTCTTTTCATTTTATTTTGATTAATGATGGCATTAATGATTTTCCTATTAACATAAGGACAAAATATCCCACAAAGATTTTTCTGATCTCCATGAGATGATAGTTGATCATCTGTTATCTTTTTTTTTTTGTGGTGACTGACCATAATAGAGATAAAATGATAACTTCTGAGTAGAATAGGCAGATGGGGAATGATTTTTAAGCTGGCAGCCCTATTGGAGTACACACCCACATTCTAGCTCAATGTATTTCTTTGCCCTTATCTTACTTTTATTTAATGGTTCCCACATATTTTAAAACTAGTGCCTTCTATAGTTTGCTGCCCATTGTGCACATTCATCAATGACTCCATGAAAATTTACAAGAATTACTAAGACAAGCACAAATAAATAAACAGGGAGGGTGGAGGTCTTTGATTTATATTCTTCATCAATAAGGTTGAACAGCAGGTCAAGTGTGTTCATATGTTCCCACAGCATTTCTTATTCTGTTATTACTAAAAATATGAAAATTTGCATAAGATTGTAAATCTTTTCCTCTCTACACCACTCTCTAGTAAATTACAGACCAGATTGCTGCAGATTCAAAACCTCAATGAAGTCATTTTAAAACATGCCTCAGTGATTATTCACTAATCCATTATTTACTGATACATATGAAAACATGTAAAATACCTTGATGTTAAGACTTTGAGTTGCAAACAAACTTAGAAAATTTAGTAATAAGAAGAGACCTATGGAAAAAACTATACTATTCAAGGCTCTGTGCAATCATTGGGCCATATTTACACACAATATTTTCCTATGGGTTCTGTCTTGGCCAAAGGAAGAATCTAGACAGAGAAAGCCTCACATTTGTCTTTCCTTCCTTCCACTCCTATTTAAACATGTGCCTTTCAGTCTGTATTGGCATGCTTGATTTCAAAATATGAGATTTTAGAAGGATTTAGAAGTTTGACATGAAAGGGCATGGCAAATATTGAGCCATTTACTTGTTTCTTTGTCTACCGGGCACTGCAGTGGTTTGACCAAGCACACTGAAAAAAATGTAATCCTTCCCATTAAATATTAAAATACATGTGACAAGTGAGAACCACAGTTTATCATTTAATCCTGGAAAATTTTGACTATCATATGCATATGACCTTATCGGTTTCAATAAGAAAAACCCATAGTCAATATAAGTAGAATCCTAGAATATGATTTTGTTGTAAATTATTTTGAAATGCAATTTGCTCTTGCATGACCCACATTGAAACAAAATATATCTGTTTGGGGAAAACATTTCTTTGTTTATCAACATTGGTCAAATTGTATTATTTTGCTGATGCAGCCAATTGGGAGTTTGATTTAAACAGAGGCACTCATGAATGATCCACAAATGAACAACCGTAGTTAACTGATGTGACATTTTACATAATCACGCTTTGGTTTTTATTCAAATAATTCTTTCTTAACATACACGAGGCCTTTACCACCTGTGTCATGAATCAGAAGTATTGTAATCACCATGAGCAAATATTCTTCTAACAAGCAAGGAAAGTTGTGCAGCAGACTAAATCTTGATCAAAATTATGTGTTCAGTATGTCTGATGCAGATATCTGCAGCTCTTGTAACTGTTAAGCTTGTGTTAAGAATGTTTTACACATCTGATTTTATATATGAAATATGACACAACTGAACTATTTCTAAAATATGCAGTGATTTCAAAACTCCATGCTCCTTCTCCCCATCAGCAAATCAGCAGTTTTTCAAAGATATCTGGATAACCTAGGAATATGACATTCACATTCACCACTGTGTTGAGATTCAGGGATTCTCTCTTTGGAGACAGCACCATTAATAAGAAAGATATGGTTCACTATCTTGGGTATTCTTTGAAGTGTTATCAATTAGGTAGAAAACGTTTCCCTCTGGGATACAGGAAGATACTTGCTACCATTATGGCCCAGAAACTACAGCACATTTACAGCAGCTAAGGTAATTGTTACTCATTGCAGCTTCCGTTATCAACTTGCCAAGGAGAAGCTCCGAAAGGTTTTTCGATTGTGATCTTTTTCACAATATTCTATATTCACAATTGTGCTTTGTAATCTGCTAAATTAAAGAAGACCTCTGCTATCTTATGAGATCATGGACAAAATGAAGATTGTATCCATTTTAATCAAAAGAAGAGCTATTTCTTCTTCTTTTATTAAACAGGAATTCAGGACATGCAGTAGTGAAATCTGTTGAGACCAATGACCCCTCTAGTGATTTTCCCCAAGCCTAGAATCTTCCAGTTGAGCACAGATATTACTACAGATAATCCTAAACTCACAAAAGTTCATCTAGTGACTGTTAAAAGTTACAGTGAAACTGAAAAAAGGGACTTATGACCATTTTTCACACTTACGACCACTATGGCATCTCCATGGTCACGTGATCAGAATTCAGAGGCTTGGCCACTGGTTCATATTTATGATTACTGCAGTGTCCCAGGCCCAGTTTGACAAGCAAAGTCAATTGCAGTAATTCACTGAACAACTGTGGCTTTATTAAAAAAAAAATGGACAAAGAAAAACCTACATATATTTCTCTGTGCATATACAGTATTTGGCAAATGTGTGTGTATGTGTGTGTCTGTTCATGCATATGTGAGGCAGAAAGAACATGTTTTTTTAAACTCATTTCAAAACAAGCTTGCAACAAAACTGACAAAAAGCAGTGCAACAGTGATATCTGACTATTTTTGACATCTTTGGAGTCATTCTGATCTTTCCAAAAGAAACATATTATACTAAAATTTTATTTATATCCCTTATATTTTATTTTAAAATGTTAAAAATGCCTGTTATTTGCCAGTGTACTTGGAATATCTCCTGAAGATTTAAAAAACAAACAAACAAACAGAAGGTATATATTATCTCTGTGAATAAAAATACCTTCAAATATCCGTTCTGGTCTATTAAATAAATACATATTTATAAATGGCTTCTAAAATGTGTATTATTTACCCAGTGGACTGCAATGGCCCATTCCATGCCTATATACTTAAATACATAATTACCCAATGTAATAAAGTCATTATAATAGTATTCTCTAGGGTTGGTGGGAGGAAAGAAAAAAAACAGTAGATGCCCATAGAAATGATTTTAACCTATTATTTTAATTTTTGCTTTAAAATTTATGAAATATTTGCATAATGATAGAACATCATTTCTAAGTTTTCAGGCTATAGAAACAAAAATCAGACTTAATATTTTCCATTATACAATGGCTGAATAGTTCCAATTTGACTTATTCAAGAACAAAGCTTTATCACAAGTTCTTACCACAAAGATGTCAAAAAAAATATATGTTGAGTTGATATTTCTGAAAAGCAAGGGCTAAAATACATGTTAGAATGATTCACATTGCCCTACTTTTCACTACATCCTGACAAAATCAAGACTTTGGGTCACAGCAATGTGTCAAATTCTCCAGCAGTATCTTCTGCTAAATCACCATCAGCTAGGAAGAAAGCCCGGCATATTTTGGTTGTGTTACTATGCAAATACAATTCTCCCATTATGTGATAAAGCAGATAAATATAGCAGAAAGGATGGACATGAAATGAATGATGAGAAATGGGCTAGTGATTGAGCAATGATTGAGAAAAAAAATAGTAGGAACACTTTTGTATACTTCCTAGTGCTAATGTGACCTATTAAGCACAGCATTCATTGATATGTAAATGTGAATCTTTATTTTGAAGATCAGATGATGATCAGATAATCATCTTGAATGATGATTATTGTATTTAAAGATCCTATACCAAATGAACCATTTGGTTCTGTACATATTGTACAGGAGCAGCATTATGATGCATACTTCTTGCACAGTTGAACAATATTTCTGAATTCCTGGAAACTTGAGATTAGTCTTCAAATGTATGTGTTTCTGCCATTTTTTTCAATTCGGTTCATTTGATGAAAAAACAAATTAAACACACTGTGGTGGTATGTCAGTTGGTTAGATAAAGGTTCAATCTCTGAGCTTTCTAACCACATGATTTTATCCTTTTTTTCAAACTGTTTTTACAGACTTTGAGAAATAAAAATGGAAATTCAAAAGGCTTTTATAGTTTTGATTGAAGAATGTAACATGAGGTTCAATTACCTGAAAAAATGCAGAGTGATGTGAGGTTTTATTGCAGTAGATTTTATTTGTTTATTTGTTTGTTTGTTTATTTATTTATTTATTTATTTATTTATTTATTTATTTATTAGATTTATGTAGCTGCCAATTTCTCAGAAAGTAACTCCAAGTAGCATACAACAATCGGATCGAACTACAAGTATATAAAAAGCAACCATTACACCATATAAAAATCATCAATAAAAAAGGAAATATAAAAAATTTAAAATACAGATGAAACTCAAAAAAATAGAATATTGTGCAAAAGTTCATTTATTTCAGTAATGCAACTTAAAAGGTGAAACTAATATATGGGATAGACTCATTTCATGCAAAGCAAGATAGTTCAAGCTGTGATTTGTCATAATTGTGATGATTATGGCTTACAGCTCATGAAAACCTCAAATCCACAATCTCAGAAAATTAGAATACTACATGCAATCAATAAAGCAAGGATTGTATGTAGAACAATATCGGACCTCTGAAAAGTATAAGCATGCAATATGTACTCAGTACTTGGTTTGGGCCCCTTTTGCAGCAATTACTGCCTCAGTGCGGTGTGGCATGGAAGCTATCAGCCTGTGGCACTGCTGAGGTGTTATGGAAGACCAGGATGCTTTAATAGTGGCCTTCAGCTCTTCTGCATTGCTTGGTCTCATGTCTCTCATCTTCCTCTTGGCAATACCTGATAGATTCTTTATGGGGTTCAGGTCAGGTGAGTTTGCTAGCCAGTCAAGCACAGTAATCCCATGGTCATCGAACAAGGTTTTGGTGCTTTTGGCAATGTGGGCAGGTGCCAAGTCCTGCTGGAAAATGAAGTCAACATCCCCATAAAGCTCGTCTGCAGAAGGAAGCATGAAGTGCTCCAAAATCTCCCAGTAGATGGCTGCATTGACCCTGGACTTAATGAAGCACAGTGGACCAACACCAGTAGATGACATGGCTCCCAAATGAACACAGACTGGAAACTTCACACTGGATTTCAAGCATCTTGCAGTATGTGCATCTCCATTCTTTCTACAGACTCTGGGTTCTTGGTTTCTGATGTTGTTTGTTCTGGAATGGCTTGACAAGTGGAATATGACATTTGAAGCCCATGTCCAGGATCCATCTGTATGTGGTAGCTCTTGATGCACTGACTCCAGCTTCAGCCCACTCCTTGTGAAAGTCCCCAACACTTTTGAATGGCCTTTTCCTGACAATCCTCTCCAGGCTGCAGTCATCTCTGCTACTTGTGCACCTTTTTCTTCCATACTTTTCCCTTCCACATAACTTTCTATTAATGTGCTTTGATACAGCACTTTGGGAACATCCAGCTTCTTTTGCAATTACTTTTTGAAGCTTTCCTTCCTTATGGAGGGTGTCAATGATGGTTTTCTGCACAACTGTGAGGTCAACAATCTTTCCCATGATCGTGATTCCTACTGAACCAGACTGAGAGACCATTTAAAGGCTCAGGAACCCTTTGCAGGTGTTATGGCTTTATTAGCTGATTAGAGTGGAACACTTTGAGCTGAGAATATCGAACCTTTTTCATAATATTCTAATTTTTTGAGATTGTATATTTGGGGTTTTCATGACCTGTAAGCCATACTTATCACAATTATGACAAATCACGTCTTGAGCTATCTTGCTTTGCATGTAATGAGTCTATATCATGAATTAGTTTTACCTTTTAAGTGGCATTACTGAAATAAATGAACTTTTGCATGATATTCTAATTTTTTTGAATTTCACCTGTATACCTGCTATAGAGAGAGTGCAAATATGGGCTACAATAGAACCATTTCAGAATGTTTCCAGTTTCCTGGAACCATCAGGCCTTGTGACAAAGCCAAGTCCTGAGGAACTTCCAAAATGATACCAAAGCTGGAGCTAACCTGACTTCAGAGGGGAGAATGTTCCATAAGATGGATGCACATCAAAGAAGGCTCCCCTCATTGGACCCTCCAAATATTAAATTGCTGGCAGACAGTACCAGTATTTTCTGCCAAATTCAATGGTGTAGACTGATATAATCATGGAGAGACAGTCCCCCACGAAGGGCTTCAATGGTTAAAACCAGCACCCAACTGAACCTGAAAACAAATGGCAGGCAATTTAGCTTATGGAGCAGAGATATAATATGTGTTGTTGTAGGAACACACATAACTACCCGTGTCACTGTATCCTGACAGTTGAAGGTTCCATATATTCTTCAAGGGCAGCCCCATACAGAGTGCATCACAATTGTGCAATATGAGAAAGACTAAGGCAGGATTGAGCAGAAATTCCCAATTCAGGAAAGGGGTGAAACTCCACACAATATGAAGCTGTTCAAAGGTGCTCTTACCAAAATTGCCAGCTGTTCATCAAGCAGGACTTATTAGTTTAGAACCACTCTCACATTGTGCCATGTGAGGTCTGGTACCCTGCCATCCCATCCAGCACCAAAGAGAGCATAGTTGGCACTAAATTCCAGAACCACTCTGTCTTGCCAGGGATTGACCATGAACTCACTTTTCTGAAGAGCCCTAGTGGCACAGTTGTTAGAATACATTATTGTAGCTGCCTTCACACCAGGAGAATTCAAACCTGATTAGCTCAAATTTGACTCAGTCTTCCATCCTTCTGAGGTCAGTAAAAGATTGTAAAAACAAAGATTGTTGGGGGTAATATGCTGACATTTATAAGCCTAAGGAATGGTATATAATGCTATTGTTATTGCTATTCCAATTAAAGAAAAGACAGAAAGAAATATTTTTTCAAGGCAGCTTGAATGGTTTCTTCCAAAAATGGATGAGTAGATTTATACAGATAATAAATATCCTTGCAGCCATCCAAAGATCAAAAGAAAAGCCATCAGCAGTCCTTCTATTAAAATGAAACTGTACTAATGCAATTTGAAGCCACAAGGTCTGGGGGTCAGGAGGTGTGGCTGAACCTATATAATAGTTATGCTGATTTATCTCTATTGAGTATGATTTTACTGTTTATGCATGCGTTGTTATTTCCTGATTATTATTTTTTTGCTTTAAAAAAAAATATTGTCAGATATCCAGTCCTGAATTTGAGATGAGCATACATATATCATTTATTTAAATAAATAAATAAGAATATGTCCCGTGTTTCAAATGTTATGCATGTGGATATTGTTTTTCATACAGTTTAAATGGCTAGAAAGCAGAAATAATCCCGCCTATGGCTGACAAGTAATTCTTCACACTATTCCATAATCTACTTCATTGATACAACTGCTTTGCCAGGAAAACAAGGAAAACATCCTCGTGCCAAGAATGAATTACAAAACAAGAAAAAATTTCCCTATGCCAAGAGTGAATTACATGCAGCATTTGTGGAGCAGTTCACATTTTCACAGCTGCAAAATCTATATTCTGTGTCCCTGAAATTTCCACTGGCTAAAGGACTTATTGGGATTTGGCTTCCTAAACAAGTGAACCCTCCTGCCATAGAAAACTTTTACCTAATTTACACTAAATTTATTTGGAAAATCAAATCAAAAGGTTGCTGGGCCCAAAATTACCCTGACTGTGGTTGCTGCTGCGAATGGTGTTTTTTTTTTTTTTCCAGTATTTTGCCAGCATGTAACCTACCACATATGTGTGTTATTTTTTTTCCTAATGGGGGATGAGAACAGTGAATGGCATGACTGCAAAAGAATTGTATCAGTGGCTAGGAAAATGTACAAATAGAGGATTCAAACTTCAGATTGATTTATCAATTTCAACATATACTTTTCTGAAGGTCAAATATAGAAAAACTTAGTTTCAGTTCACTAATAATCTGTGCTGGGGATGTGTGATGCCCTCTCAAGGAATGATCCTAAGCATGGATTTCTTAGAGAATCCATCACAAAGCACTGTCTTTCTGGTTATATCACAGTTTCCCAATTGTTCACACTCTGTCTGACTGTTTCTATGTAGGCTCAGCTGCAATGCAATATCTTCTGTATGGTGCTAGATGTACGGAGAACCTAATTCTCAATTCCACGGAAGCAAATCAATATTTGTGGAGATAGGTGATATTTGGAATTGGGAAATATGATCAGGTAAACTTGAAAGTTAACAAGTCAAGCAAATAAATATGTAGCCAGAATGTAAAACTGGTACTTCGATGTTTCTGAGGATGCTTGATTATTTCCAGATTAAAATATACCCCCCAAAAGTGATACTGTATTGTAGAAGAACTACATTCAGGGGATTGTCATACTTTGATAGAACAAAATTTTTATAGACATGCAGATTTTTAATTATTCATTTCAAAATAATTCAACCTAAGACTAGGGAAAGAGTGTAAAAAAAAGCATTGATTGAGGTATGTAAATAAGTGTTGGCAATAACATGCTTCAAATCATAAACTCAAAAATTCTTAAAAGTTTACCAAGTAATTTTAAAACAAAGTAGATAAGATAAGGAGTCTAGAAGCAGCATGTGATATTAAAAAGACAGTTTAGGTTTTAGATAAAAATCATATCCATATGATTCTGTCTAGTGATGCACATTACTCAGTGGGTTAATTAGTACTTAAGAATAATTGAAAAATCCAGTGACAATTTTAGCTACCCATGTCCACATGGATGCATGTATTGTTTCTCCAATGGCAATAAGATGGTTGTTGTAGACTCCAGTTACAACTCAGAAGAGAAAAATATTTATAGGTTTCTGTTTATATAAGCACTCACTTTCTGCTGTGTGATTTGTTTGATAAAAGGGATGTTCTTTAGCTTGTTTGTTAAGCTATAGGAAACATAATCTAATCAGAGTAAATTTTATTTTGAAAAGTTAAAGTCTAGAAGATATATTTTGGCAATACGATATATATTTTGCATCAAGGACACAGAGAACAGGAATCTATTCCTTTCTAAATGTTGCTGAATTGCAACTTCACAAACTTGCAACCACATAATTAAGAGTGTAAGATGCTGAAAGTTATACTTTACAAGTAGCTAATAGCGTCAATGGAGAGACATATATTTGGATACCAGGGTCCATGATTACATAGAAAGATGGAAAGAGCATCTTGGTTCTCAGGACCAATTTTTTCAAGAAATATTCTGAATTTCTTTTTGAAAAAAACCAGTAAGTCAAAGAGTAGATTCAACAGAAAAGCTAATACCAGTTACAGAGAGCAGATCAAAGTGCAAGGAGGAAAGAAAATAGTTGGTAAAATCCAGTGGAACAAGAAAGCAGGAAAATGATTGCAATAACACAGCAGCAGAAGTGAGGCTCTAATTCAATGGTAGAGTACATGCATTGCATGCAGAAGATGTTTGTTTAGTGTTTGGCATCTCCAGAATGCCATTTACAGGTGAAGGATAAGGTACCTGCTTGAGAGTCCAAAAAACTACTCCCGATGAAAGACAATAGTATGGAACTATATAAGCCTATGGTCTGACTAAGGGAATGAAAATATGCAAAGACTATGACTTCAGATATTAAATTACAAGTCCCATTATTGCTAGCCAAGAATCAGGAAAGAAAAGTGCTATTGTCCAATGATATCTGGAGGTTTCACATTCTTCATTTAGAAGCTGTTAATTAGAAAATTTGCTATTTGAAGAGGATTTGCTCTGAAATATATCTGAACAAAAGAATGACATTTTCCAGAACTTTGCCATCACCAGATTCCCTTCAGAAGTACTGTATGAATTAAGCTAATGTGGGAGATTTTCAAGTATTAGCAATTGCTCAAGTTTACTTTACTATTAACTCTATTTTACAATCATCTAGTTTGTACATAGAACAGAATGAGTCGGAGGGGAACTTAGAGGTGTTCTAGTCCAGCCCCCTATTCAAGCAGGATAAACTTTACCATGTACTCGTGCATTTTGCCCCCCCATTTTCAGCTCATAAATAATATAAAAAGTACCTGTGCAAGAAGGCAATATATAACAACTCAAAAATTCTTTTGGATACATGCCATTAAAATGTTGAACTCCCACACAATCATTACATCTTATTTGTATCTTATTTGACATTAGAGAAATCATATTACATATTGACTTATGTACATACAAAATAAATATCAAAGTTCATCACATGACAACCAAAAAAGTAACTGAATTTACTTAATTTACCTTAAGGCAAATGTAAACACTGAATAAAAATAGACCATTTAATGGAAAGGCCCACACACTCTAAGTAAGACAAAAGAGCTATTAATTAATTCTTAGGATGCACAAGAGGCAATCAATTATATCAAATCCCTGATCAATTAGAAAAGGGAAACAATTTGAATTTCTATATCTTTGGGATGGGGGAAGGATGATTCAATTAATATTAGGTCATCTACAGTTTTATTCTGTCTTCTTTATAAAAAGCTATACACTAAATAAGTCGTGAGCAAAAGAGAAAATGTATCGGTTAAAAATCTTAATTATCTGGACACTTAAGGCAACACAAAATCACTTTTTGGCAAATATACCAAAACAGATGACATTACCATCTATAATTTTGCTTCAGAATAGCTGACACAAGTTTCTTGATACAAAAAGTGTAAGTAAATAGACTACTCTCTTCTAAATAATAAATAAATAAAATAAGACTTTATCCTTTTTTAAAAAAAGGAATACAGAAGTATATATCTCTCTCTCTTTATCTGTAAGCATGGGTGTGTATATGTTGTATTTATAGATATGTATGTATGTAGGCAACGGACACATACATGTTCATGATCCTAAGCCAATTTTCATGAAATAACATACCCATCAAACCCACGTCTCATTTCTTGATGCAAAAATGTCATTTTCTGGAAAGAGCTTGTAATTTTTTTTGTACGTTCTCTTTCTCTCTTACACATACACATTATAGAAAAAGACACAGAAAGCAGTGTCCATTTGAAGCTTGTCTATGAACTTTGCATGAACCGCCAGAAATAATGTAGTGTGATGACAAGCCAGTTATACCTTCCACTAAATTTGCTGTCTGGAATGAACTGAAATAGTGTTTGGTTTGTGTAATTACGTCCATCTATCTTTATATTCCAGCGGCATATCGCAAATTGAAAATACTAAAAATTGACTGTTGGTTCTGATATTTAATGATTGCCAAAGACAAGACAATGATTTATTGGTTACTTACTGATGTGACACATTTGCATCTTATTAGACAGAGATTACTATTCTTTAAAATGCGGATGAGGCCTGATCATGTCTGATGGATTGATTTGATTTGCAAATGTAATCAAACTAATAAGAGGGAAAAAATGAGCAATAATGCCTTGTTTTTCAACTGGCAATCACTCCCCTGCCAACAACCCTGATATCCCTGACTAAGCAGCCTTCACACAGTCTTCCTGTCTCCTCAAATAAACAAAGGGAAGCAAAGAGGCTGATAAGTTGATAACAAGCCATCTACCCTAGAACAGACGCTCCAAAACTATACAGAGGCATTAAAAGAATTGTGTTTTGGGAAGGCATGGAAATAACTGCAAATGGCACAATTTTCTTAAACATGAAACCTACTAAGTAGAATTAAATCTCTACTTATATTTTAGAACAAAACCTAGGCTTCCTAGGTGCAGTCAGTAATTTTGGACAAAACAAACTGGCTAATCATATTCTTTCAATACCTTTTGGAAAGGAAAAAAAAAAACTGTTGCTGTGAGGGGAATTGATAGGATTCGCATTCTCAAGCCTCAGTTAAGTTTGTATGTATGTGTATGGAGAGGACAGGGGTACATACAGGAAAGTAAACCTGCCATGTTGTTCACTATATTCACTACCATTTCATAGATGCTTGAGTTTAATTCTAAATGGTTTATAGAACTGATTGTAGGACATGTTTTAGCTGCCACTGCAGATCAAAGGAAAGGCCATTCTTAGCTTGGCAGGTTTACTTTCCTGTATGCATCACACAGAGAACAGCCCTAAGTGGTGAACAGTTAACAACAATTCCTTGTAAAGGTTAAGGTAATGCTTCCCTTGAACTGTCTTCTTTTATGACATTTTTTTCAATTTCCAAGGGTAGCTTATTACCCTAAGTTATCTTGTATCCAAGTATTAATTAAATCCAATCCTGTTGCTGTTAAAAGCACATCTTTGTTTTTTTAATCTAAAAAACATCCAAGGGTATGAGAAGGGTGGAGGAAAAGTCAGAGCGGTGTAGACATTAAAGTGCTGGACCGGGTTCAGATCTACTCACTGCAATGATGTCTCAGAGCCATGAGGTTTTTGTAGTTTCTATTTTGTAGTCTAATCTGTTTTACATGGTTCTTGTTAAAGGATTAAAATAAAGAAGACAGAACAATATGTTTGCCCTCTTGAGTCCTGGAGAAAACATAGGTATTAAGCGTTAAGAAATTAAAAAAGAAAAATAAACACTTAAGATAAGATGATAAATTCTGGAAAAACACTGAAGTGAAATTGTATTTGGAACTATTTTAAATCATAACCTACTTGTGATAAATCATAAAAATGCATTTACATTTTTTTTCCTAAAGAAATTTCAACAGTCTCTTAAATCTAGTTTATAGTGAAGCAAATTTTGGAGAATGACAATACTAATCCCAGGATAACATCTACTTTGATTTTTTTTAGCCTATCACAGATGGATCAATTTTCTGAAAAGAAGCTCAAAAGACAGATTTTAGATGGAACCCTAACCCAGTTCTCACAAATAACAGACCAATCAAGTGTCAGTTCTCACAAGGCTTTATCACTGAAAATCAACCCTTCCTTTCCTAGATTCTACCATGTACAAAATAAGACAAGGCAACCAGAGAGAGGAAAATCTTTCCTCTTACTTGCTCAATAACAGCAGGATGTAGGTAAATACACAATTTAGAAGAATTCTAATTTTTATTACAAGAAAAGACCTAGGGATGATGGCAACCTCTTGCTTTTTTTCTTTTCTTTCATTAATCCAAAGTGCTGCTGATTCCCATTTCCAGCAGCATTCAAAATACAAAGTAATGGCTTTTCTATGCCCCATAAAAAAAGGGGTGTGGTGGCTCAGTGGCTAAGATGCTGAGCTTGTCAATCAGAAAGGTTGGCAATTCGGTGGTTTGAATCCCTAAGCACCGTGTAACTGAAGGAGCTCCTGTTACTTGTCCCAGCTTCTGCTTACCTAGCAGTTTGAAAGCCTGTAAAAATGCAAGTAGAAAAATAGGGACCTCTTTGGTGGGAACGTAACAGCATTCCATGTACCTTCGGGGTTTAAACATGCTGGCCATGTGACCATGGAGATGTCTTTGGAAGTGCTGGCTCTTTGGGTTTGTAACAAAGATGAGCGCTGCCTCCTAGAGCCAGAAACGATTGGCATGTATGTGCAAGGGAACTGTTACCTTTTATGTCCCATATAAGATCTCTGGAAACAACTGGGCTGGGTTATCATCTTCCAGGATCATTAGAGTCTACCATTCACAAGGTGCATAATAACAAGCATTCAGTTGTAAGTAACTTGCCAAGCATGTCCTAGAATTAATAAAGTTTAATAAGATAAGACCACATGGCTCCATAACCATCCATGGTTTTCTTCATCTTACAATAAAACATTCCCTTGAAAAGCCTATTTGTTTTTAATTTAATTTATTGAAGAAAGTGATGGTTAATAATTAAGGTAATAAATTGGAGGAGAGAGGATTTTGTAACAGGACTGGGATGGAGAACTCAGAATAAATTAGTTGAAAATAAGATGATTTCAGGTGAAATAGAACAGGGCTGACACTCAATGAAAATATTATTTTGTGAAATTTAAAATTCATTTGAAATGTTGGTTTTGGGTCAGTCATTCTCTCTCAGAGAAACCACCTCATAGGGTTGTTGTTGTGGGGAAAATAGAAGGAAGGAGCATTAAATATGTTTGCCACCTTGAGTAATTTATAACATTATAAAATTAAAGGTGGGTAGTATATAAATAAAATAAAAAATAAGTGTGTAGTGGCTCTCTCTTTTAGTAATGTACAAATAATCAGTTATATCTCCCCCTTCCCTTACTTTGTGTAAGAGTGACTGATATTTCTGACAATTTCTTTCACAAAAGTTTCTGAGGTTTACCAACTAAAGGGAAGGTATTAAAAAAAAAGACACAAATTGAATGGAGAAATTTGTTCCTTCAGATTTGTGATTTATCACATTTACAAGATATTCTCCATACATTGATTTATGCACTTCAAGTCACAAAAGGAATTTATATGTGGCTATCAATGTTCAAAGGATAATACTGATTATAAAAAATATTCCTATTTCTCTTGAAATTAAAAAAGTACTACTTTTGAAACTTGTTTGGATGTATTTGCATAAATTATGTCATGATCAGGGGTGGGATTCTACAGGTTCGCACCTATTCACTAGAACCAATTGTTAATATTCTAAGCAGTTCAGAGAACTGGTTATTAGAAGAAATTACTGACCTAATCCTGTAAGGAGGGCAGGAAGGAAACATTCTGGTGTTGCTTACAGAAACTGCCTCTCAGTTAACCCTTATTAAGTTCTTGGCAGGACTAGACTTTCTGTCTCAGGTACTTCTCTGGATTTTTTTTCCCCTCCTTTGCTGGTACTTTGCTTGTGTGGAGTGACCATTCAAAGTTACAATGGCACTGAAAAAAGTGACTTTTGACCATTTTTCACACTTACAACTGTTGCAGCATCCTCACAGTCATGAGAAGCCAGGCGAGGAGATGCGTGCCTGAGTTGGCCACATCCAGCCAATAACATGACCACCAAGCCATGTCGACCCAGTCACATGACCACCAAGCCACACCCACCACCTAAGCCATGGCCACAGAACCAGTTGTTAAAAAATTTGAACCCCACTCCTGCCCATGATCATATGATCAAAATTCAGCTGTGTGGCAACTTTTTCATATTTATGACTGTTGCTTTGTCACAAGGTTACGTGATCACCTTTTGCAACCTTCTGCCAAGGAAAGTCAATGGGGAAGCCAGAGTCACTTAAAACCATGTTACTGACTTAACAACTGCAGTGATTCACTTAACAACTCATCAATCAGAAGAGTACTGCAAGGAATCTTGGAAGTTTTTTAGTCCAACCGCCTGCTCATGCAGGAAGCCCTATACCATTTCCAACAAGTGGCTCTCCAGTCTCTTCTTAAAGACCTCCAGTGATGGAGCACCCACAATATCTGAAGGCAGGCTGTTCGACTGTTTAATTGTTCTCACTGTTAGAAAGTTTCTCCTTAATTCCAGGTTCCTTCTCTCCTTGATTAGTTTCCATCCATTGTTTCTTGTCTTGAGGTTGTAAAATAGGGCAAAACTCACTTATCTAATTTTTTATTTAACAACAGAAATTTTGGGCTCAATTGTGGTCATAAGTTGAGGACTACTCCCTGTAATTTATTCTCATGGAGATGCACCTGGAGGCTACCTGGACTTCTGATTCAAAATATTTACACATTTATAACTTGTAGACCCAACTCTCCCTTCTCCCCCACATAATTGCTAAGGCCCTTTAATTTAAGTTAGATATCTTTCAATGATAACAATGGCAGCTGTGCCCATATGTGTAGTGAACCCTACTCATTCTGCATCATTGTCTGCAGCCCTCAAATCCTGCACAACCTTTGCCACAAAAAGATTGGCTATCTTTGAATTAACAGTATGGTTATTCTTGTTAAACAAGAATGAGAATATGGTATGTCAGGTCTTGGGAGAGTTTAACTTTTTTTTATTTGTAATAATATTTACATTTTACTATCAGGAATATGACATATGGTTGTGCTTTTCAATAAATATAAATCATATTGAACAAGTTATCCCAGAACTTTTTAGGACTGCATTGTTCAATAAGTTGTGTCCCTAACTTGCGAGAACAAAATTGAAAAGAGTAGTAAGTTTGTATACGCTACCAGCATTATGCTCTGTCAAAAACAAAGGTGACATGTTTATTGTCACAGTGTTCTTATAATTAGCACTGGATGGTAAAATAAAAACAAATTATAATTGATAATAGATGAGATGAGGAGAATCAGGTGATTGGTAGGACTCTTTCACGGTAGGTTGGGAAATGTGTTTTAAACTGTAAGCCAAACACTGAATAGTCTTAGAAATCAGAAATAATTATTCTGAAAATTTGCAATAATTTAATATCTATTTCTTTATATAATTTACAATTTGGGGTGCCTGATTCCCAAATTATACAATGAAAAGTGAGAGAGGGAATGCAAAAGCAGAGGGATAAATCATAAACAATTCAAAAGCAAACAAACAAAACCTTCCAACAAAAGCTCAACCAACAAATTTCACATCCCAACCTTATAGCTGGTATTTAGAATTCAACAATTAATTTTTTTCAATATTTATTTTTATTTATTTGCTGGGCAAGGCTAGAGGTGTCATTCTTGTTCCCCTGATGGGCACCTGAGCTGTTAAGAGTAGGACACACCACTTTCTACATATATTGATGACCATATTTCAAGAAAAAGTAGAGTATGGGATGAAGAGAAAACTGAAATGAAATTCAATGGTGAGAAAAATATACTTCTACATTTAGGCAAGAAAAAGCAAATGCAATGGAGGAGAGGAATCTTGGAGTCCTAGTAGATAATCACTTAAATATGAGCTGCCAAAAATGTCCAAGGCTGCATTAACGAAAGGATTCAAGATCAAACAAAGTGTTAATTCCACTTTATAATGTCTTGGTAAGGCCACAGTTGGAATATTGTATTCAGTTTTGGTTTCCACAATATAAAAAAGATGTTGAGACTCTGGAAAGAGTGCAGAGAAGAGCAACAAAGATGATTGGGGGACTGGAGGCTAAAACATATGAAGAACAGTTGCAGTAATTGGGTAAATTATATTCTAGTTTAATGAAATGAAGGACTAGTCACTAGGGGTGACATGATAGCAGTGTTCCAATATCTAAAGCACTGCCACAGAAAAGGGGGGGTCAATCTATTTTCCAAAGTTCCTGAAGGCAAAGCAAGAAGCAATGGATGGAAATTCAACAAGGAGAGAACCTTGATTAGAACCAAAACTGAACATAATTTTGTCAGACTTTATTGTGTTGTTAGAAAAAAAATAGGGTAACACAATTTTAGATGGGCATGGGGATACAATTGTTACACATCAGATTATTAAACTCTGTGGTAGCACTTTCATGAAAGTTGAAATAGGTATGTTTACATTTCCTAACCAGAAAATGTTGAATAGAAAGATGCTATAATTTTTGCTGAGAAGACTCATATAAAATACAAGAGTTCTGTGAGAGAAATGTTGGCAAGCTGGAATGAAATGCCAGTAGCTTTCTCCCCCTTGCTGGTGGAAATATTCCAAAAGCAAATGAAAACTTATTGGACTGACCTAAGACTAGATTACCACTTCTAACAAATCATATATTATTGTATTGATTAAATAAATGCAAGTCATTAGGTGAAAATAAAACTCAATAATTTTATCTGATACTATGATAAACTAGATTTAAAGAATCACAGTAATCAAAGTACTTAGTTTTTTCCTTAAATTTGCTTAGCGTGTTTAACACACTGTCTACTTAAAGCCCCATTTTCTTCTTGCTTATTAGCTTTCTGTTTTTTACTTTCTTGTACTTTGAAATAAGAATTGTTTGCTTATTAATTTATTTAGCAAACCTCAACTTCTACGTGGGCAAATTATTCTTCTAAAATTAAATAAGGGATCCTTTTTATACTCTTTAAATCAAGATATATAAAAAATTATAAATTATATATATATAATTTATATTGCCACCTATTCACCCATGACAACTTAAGGCAGCTTACAGAATGTAAAACAATATTAAAAATAAAAAATAATAAAAAGAATCAAATAAATTAATAAAGTACAATAGAACAAAACCTGGAAAATAAATAAATAAGTAAGTAAGTAAGTAAGTAAATAAATAAAATAAAATAAAATAAAATAAAATAAAAACACCTCCCCCCAACTCCTACCTCCTGTCCCGACAACAGCAGATGACACAAGATATAGTATTTATATATACCATATATAGCAATAGTAGCCCTTAATAAAAAGTGTTATGGACATCTAGAAGACTTGAAATTCAAGTAATTATTTTTATTTATTTATTTATTTTGATTTGTCAATCACAAGATAATAGGTATAAGTATATACATAGTTATGAATACATGAAATGGGTACATATAAGAAAAATAAAAGAAACAATAGGACAGGGACGGTAGGCACGTTGGTGCACTTATGCACACCCCCTACAGACCTCTTAGGAAAGGGGTGAGGTCAATAGTAGACAGTCTAAAGTTAAAGTTTTTGGGGTTTGGAGAAGAAACCACAGAGTCAGGTAGAGTATTCCAGACATTGACCACTCTGTTGCTGAAGTCGTATTTCCTGCAATCAAGTTTGGTGCGGTTAACATTGAGTTTGTATCTATTGTGTGCTCTTGTATTGTTATGGTTGAAGCTGAAGTATTCATTGACAGGTAGGACACTGCAATGTATGATTTTATATACCACACTTAGATCAGACCGAAGACGGCATAATTCAAGGTTTTCTAGGTGTAGAATTTCAAGTCTGGTGGCATAAGGTATTCTACAACGAGTAGGAGAGTGGAGAACTCTTCTTGTGAAATATTTCTGGACTTTCTCAACAGCGCTAATATCAGATACGTAATGTGGGTTCCAGACTGATGAGCTGTTTTCGAGTATTGGTCTAGCAAATGTTTTGTATGCTCTAGTTAGTAGTGTGATATTACCAGAGAAAAATCCTATCTTGTAGGATTAGATTAACAGCTCTTAATGCCTTTTTGGCTATGTAGTTACAGTGGGCTCTAGCACTTAGATGATTAGAGATGAGTATTCCAAGGTCCTTTACAGAGCCTTGAATCATCAACAAGGTGCTTGGATCATCAACAAGGTCTTGACTATTCAGCTTGTATTTTATTTTCTGATTTTTTTTGTATGTAAGACAGAGCATTTATTTGTTGAGATTTGAAGTTGCTATTTGTTTGACCATTCTGATACATAGTCAAAATCTTTTTGAAGAGGAGCAATATTGTCTGTGGTATTGAACAGCTTTACATTATAAATTAATAATTAATCCTATTACAATCTTAGTTAAATATCTAAGGACTTTACAGTATCCAAAAGAAAGTGGAAGGTCACTAAAATATTTAACTGGGCATTGGAAAATAGACAGTTTCATTCTGCTGACCTTGTCAAGTAAGTATATATCTCTCATTCCTGCAATTAATGGTTGACTTGAGATATCAACCAGGGCTTTACCTAATTATGTTCTTTACCATTATGGTAACAGAAGTATACTAAAGCCCATGTCACACTGGCCAACGGATGCAAAAAGGACACAGCGGACGAGAAAAATGTTCCATCCGTTGTTATCCGCTCTTAAAAGGGGCAAAAATTTGCATAACCGGAGCAGCTAACACGGATGCGGGGAGGACGCAGAGCGGATGCAAAGCGGATGCGGAATGGAAGCCCAGCGGATGGAAGTGGATGGGAGCAGATGGCGCAACCGCAGGGCTTCCGGGGGGCCTCAGCGAAGCGGATGCGGAACGGATAAAGCGGATGCAGAACAGACGCTGAACGGATGAAGCGGATGCACAGCGGATGCACAGCGGATAAAGCGGATGCACAGCGGAAGCCTAGCGGATGTACAGCGGAAGCGGAACGGATGCCGAGTGTTAATTGAGCATACGGGGGGGGAAGTATTACGTAAGCCCCCTGGATATAAAGGGAAGCAGCTCGCATGTGGCCAGCATTCCGAGGAAAGACCTGCTGCTGGACACTTTGAGTTCCTTGCCTGCCCTGCCAGCCTGCCTTCCAGCCAGCCTTGGTGCCTGCAAGCGTGCCTGCCTTCCTGCCAGGCTTTCTTCCAGCCTTCCTGCCAGGCTTGGTGCCTGCCAGCCTCCCTGCCAGCCAGCAAGCCCACAACAATGGGGAGGAAGCGAAAGCCTCAGCAACCTGCCGCCATCCCTGGCAAGTGGGACAGGGCCAACCTCCCACCCCCTGCCCCTGACTCTGCTTCTGCTGGGGCTTCTGCTGAAGCTGCTCCTGGCGGTGGTGCTTCTGCTGGTGCTGGGGCTTCTGCTGGGGCTTACTCTGTTGAAGCTACTCCTGGTCCTGCTGGTCCTGCTTGACCTGCTCGTACACTTCGGAGGTGCTCCTCGGCTGGTGGAAGCACATGCACACCTGGTACGGGAAGCTGCACCTGAAGAAATCTGGCCAGGCCACTATGAAGCTGACAGACAGAGAGACCTATGTCATGGCCAGGTGCAGCTTCCTGGAGGGTGAGGTCCGCCACCAAGGAGCACCAGCAGCCCCTCTCATGACCCTCTCTATCCGGCAGCCTGCTGAGAGCCAGTCCTCTTCCGGCCGAGAGTCAGTCCCTGTCTCCAGGCAGGTTTCTGTGGAGCGTGCCATGGCGGAGAACCCACGGACAGGTGTGGTAAGCGTGGTGGAGTGCGTAGAGGACTCCCTGGTGCGGTGGGAGAAAGGAGACATCGAATCCACCACAGTCCTAGCCACATCCACCCCCCCCAGCTCCGCCTCCACAGAAAGGCAGAGAGCCGGACAGCTGGAGGGGCAGAGCCACACTGTCCTGCTGGAGATCAGGGACACCATCCACACCAGCATAGATCTCCTCTCTCAGCTGGCCCACACCGACTCCTCATCCTCCAACCGCAAGCCCTTCCTCACCTATGTCAACCAGACCCTCAAGGAAATGGCGGATCCACAGTACCAGCTGGTGAAGGACCGGATCACCAAGCTGCTTCACAACCCTCCAGACCCAGAGAAACATGCTCCCACCCAGTCCAGGCCCTCACCTACCAGGGCTACGGCTACCAGGAGGTTCAGCAGCACAGGCAGCAGCCGTTCCCAGTCCAGGCACAGAGTCATCGGGCGACACCGTTGCCACCTGTTTCACTGATGCCACCGATGCCACCTACAACAATGATGCCACCAACAACAGCGATGCCACCCACGCCAATGATGCCACCCATGCCAGTCCTCACACAGCTGCAGACCGGACAGCCCCACTACACTACTCCTTCCTCCACCCCACAGCCAAGCCCAGCCTCAGTACATCTGTCATCAGTGCTGGGGCTGACACCCCATGGCATGGAGGAAGGACCCCTCAGCATCACGGGGCTGAGCCAGCTGTCTGAGAGCTTTCTCAACACACCGTCCCCTGTTGTCCTCTTGAGGCCAGGCACTCCAGCACCATCCACCACCACAGTACCTGGACCCTTCACCCCTGAGACCTCCGAGTGACCAAGAAGAGTGCCAGAGACCGGGTAGCTGGCTACCTGTGGACTTTATTTGGACACTTGACTTGGGTCATTTTTCTTTTACAGCTTGTTGTTCAATAAAGTTTATCTTTGATTCGCACACTTGCTTCATTTGTTTTTTTTTTTAAAGTCTTGGTGGAAACTTTTAGAATTGGCTTAAGCCTTTGCATGCTTGTGGGATGGGTTAAGATAGCAGTGGGGTGGGCAGGGATACCTGTGGAATGAGCAGGGATACCTTTGGGATGGGTAATAGCTGTGGGATAGATAAACCTCCAGTGCAAGCATAGTGGGACTGTATGGTCTACCCTCCCAGGTGCCACACCTAGGGCCCTTTTTTATCAATAACAATGTAAGCATTGATCCACACATTTGAACACAAACACAACTCTTTATTAAACGCCCTGTTCATTGTAGGCCCACCCAACATACATGGCCCAATCTCATCCGTGTGATGAGACAGGCTGAAGGAAGCATCCATTAAGCATCTACCATCCTGTCTTGCCACTCCACCGCTCCAGCTGGGGAGTTGCACCAGTGTTTCAGGAGGTTGCGCTGCTTCTTCCCTTCCTGTGAGGCTCTGTTGTGGCCTTGCACATCCTGAGTGTCGATCAGGTTTCACGCTTGCCTCCATTCCCCAGGCTCCATGTCCCCATTGCCTTGTTGACGGTCCACGAGCCTGTTCTGCAAGACTGGGTAGCGGGTGCGCATGAGATTTTGCAGGATGCAGCAAGCTTCCACGATCCTCCTCATGGTCTCTGGGCAATGCTGCATGGTGGTGAGAAGTACCTGGAACCTGTTGGCCAGGATGCCAAAGGCGTTCTCCACCACCTGCCTTGCCCTGGACAGCCTGTAGTTGAAGATCCTCTCTTCATGGGTCAGGAGTCTGGAAGTGTATGGCTTCATGAGGTAGGTTCTGAGGGAGAAGGCGTCATCCCCCACGATGAAGTAGCACACATCTTGTGTGTCGTTGGGCAAGGGGTCTGGATCTGGGAAGCCCATGATGAGGTTGCCTTCCAGGCCCTCCTTGAGGTGACTGGCGTTGTATACCTGGGCATCTGAAGGTGAGCCGTAGCCTGAAGCATCGATGTACATGAATTTGAAGTCAGCATCGACCATGGCGAAGAGGACGATGCTGAAGAAGCCCTTGTAGTTGAAATAAGTGGACCCTGACTTGGCTGGAGCTTTGCAGGCCACGTGCTTGCCATCGATGGCTCCAACGGTGTGTGGGAAGTTCCACCTCTGATACCACTGCTCTGCAACTTTCTTCCATCCTTCTTCAGTGGAGGGGAACTGGAGGAGCTCCTCCTTGTATTCTTCGATGATGGCCTGCACCACTTCTCTGACCACAATGCTGATGGTGTTGTGTGGCACCCTCCACCCTTTTGTAGGTGGTCCCTGAGGCCAGGTGGCACAGAGTGAGTGCCACCTTGAGCCCAGGTTCCAGGCTGGGCCGGAAGTTGGTGTTTTCCTTGGTCAACCTGGGTGTCAGCCGCTGCACAACTTCGTCAAACATGGCTGGAGGCATCCTCATGAAGTTCTGGAACGCCCAAGTGTGTTTGTTCCTGAGCTCCACCATCAGCTTGTTGTACAGTCCGTACTCTGCTCTTCTCCCCATCCATTTTCAGACCCAGACGCTTCTTGGCCGCCTCTTTTTCTTCCCATAGTAGAGTTCATAGAGCCTGTAGATGGCTTCGTACTGTTGCAGAAGGATGGTGGCTGCCAAAAGGACTGTGGTACGATCCAAGGTGGACATGACTGGATGCTGTGGAAGAGCAAGAGTCAGATGAAGGCTGCAGAGGTCTGCACAGCTGGGCTGCTGGTCTGAAAGTGAGATGCATACGAGTTGCTCCCCCTTTTTATAGGCAGTATAGGTGTCCCTTTGCATCCTCTAGGCATCCTCTAGGCATCCTCTAGACATCCTTAATATCCGAGATAGGTCCCCTCTGTGAATGTTTTTTCTGCTTTAAATGCTTTGTTTCCATGCTGCATCCATTCTGCATCCGTTCTGCATCTGTTCCGCATCTATTCCACTTCCTCCCTGCGCCCGGCCGGATGCGAGTTGCGCGGATGCGCAGCGGACGCCAAGCGGGCCTAACGGATGCGTAATGGATGCATAGCGGATGCGTAGCGGATGCAGAACAGACGAACTGGATACATTTTCCGCGCAAAAGTTTTAGGCAGCCCAAAACTTTTGGAGCGGATGAAACCTCAATAAACAGATGCTGGATGGATAGAGAGGAAGCAAAACGGAGGCAGTGAGTACATCGCATTTTCGAACGGATGGCAAGGTTTTTTGTCCATTTTACATCCTCTTTGCATCTGTTGGTTCAGTGTGACATGGGCTTAAGGAAAAATTGAGTGGATAGGACACTTTCTTTTCAAGCAGAAAGTACTGGATATAAGCCTTGTTATTTCTAGTTAAAAAGAATCAGGCAGTCGGTGATGGAAAAATACTTTTTCTGAAGACCCAAGGGAACTGCTGTCAGAAACTGTAGATAATAATGGGCTAAGTAGATAACAAATAATTTGATTTGATATAATCCCGCATTTTACAATTATATAGATGGGTTTCTGAATAAGTTTAGTTGAAAGGAACATATAGAGCAGGGGTGTCAAACCCTTGAGGGCTGCATCAAAGTTGTGCTTGACCTCAGGGAGTCAGAGTGGGCATGACCAGGGTAGGCATGACCTGCTTGACATTACTTGTGTCAGGGGGGCTTGTGGTGGCCTGAGTGCTCTGCCAGAGAAAACAGGCTCCCAAGCTTCATTTTTGGCTGTGATAGCCTCCCATAACCCTCTGTCAGAGAAAATGGAGCTTGGGAAGAGCCACATGTGCCCTCCCAAGCTCCATTTTCACTGGAAGTAGCACGTAGGGACAGTCTTTGCTGTTTCCAGGGCAGCCCCATGGGCCAGATCTAAGCACCCCATGGGTTGGATCCGGCCCCTGGGCCTTGAGTTTGATACCCCTGATATAGAGAATGTAATTAGCAGAGAAAAGAGGACAGGGAGTAAGAAGACAGTGCTTCTCTTCAAATCCTCTGGGTCCACTCAGTTGTTTTGTCTTTATACTACAGCACTATCAGTACATATCCAAACTTAGATATAAATGTGCATCAAAATGCCTATTCCATTGAAAACAGTGTAGAGAACTCTATCAACCGCAAAATTTATTCATTATTTAGCTAGCAGTACTTCTGCTTTACTTCTAAGTTTTAGCTGATCTTCTTTGGCAGGAGAAGATGGTAAGCCAGAACCAAAAAATCAAGGAGAATGTATGCCTGTGGTTGGAAGAAATGTTTCTGAAAGGGGGAAAAAAAACAGTAAAGGGAAGAAACTTGACTGCAAGATGTTGCTTTGCCTGTTCTTGTCATACAATTAAACCAAAGGAAGTTTTCTGATACTTAAAAATTCAAACCTTACAAGAGTGTACTAGCAGAATGAAGAAGAAGGAGTCAACTTATTTTCCAAATCAGCAGAAGACAAGACAAGAAACAATGGATGGAAACTCATAAAGGAGAGAAGCAACTTGGAATTCAGGAGAAACTTTCTAACAGTGAGCACAATTAACCAGGAACAGCCTGCCTTCAGAAATTGTAGGTGCTTCATCATAGGAGATTTTTAAGAAGTGACTTGGAGACCCACTTGTCTGAAATTGTAATTGTTTGAGCAGAGGGTTGGATGAGAAGACTTTTAAGGTACCTTCCAGCTCTATCCTGATTGATTGATTGAAGTCTGAAAGGCCTCCAGATGCAGGAATGGATGTAATTAGTACACAAACTTATCTGTGCAAAGGAGCTATGAATCTAGAGCTCAGTCCCATTCTGAACTGCACCCTAGTCCCAATGGGGAAAAAGTGTATTTATACTGTATATAACACTGTATATAACACTCATCGTTTTAACATCGAACACAATAAGTTGAAAGTCTGAAGGTGTATTATTCTGGTTCATACTAATGCAAAAATAGAAGAAGTTCTAAATATGTTTATAGTAATATATCCTTATTTAAACCATGGCATGATCAATATTAAAACATAAAATAAAGACTGAGGTTGAGATTCTGAGACTTGATTCCATCCTTATATTCTATAAATGTCTTTACAAGATTTTTATTTTAACAGAAATAAAAGTTGGCTTGTTCACAAATTGATGTTCATCACTTGATCAAAAAATCAAGTTGATGAATTGCATATTAATTTGAATAGGCAATGGGACAGAACACACAATAGTATATTATCACTTGAAAACTGATGTCTTCCAAGAGCTGCTAGTGATCAGGTATACAATAATCAACTTTACATCATCTAGATGAACGAGCCACATTTTGTCATTTAACTTTTATCCCACCAGAGCCAAGCTCTATTACAGTAAGAACTACCCAACCAAAACATTAAATATTTAATAGTATCATAAAACAAAATCTATCATCTATATAATCACATTTTAAAGGAAAAACAAAACTAACATCGGCTTGTTTTTATTGTAACCTAGATGGCATCTGCTTTATTTACAATTAATATTGGCTGAATGTCTGCTATCAGAATAAAATACAATTGTACAAAATTTAACATGTAGATGTTTTTTTTTACTGTTGGCCACAAGGGCTAATGAATGAATCTCTACAATATATCTAATTTTAGAAACCAAGTTTCGTTCTATTTGGATAGATACATTTTAAAGTTAGCCTTTGTTTTGGTTTTTCTTTAAGGAAACATGTGTCTCTTCTACGCTTCAGGTCTCCAGCTGCCATGCAATTTATATCTCTTTCTTCTCTTCTTTGTTTTTCAGCCATTTTCCCTGAATGTCAAAGTCAATTTAGTGTATTTCACTTTGCCGAATAAATCAGAGACGAAATCCTTGCTAAAAGTGAAAATTTGATTTGCTAAAAGGAGCTTAGGGCAACTATTAATCAATATATCCAGAGTGTCAAAGCTCAGGCCATGATAGGCATGCATTCATTTGGAGATTGGTTGAAGCAGATAAAGGGGGATACTGAGGGAGGGAGCAGTATAATCAACTCTCTCTCTCTCTCTCTCTCTCTCTCTCTCTCTCTCTCTCTCTCTGTGTGTGTGTGCGTGTGTGTGTGTGAGTATGTGTGTGTGTGTGAGAGAGAGAGATAAAATGAGAGAAATACAGAAGGAAATCACAGATGTCAATATATTGAGTAAAATAAAGAGAATATGAAAAGAGAAGAAATGATAGAAATATTGAAAAGCAAATAAATTTTTTTTTTTACAAACAATACATAATCATTTTGGTTGTACAAAAAATTATGAATTATTGGAATACTGTAATTTGAAAAACATTCAATACTTCCATGACAATCCTTTTGTAAAAACATCTGCAATAACAAATCATTAAAGATGATTATGTGGGTTTTTTTTTTACATTTTTTAAATCTAATTTTTATTATTACCAAGGTCCATTTTACTGGTGGGACATTCACATACTCTTATATTTCACCATACTTCTCAAATCTGATTTACAGACAATTAAATGTATCTTTAAGGTCTGATTTTAACATGAAATCTAACTTATAAGTCTTAAACAGACTGAAATTTCCAAAGACATACTTATGGACTAATTAAAATAGACATTTCAATGCATTATAGGTTCAGTGGGCATTGTTTAAAGCTGACTTTCCATTTAAAAACTAAAAACAACAGTAAATCCCTATATTGAAGGTGTATACATATGGATGTTTCCCTATTTTAAAATGTAGATATATTTAAGCATCATTGCTTTGTAAATTGCTGTATTTTCTTGTCTGCATGAATTCAGCAATGTAGCACCGTTAAATATTGTCTATTTATTTAACTTAAAAGATGGTTTGAGTTTAGAAAGTCTAAATAAACATTTTATATATATATTTGTTTTTTTAAGTTATCGCGGGTACTTACATGTGTGCTGTTCAGCTTCCTTCGGGTATTATCCCACGTCATTGTAGTTCTGTTAAAGTTGTAGCAACGTTTCAGCAGAATCTCATCTGCCATCATCAGGCTTCTGTATGGAT
>BLBF01000018.1:38943254-38957107 GCA_015471245.1 Laticauda colubrina | reverse complement strand
AAAAAAAAAAAAAAAACTTCCCAGAATCCAGAAAATCTCTCTACTTATTTGTTAAAGGCCATTTTACTGTTTCCTTGTTATATTTGCAAGAAGTTGATTCCCCTACAATTGTGTTTCTATTCCATTTTGAAGTGGGGAGGGGAATCAGGAATCTCTTACATTATGTGAAAAGCTGTAATCGAGCTTATCTTCGTAGCAAATTAGAATTGTACTAGTTACTTTCTTACATATAACACAACATACTGCTGCTCTGTTAATTCCAATGGACCTACAGAGAAGATATCATTTGAAATTAATAGGAGTTGTAAAAAAAGCTGGTAATATTCTTCAGACAGTGTCTGTTCATTACAGTATGCCTTTCTCAGGACTTCTCACTTCTGTATTGCTCTCTTTCAATCTCCTACATTTTCAATCCAGCAGCATTAACTGAAGTCTGTGCTAAATAGGCTTAATTGTGTGTGCATGGCCGAGCTGTCGGCAATTCAACTCAATGGCACAAGATAAAATAAATAAAAAGCTGGCAATCTGTGCATCCAGAAAAATCCAAACCTCTAATGAAATTAAACACTAGAGCTTATTGAATTTTATTGTATTATCAGAAAGTTTTTATTGTAATGCGCAAAATCTGCTTAATGCAACTGTATATTGTATTTACAGAGGGGCAGAACAGCTTATGAAGACTGTGTGGAAGATGCCAGATTGGACAATTGAAAGTATAATCAGCATAATGATTTTTGGAAAGGCAAAATGAAACCATGCCATATGTTCACTTAAGCCTTAATTTTATGTAAAACTGGTTTGTTTTTCCTCTGACATCGCTAAAATGCCCTTTCACTTACAGTTCAGAACCTATTTATTTGCTTTCCAGGTCTCCATATGTCTCATGTGTATTGTACCTAGCAGAGTTCTGCACTGGGAAATGGCAGGTGAAAAACAAAGTACTGCCTTTTGACACAACCAGGTAAGGACTTTCAGTGCAGCATTTAAAGCCCTTTATTACATTTGTCTCAAATAGGACATTTGTACCCCAATGGTTTATGCCACTGCTTAGTGGCAGCCAGCTCACAAGTACCATATGAAAGAATTTGTATTTATTGCCAATTCCTTTTTGTATAGGGTATGCAATTGATTTTTATACCATGGAGTGTTGTTATATTTTCTTTAGGGAATTAACATGCATGGATTTGTATAATTTGCAAAATCTTTAATTTTAGTTTATATCTTGCTTTTTAAGTACCATTTGGATGTAAGAAAACCCATACTTGTTTTAACTACACACATGAACAAACCCCACTTAATATATTATATATTTGTAGCACATTGCTGTTTTATTGAAATACAGGTTGTGTTTCAACCTTCTATTGGTATAAATTAATGAGGCTCCTAATGCATTTTCATTGACAGGTTGAGCAGTCAAATTCATCTAGTTAGTGAAAACTACAACATTTCATTCTTGTAAAATCTGAGACTAGAAGCTTCAATGAACTAATGTTCCTAGCACAATCCATTTTATTTACCAGTGAAAATAAAGATCACCTGGAAGTGTAAAATTTGTATAGTATAAATTGGGCATTATCAAACTCTTACCCTCAAAGCGTATTTTCTTCAGTTATTCTGGAAAAGGAATAAGGTGATAAAAATACTAGACAAAATCATTTATTCAAGACAGTATGCTGTTTTGTTTCTATTCTTTGTGGATTGATGACATCAAATCAATCTTCCTAGGTACTTACATGGCTTTTTGGCTGGCTGGACTAGTTGAGGATTCAGGTATGGACTATTTTCTGCGTCTATTCTGCGCTTGTACTTCTGGCGACCACCACGTACTCTGTCTAAGCGCACTCCTAAACATGAAAAAAGAAAAGAAAGGAAGATTCAATACAACTGACATATTTTGTGCAATTATTTGAAAATTTTCAATAAATAAGCCAAAATTTCAGTTCACTCCCTCTTAAACTACAGCCCTAATTCCCCACTTGAAAAGCACCAAAGGGGTCTTGATATATTGTAAACCTGGAATGTTCCATAATTTTTTCAATGTGAAATGTCGGGAAAGTGCATCAATTTCCCATTTGTCATCAGTCTTCCAACATTTCCCATTACTCCCTTTCTTACTTCAGGATGTGTTCCTTATCTGCAAATTCTAAATCATGGTAGTGTTTGGGCATTTTTATTCTGTAGGTAGTTCTGCTTGTTCTTTAATCTTCCCACCGTGAAAAGAAGCACAGAACAAGCATAGGAGAATAGGGGCAGTTCCACTGGTGGTTTCTGTTTAGTTGTCTCATAATGGTTATGATAAGAACAACAGAAAACTGTGACAACTTGGCTCTGAGAGTCTAGGAGATATTGAAAGACTGATGACAAAGTCTTTGGGCAAGTATCCTTTTAGAATTAGCCCCATTGCAATTCCCAAATATAGAGCATTTCAAATAATCAAATAGCAATGAAATAATAGTTAAAATGGGTTAAAAAAACTGTACTCCCAGAGCCTGGAAGAATGGGAAGATCTTCAATGCCAGATATCTGTTTCTTGGGACAGAGCAACAGAAACCTAAGCAGTGAAAAAGTCATCTGCTTTGGTTGCTGCTTACATCTCCTCAGATGGTGGACATCCAAAGCAGAGCTTCCACCAAGTCATGGGAAGATACAACCTGGGAATATGATTTTTTTCAGGTACCATGGATCTAAGCAATATAGGACTTGAAAGGGTTTGAATCATCCTTGGAAACTGAAACTGGAAATTGGTTAATTTTGGTTCAGCTGTTCTGTTTCAACACTGACATTATAATATTTAAACTCTGCAATAGTTTTCAAAAAGAGCTCTGTTGTAATAATCTTTCCTTCGTATTACCAGGATATAAATTGTAAATCTGTCCAGAGAAAACTATACCTAGTCTCATGATGCTCTAATATAGAGTATAAGTCTTCAGTGGTAAAAGTGAAAGTATTTCAACTATGAATGTTTTTCCTTTTCAAAGAAAGAACAAAGTCTTCCTAAAAGAGTATAATCACACCTAAAATTTGTGTGTGTGTGTGTGTGTCTGTTGTCACATTTACTATTTCTCTCACAGCTGAATAAGTCAAGTATTAAAAAGACTAATAAAACACTCTTCAACTCTTTCTATAGATACAATAAGTGTTCTGTAGGAAGAGTTATAGTATCACAAGGAATGTCCTGATGTCAAGGAAAAGTAGTGGTGATGATACTCAAATGACATATACTAAGCATAATTCAAAACAGGGAGTCCAGTTGCAATTTAGCCCTGGTGAATGTCATTCTTGGAACTGATTCCATTGTACCATTTTGAAGAAATAAGATAAAGAGAAAATAAGTAAAGTTCGGCATTCTGCCAAGAGCAGTGTATAGCAGAATGAAGTTCAAATTTAATTCACAATTGACTCAATTTAGAAGAAATAGATTTTCTGTTTGTATGTCAGAAATAGTACAGAATAAAAATAATATTTTAAAATTATATCCAATATTTTGGAATAGCCTTTCTAGGAGCACAGAAATGGCAAGTGACTAGGCCTGATGCTTGGAAAAAACAAGATGAAAGGCAAAAATTGCATCACTGATGATGCAAGCTTGAACTTCTTAGTGGTCAAAAATTCAGTTAATCTTGATAAAATGATGTCCATTGGCTGGCAAGTAGAAATACCTGGACAACAAAAACAATTTCCTTCCCTGTTTTTATTAAACTCAAACAAAAATATCAATTTCAACACATTAAACATATTTTTGTTTGTCAAAAAGTAATAATGAATATTGATTAATAATGATGTAATATTGTATATCATCCAGGGTCACTTCCTGTGAGATGAGCAGCCATATAAATTTGATTAATTTATGAATAAATTCAAAAATTTGACATAATGTTAAATAGGTCTGAAATGATTCAGCTCTGCAATGGTAAAACTAAATACAGGTAAAGCTAAGAAACAATGAAGTTACAAAAAGTGCATATCTATCAGCAAGGAAATTTTTTTGGAAATAGAATCCTAAGTCATCAAAAAAGATAAAAGCTACGGATAATGTTAAAGCTTTCCAGCTCTACTGCTGAATTAACAATTAGCAGAAAGGAAGTTGGTTTCAGTCTCTTGATAGATATCTGCAGTCTGAAGCATATTAGTAAGGGCAGTGTAAAAATGTGGAGTGTGTTCCTGAATGTGTCTATATACAAAATACAAGGTTCAGAGGAGAAAGACAACAAAATTTTTGGAACAAGGAAAAGATACTCATTATCCAGAGAACAATGAAATTGAGTTCAAGACCTAACCACTGCGTTAGGCAACTTTTTAAGTGAAGGAAGATTTGATATAATACTGCACATAACAATATGAAAATCAAATGTTATTGGAAAAATAAGGCACAATACTGATCAGTTTACTACATTTAATCTCAAAACTACAGTATGCCATGATATTTAGTTCCCTGAAATGGAGAAGATGCCTCTTCTTCATCCCAATCACATTTGTTTTACAAGGAGAGAAAGAGAACAAAATCTTTTAACACCCATGTTCTTATCTTAACAATATATGTTGTGAACTTATTATAAGATATTGTATGTTTGTTTTAATTCTGCTTTCTATTTAATTTCTTGAAATTTTGTATTATTATTCATTGATTGTTATTAGCTTTCTGGAGTCCATATGCAAGGTGAGTAGCCTAATACATTATCTAAAATAATGGAATATCTGGGGTGTTATTTTCAAGTTCCTAGTCTAGTGTCACAATGTTGGTATTTTCAGTGGTCTCTTATCCAAGTATTAATCCTGTTCAACTCAATATCAGCCAAGTTCAGTAGTTTTTGCTCCCTTGCTCCCTAGCAAGTCCACATAGAAAAGTCAATGGGACTAACTACAAAAACATTCTTCAACCCCACTACTAGGAGAGTATCTATTTTCTAATTAAAAACAAAGAGACAGCTTAGGGATGTTCACTAGTGCAGAGGAACAAATGATGTGAGCTGTATTGGCCTCCACGGACACCTGTAAGACCTGCTGTGTAAGATGGTTTAACTCTTCCTAATGGAAGGGCTGTTCCTGCCAAGATAACTTGCTTGAAGCATGGATGGAAAAATAAGCAGGATAGATTTGATCTTAGAAGCCCTGACAAGGACCTTGGAACACACTGTGCATAAGTAACGATGCTTCTCATATGCACACTTTTCCTAACATTTCCAATGGGATTACTATTCCACATAATTTCAAAAAGATGGGGGCACCTGAAGCTTGGCATTCTAATCTGTGCCATTTACAATACAAATTAGATCACAAGTAACAGGTGACATGATTTAATTGAATGTCTTCCATCTGCAATGCTGACAAAAGGTAAATGGAAATAAATGAGTCTGGCAAAGCAGCCCTTGAGCCTTATGATACTCAATATCTTTTTTAAAAGAAGAGTTATCTATAAAACTGATGCTGACAGGCCTCCAACATTTTATTCCTGGACAAGATTAAATGAATGTTTTAATATGAGGAAAAAAGGACAAATAACAATGTTGCCTTAAACATGGAGAATTGCCATTCTCTCCTCTTTAATGTAATTAAAGGAAAGGCATTACTCATGAAATAAAATAAATCCTTTTATTATCCAATAAAGACCAAACTTTATCAGGTCCAAAATTACAACCACTGAATTATTAACAAGCAAGCAC
This sequence comes from Laticauda colubrina, assembly GCA_015471245.1. NCBI lineage: Eukaryota > Metazoa > Chordata > Lepidosauria > Squamata > Elapidae > Laticauda > Laticauda colubrina. The sequence continues at coordinate 38,951,447 of BLBF01000018.1, read as the reverse complement.
TAAGATTTCAGTTTTACACCCAGTTCTAATTACCCATTTACTTAGGATGATAAAGCATAGCTGGATTTGTCTCCAGAATTTCAGAACTATTTTATATAGCTTGCCTGAATTCTATTGGTAAATATTTTTGCTACGACTGGCCAGCTGTTAATTTTATTTTTTAAAAAAGCAAATATTATCAACCATCTTAATTAATTGCTTTATGCAGTAATCCAGTGCAATATTAAACTATGTTAAGAATCATCATAAATGTGACAGACCATTTCCCAACAGATACTTAACAAACCGCTTCACAAGGTTTTTGATGCTATAATGGATACATTCAGGGATTCCTGAATTCTAGGGCTGAAATTGGACTTTTTTTCCTGACCTACAAAATTATGTAGAAATAAGAATATTAACCCGAACTGTACAGAGTAATCAGCCTTTCGCTTTCCAGATGTAATTTCAGACACTATTTATCAGAGCCTTTAGTTAATTCCAATTTAATTGGATGATGTACAAAGAGATGTCAAACTATCAATGGCCACTAGCCAGGATAGCTCATGATTAAGAAGTGGTACTGGACTCAAGTCTTGTTTATGACCACTGGAACAACAAAATGCTAAAATAATACAGCTGATCTAGCAAGGGTATTCTTATATTCTTCAATCCAAAAGCTGATGTAATTGCTCAAGAAAAACCCAAAGCAGGATCTGAGTAAACAAGTAATGATAGAGTTGGTATGGAATTGTTTCCTTCAGACAATCTAACTAGGGCTGTCAAACTTCCAGCTCATGGGCCAGATGCATAATGCTCACACCTGGTTTAGTGAAGGTTAAAAAAAGTCCCAATATGACACTGCTGTGATGACATGAGTTTGACACCCCTGATCTGACTGGTCTGGGCATTTCTCTCTTCTTACAGAAGGCAAAATGGAAAAAGATAGGGATCATTTTTTTCTGAATGACTGATGCAAATAGCTGATTTCACATCTAAAACATTAAGCTTGACATGAACATTCAAGTTTTGATGTGGTTTTTGAAATATTCTATTAAATCCTGGATCCCAAGTAAGTAAACTAAAATGACAACACCCATAGTTATGCCTACGTTTTCAGGTTGATTGGCAAAGTTGACGTGAGTCTCCCATGACCCCCACTGCTCTTTCTCTCAAAAAAGGCATGGGTTCACTTGGAGGAGAATTTCTGGTCTCACCACCAGAAATACTTGCTTATGCTGTTTGATATCCCAAGCTGACATGTAAACATTTGAAAATATTTCCTTGTTAAGAATTCTCTGCTGGTATCAAAGTAGTACAGTATATTAGAAAGCATTTTAGCCTTTCTAGAAAGCTAATCTCCATTGAGAAGGCATTTAAATGGAAGGGGTATAAAGGCAAGTAATTAATCATTTACCCATGTTCTGAAATGGTGATCATCAGTGAAGGACCATAAGGTAATGAAGTTGTGTGCATATATAAACTAAGATGTGCCATGAAAGAATACTAGCTCGGCTCAAAAAGCTTTGCTCAGAGCCCATTCAACTGCATGCCCTTTACTTACACTATGATGAATCAACCAACTGCCAATGGATATTTGTCCAATCAGTGACCACAAATGAAAAGTGACATAAAATGTAAAATAAACCTTAATCTTAAGATGTTTTGTTGCTACAGTATTTAAACAGAACCTGACTTCTATTCCTGACAGAAGCCAGGAAAAGCACTAGGGCCAAACAAGATAACTTCTTCTTGCTTAAAAATCTGTGCTGACTAATTGGCCCCCATCTTCACCTGAATCTTCAATAGATCACTAGAGATGTGCTATGCCCCTTCCTGCTTCAAACATTCTACCATCATCCCAGTGCCAAAGAAGCCCTCCATCAAGGAACTGAATGACTACAGACCAGTTGCTCTAACATCTGTAGTTATGAAAATCTTTGAAAGGCTTGTGCTGTCCCATCTGAAAACCATCACAGATCTGCTGTTAGATCCTATGCAGTTTTCATACCAAGCAAATAGATCAACAGATGATGCTGTTAACATGGCTCTGCATTACATCCTATAACACCTTGAATCTCCAAATACCTATGCAAGGGTCCTCTTTGTAGACTTCAATTCAGCATTCAATACCATCATTTCAGATACTCTTCTAAGTAAACTAGCAGAACCTGAACAAACTTGTAAGTGGATCATAAGCTTCCTAATAGACAGGAAGCAGCAGGTGAAGTTAGGTGGAATCACATCCAATACTTGTACAATCATCACAGTGGGCCCCCAAGTCTGTGTGCTATCTCCACTTCTCTTCTCCCTATATACCAATGACTGCATCTCAAACGATCCATCTGTTAAAACACTGAAGTTTGCTGATGACACAACAGTGATTGGTCTCATTCGAGACAGCGATGAATCTTCATACAGACAGGAGTTTATACAACTTGCCTCGTGGTATAACCGAAGCAATCTGGAACTGAACATACTCAAAACCATAGAAATGGTGGAAGACTTTAGAAGGAACCCTCCCATACTACCACCTCTTACAATACTAGACAACACAATATCAACAGTAGAGACCTTCACATTTCTAGGTTCTGCTATATCACATGACCTAAAATGGACACCTAACATAAAAAATGTCATCAAAAAAACACAACAAAGAATGTTCCTTCTGCGCCAACTCAGAAAGCTCAAACTGACGAAGGAGCTGCTGATCCAGTTCTACAGAGGAATTATTGAGTCTATCATCTGCACCTCTATAACTGTCTGGTTTGGTTCTGCAACCCAACAGGACAGACTTCAGAGGATAATTAGGACTGCAGAAAAAACAGTTACTACCCACCTGCCTTCAATTGAGGATCTGTATACTGCAAGAGTCAAAAAGAGAGTTGTGAAAATACTTACAGACCCCTCACATCCCGAACATAAACTGTTTCAACTCCTTCCCTCAAAATGATGCTATAGAGCACTGCACACCAGAACAACTAGACACAAGAACAGTTTTTTCCCGAAAGCCATCACTCTGCTAAACAAATAATTCCCTCAACACTGTTCAACTATTTACAAGGTGTACACTACTATTACTGTTAATCTTCTCATCACTCCTTATCACCTATCCCCTCCCACTTGTGATTGTAGGACTGTAACTTTGTTGCTTGTGTCCATACGATTTATATTGACTGTTTCCTAGTATGATTTGATTGTTGATTCTACCCTATGACTATGATTAAGTGTTGTACGTTATGATTCTTGATTCTTAATGAATGTACCTTTTCTTTATGTATACTGAGAATATTTACAGCAAGACAAATTCCCTGTGTGTCCAATCACACTTGGCCAATAAAATATTCTATTCTATTCTATTCTACTCTAATCTATTCTATTCTAAAATAAATCTTTGCTTTTCAAAGAAGTATAAAAAGTTCCTTCCTTCAAAACTATCAAGAACTCTAACATAGAAAAATCAAGAAAAATAATCTAATAACCATTGAGATGATTTTGAAAGTTAAAAACATTCCAAGCTATGATTTTTATTCGTGGGGAGAGGAGATAAGAAATCACAATGCTAAAAATTAATTGATGTCATTTGAAGGACAAGACTAGGTCTCGATTTCAAATGACCTTAGAAAAGTCTTTCCATTGAAAAGAATTCAAGTGATAAGCTAGTGACACCTCAAAAGAAAGAAATCTTACAGTTAAGTTCTGGACCATTTACTAGCAAGTCACAAGAGATATGAGGAGATCGAAATAAAATTCATTACAGTAATCCAACTGTGAAGTACCGATAGTATGAAATCAGGATCTCAGTATCAACTCTGAAAATAATATGCAGCTGAGGATTTTTTTTTTTTTTTTCATTTATGAGCTAGAAGCTTTGGAATGTATTCGGGGATCCAGAAAGGGGGGGAGGAGATCCTTGTGATTAACATGAGTAGAAGAGCATGAAATGCATACTCCCACTACAAAAGTTTAGGTTCAAAGCTCTGTCCAGAAAACAGCATTTACTGCACATAGCAAAAATCTTCTACTGAATTGTCTGAGTGCATACATTTCAAGTAACATGTCTACTCTTTCAACATGTGTTATATTTACGTACAGAAACCTTTTGAATTTATGGAAAGCCTAAAATTTCTGTCTATATGGAGATCACAGCTTAACTGACTCATAAACCACGATTGGCCCTGTTTATTTATGTAGTAACTAAAACAGAATTCAATTGCAGCCTTCCCCTTCCCAAAGGTTGGTTTAAGAAAAGGTAAGAAAAAGTAGAGATGGTAAAATCAAAGTATGAAGCCCTGAATAGTATAATTATTCTCATAAAACTTTCATGGATTTGTGGACAACTACTAATATCTAGTAAAGGCAGAGAGCAACTGAAATTATTTTAATTTGTTATATAATTTATTTATGTTCAACTTAGTTTTAATAAAGTACAAAAAATGCCAAGTGCCCACCAATTTGTTCTCAAACTAGGAAAATAAATATCATGTGTAAACCAATTTGTTCTCAAGCCAGAAAATCAATATCACTCCACCAGCCAGGATAATGCAGCCATGGCCAACTGGAGCAAAAAATTCTTCATTGATCAGTGCACATAAAAGAGGGAAATGAGGCAGGACATCACAGTTTCCTTTGCCTTTCAATCCCTGCAGTTCCTTCATTAGGATTGGCCAGAAAGCTAAGGCAGGCGGTAGATTTACTCTTTCATGAATAACCTGGTGGAATCCTTCCTGCATATTTCATTTGCACCTATAAGTAAAATGATGTCTCCACATGTCTATTGTTTGTTGCCCATTCAATATACAGTTCCATCAAGATCTATTTATATAAAATAGATAAATTATAATATTTCATTATTGTCATGACTCATTTTACGGTACATCTACATGATCCAATGTACAGATCCACCAAGATCTATTTATATATAAATAGAACTTGGTGGATCTGTATATTGGATCATGTAGATGTATTGTAAAATCAGTCATGACAATAGTGAAATTTTGTACATGTGATATAGAATATGTGTGATATGAAATTTCACTATTGTCATGACTGGTTTTACAGTACATTTAAAAAAAATTATAGGACAGAAAGAAGAAACATTATACATATCTATAGTCAAAGACAAGAAAAAAATTAAACAATTGCCAGAATTATTATCAGTTTAATAAAATAAGACTACCTTTGGTAGTAGCATTTACTTATAACTGAATAAATAAGTCAAAAGAATATACAGTTTGCAATTTTGAGGCCTCTGACTTTATTGCTTTGAAATAATGCTTCAATCAACCCCCTCCTTAAAATTTAACGATGGCAATAGATGTTCATTTCATTTGCATAATATACTGTACATATTCCAAATTGTCATAACAAAAGATTAGGAAGGAAATAGATAGTTGTATGTGAACTATCAAGTTTTATGTAATGAAATATATCTAACTTTACATATATGAGAGATAGAAACAAGCCTTTAAATCAAGGACATATACTCTCACAAAAATATATTCTATCACACTATCTTTTTCCAGTTAACATTAGAATGGCACAATTAAAATTATTTTAACATTTGTAAGGCAGTATGACATAAGCAACTAGCTTTATATATAATAAAAATACATTGACTCAGCACTAGGAGGATTTTTTTAGTTCTATTATGTAATCATGAAACACAGATTTCATCTTCTGAAGAAAAGAAAAAAAAATCAATTAAGACAGAACTGGAAAAAATAATAAAAAATAGAGACCTGCAACTAAAAATAGAATGTCTATAAAAAGAAAAAGCAAAGCAATAATAATAGGTCCTTAGGTGCAATTGCAAAACAACTGGAGTACCACTTAAACATCATCAGCATTATCAACATGATCATCAGTCAATTGCAAAAGACAGATTTACTTAGAACAGCTTTGGAACTACAACAATACCTTTAATACCATCAAACAATAACATCTCTTATCCCAGATTTTAGGATAAAAATCCCAAATCTAGTCAAAATATCTGCATGACTATGCAATAAACTATAATAGCAATAGCACTTAGATCCATACACTGCTTTACAGTGCTTTATAACCAGTGGTGGGATTCAAATATTTTTACTACTGGTTCTGTGGGTGTGGCTTAGTGGGCATGGAAAGGGAAGGATACTATTAAAATCTCCAGTCAGAGATGGTACTTGCCGGTTCTCCGGTTCTACTCAAAATTTGCACTACTGGTTCTCCAGAACTGGTTAGAACCTGCTGAATACCACCTCTGTTTACAACCCTCTCTAAGTAGTTTACAGAGTTAGCATATTGCTCACATCAATTTGGGTCCTCATTTTACCCACCTCAGAAGGATGGAAGGCTGAGTCAGCATTGAGCCTGGTGAGATTTGAACTGCTAAAAAAAGAGATAAGCAATTCCTTTTAACTCTAAGTAAATTACAGGAACTAGGAGAAGAGGGAAGAGGGACAGTGGAGGGGCAGAAAGATAGAGGTGTGCATCACAGCCCAAATGAAATGATATTCCCTTCAATTTACCATTATTATTGTCTCTGTGAGTAGACTGATGTATATCTTTTCTTTAGCTTGGATTTCTATGTTTTTTTCAAGTCATAATTTGTTTTCAGAAAAAAAAACCTAGCCAAACTCTAATGAAATCTTTTTTGATTTAATTAAGACATAACTTTATCTCTATGGGAGAGGAGTGTCTCTCACACACAAACACATCAACCAACATATTGTAAAAATGGGCCATTTGAAACTTGAAGCAAAGCCTGCTTGAAGGCTATTGGAAAACCAGAGATGGTTATGAAAGCATTTTAGGTCTCAATTTGAATTTCATAGCAGCTTTGAAATTTATAAGTACCAGAGTGACAATTAGTTCTTTATTTTGTCCCCTACCAATAATTTAGAAGGCTTTGCTTTGTGAATGCACTCTTTCCCACACAAAAGAATTTTGAATTTTATATTGGCTTGAAAAAGGAAGATAAACCTTAATGAAGGCTAAAATGCAGTAAAAGGAAGCGGGGGGAAAACTAGCCTCTTCCCCAACAAAATATAATCTACTCTAGCGAATGATTATATGTATGTAGCAACGTTTCAGCAGAATGTCATCTGCCATCATCAGGCTTCTGTATTGAGTTCGTCTGGGAAGCCTGATGATGGCAGATGAGATTCTGCCGAAACGTTACTACAACTTTAAAAGCACAACTACAATGACGTGGGATAATACCCGAAGGAAGCTGAACACCATGCATGTAAGTACCCACGAAAACTTAAGAAAACATATAGATAGATAGATAGATGATAGATAGATAGATAGATAGATAGATAGATAGATAGATAGATAGATAGATAGAGATAGAGATATTTGTTTTTTAAAGTTTTCGCGGGTACTTACATGAATGCAGTTCAGCTTCCTTCGGGTATTATATTTCAAGCTGCACTGAAAGCCTTCAATACAGGAACAGAGTGTTGCCAGCCAATCAAAGCCACCAGAAAGAAACCAGAAACACCAATCAAACAAACTCCAAGTCCAATAAACACAAGACTCCCAACCAATAAACCAAGACTCCCAACCAATCAGGATGTAGAAAAAAACATCCTGGCACAATAATAGTCTAGCCTCAAATTTAAAACCAACCCTGTGAGACTCTGACCCACATACAAACTCTATACAGAAGCCTGATGATGGCAGATGAGATTCTGCTGAAACGTTGCTACAACTTTAAAAGCACTACAATGACGTGGGATAATACCCGAAGGAAGCTGAACTGCATTCAGATATAGATATGGATATGGATATGGATATGGATATGGATATGGATATAGATATAGATATAGATATAGATATAGATATAGATATAGATATAGATATAGATATAGATATAGATATAGATATAGATATAGATATAGATATAGATATAGATATAGATATAGATAGATTTTTTTTTTCTTAAGTTTTCGCGGGTACTTACATGTATGCTGTTCAGCTTTGTTTGGGTATTTTCCCACGTCATTGTAGCTGTGTTTTTAAAGTTGTAGCAACGTTTCGGCAGAATCTCATCTGCCATTATCAGGCTTCTGTATTGATGATATGTAATGATGATGGCAGATGAGATTCTGCCGAAACGTTGTTCCAACTTTAAATGTGATGTGAGAAAATACCCGAACAAAGCTGAACAGCATATATATATATGTATATGTATATGTATATGTATATGTATATGTATATGTATAT
>BLBF01000018.1:38925377-38941106 GCA_015471245.1 Laticauda colubrina | reverse complement strand
AGGAAGGAAGGAAGGAAGGAAGGAAGGAAGGAAGGAAGGAAGGAAGGAAGGAAGGAAGGAAGGAAGGAAGGAAGACCATAATCAAAGTATACAATAATTAAACTTCTAGATTACACTCACAGAAGCATGCACTTTTAATCCAGCTGCAAAAATAAGTTAACCTTTGCTATATCTTCATAATGCAAGCAATAAGAAAAACTAATTTTCTTGTAATTAGAAGCTTATCACTTGTTTACTTTTGTAACAGCATATATTATCAACTGTTTAGTAACTGAAATTCTCTGGGTAGTGTACAAGTAAGTTAATGTATACCTTATTACAAAATATACTAAAAATATACTGAATTCACAAACATAAAATATCTGTCAATTTGTTTCTTTTCTTTTCAATCTTTTCCCCATATTTTTAAAAAATACTTGGCAGACCAAGAGTCCATCTACCTTGTCAGTTTATTTATTGACAGTGGTCAACTTAGTTGCCTTAGGGCATTTTACAAGTATATTCCGAATATTAACTGCCAGCTTTCAACAATCATTTGCTGCTCAGAATGTATTTTGCATATTGCTATTTATAGTTTGGAGTTCTAGAAGGATCATTCTTCTCACTTCTTGATTTTGAAAGACCACATATATACAGATACTGACTTATATATGTGCAGAAGGTTGTTTTTTTTAAAAAAAAAAGTTTACAGAAACAGTTTGAATCAGACTAATATATTCTTTTCCCCATATCTTCATATCAACTGACAATAAGAACAACAAAGGCCTTATAACCTAGGCAAGCTTTGCCATGTTGCATTGTCACGTTAAATACAGAACTGTCTAATGCTTGATTTTCCTCTGAAAAGTGCCTTCCATCAGTTGATAAAGCATTAAAACTGGGACATGAAATCTACATTTAAAGTGCCATAACCTGCAATAGAAGGCTGAAAAAGTTGAGGTGTTCACAATATTAACAGTAGGTCTACATTGAGAGATCTGATCGGAGGAGCTGAACCATCCACCAGCTCCTTTGAAATAAATATATATATATATATATATATATATATATATATATATATATATATATATATATATATATATATATGTTTTTTTAGGCTTTCGCGGGTATTTACATGTGTGCTGTTTAGCTTCCTTCAGGTATTATCCCACATCATTGTAGTTTCATTTATATATATATATATTTCATTCACTTCTGTATACAGAAGCCTGATGATGGCAGATGAGATTCTGCTGAAACATTGCTACAACTTTAACAGCACTACAATGACGTGGGATAATACCCGAAGGAAGCTGAACAGCACACATGTAAGTACCCACGAAAGCTTTAAAAAACATAATATAATATAATATATATATATATTTCAGACAAATTTTATGTCAAAGAAGTGATTAAAGACTACTTAGTAAGAAGAAAGCAGAGGGACTTGTCTTAATTCTAACTTTAAAAGATAACATTGTTACTATAACAAATATTAAGCAGCAAAAGAACCTGGTTGTGGAATTAAGTTATTTGCAAGATTATTCTGGAAATGACCATCAAAGAAAAGAAGTAACTAAGAAAAGCCCAGACAGCACTCAACGGTGTAAAAGAAAGCCAATGAAGGAATAAGACAAGACTGGAAAACAACAAAAATTGTATCCTTCCTACCACACCATGATTCTCATAGTTATAAGTATTCCCTTGCTTAAAAACAAGTCTGCTAGTTCAGTTCAAGAAAGCAAGACTCTATTTCTTCCCCAAAGAGGGTTGATGAAAGACTAGGTTCACCTTCCTCTACGTTATCCAGTAAGGTTCCTTATAGCCTTACCTTCTATCAATTATAAAACATGGCAGAAATAGAAAGAAAAAGAAAAAAGCACATCGTAATCAGGCTGTAGAGACTACTCCAGAAGCACTAGGAGAGGTCTGCTTACTCACAAGTTCTACAGTTGTAGCTATTTTTATTTTTCTGAATGATATTCAATTCAAATTTGATAAACCTATGCAGGCTTGGACAATATCAGTTGATGGTAGTTGCAGTGTTACAACAACAATAACAACCAATAATGTAGGGTCTGTTAATAAAAATTATTCAAGAGCCAGAGTGCTTCAAAAGAAAGCCTTGTTATCTAACCTTCTAAGAAGCTTGCTTTGCTGGGGACTTTACATACTGGAAAGCAGTAAAAAAAATCTGCTTAGCAAGCTTCTAATATGTCATCCCAAATATATAGATATTAACAGTATATAGAATTTAATTTTTATTTCTCTGGTTGAAAACTATTGGGCCTGATCCAACTGAACTCAACTGTGCAGTTTGAAGTTTAGTAGTGGCCATGGGGAAAGATAGATAACGAAAAAAACATTCTGTATTGAAACACAGTTTCTGTGACACTGAAGAAGTTCTTCCAGGAGAACCAAAAAGGCAAGGTGCAATAATTTTTTCATTTTAAAAAAAATCTTTATAAGCCAATTTTTTTAAAAATGAAGTAAATAAAAGAAAAAGAATGTAGAAAATTATAAAAGAAAAAAACCCATACATAAGCTGCAGAGATGTTGAATCAGAGGAAGAACATATCAATCAGGAGAATTTTGAAGCAGAAAGTTCCCATATTGGGATTTCCAAGAACTCCTCCATCAAAACCCTCCCTGGGGATAACGTTCCTTTATATCAAGGGCTTTATACTTCTCAGAATCTGCTTTCCGTGCAAATACTTTTTTCTATGAATGAAGAAGACTGACTGATATGCTACAAAGTGCCAGCATTCAAACCCTGATAGCTAATTCCTTTAAAACCTTGGCCTTTTCATGAAAGGAGTGAAGCTTTGAAGATGTAGCATGACTTGAGAAAAATAAAAGAGCTGTCACATTCTAGGAATTGCCAGAGCAAGTTGTCTGTTCAAAGCTGTCCAAGGTCCTGCAACTTCAGCTTCACTGTATCTGTCATAGTCCATAGACTCATTTCATGATGAAGAAAGAACTCTTTCCTTTTCCTTTCTGAGCAGCTGTATTGCTAAAACTGGGAACTTAGATGTGTATATTCCATTTTTATAACTTTGTTCATCTAAATAAAAACACTAATTAGATCAGGTTGTATGTGCCTTTCTAATACTTGTGCAGTGCAATTTTAAGCAGATCTGCTAAGAAAAATGTTGCACTATATCAGTAAACATGTAATTAGGACAACATCGCCTTAAAACTCTGACTGTGACAGAAGTTGCAAAATGAAACTACTCTTCTCCTACTGTTGCCATCTCTCCCTGTAATTTGCCTCTTCACAGTACAATTGTGTGAAAGAAAAATAATGGGTGGTATTTACAAAAATAAAGTGAAGGGGGAATATGTAGTTTGCCTAAACATAGAATCATTCAACGACAAAAGGAGTATTTTGACCTATGCTCCATACTGTTACCTTTTTAATAGAACACACACTAAGCTCTATTTTCTTCCATTTTTAAGTGCAAACCGTTCCCTTTTTCTCCCCTTATTTTTATAAAAGAAAAACCTACCACATGTAACTGAAAGAGAGGGAATCATTCTATTTTAGCTCTCAGTGAGTACAGTTTAAAGTGTCTTCCACATTTTCAGCTGTTATCCTTTTCTTTGCAAAGAGCCTACTTAATAATGTTCATTCTAACAACCTCATTTATTTTCCACAAAATTAACTCAGTTTCAACTCTGATTAATGATTTCATCTAAATGAATCAAATTAAAAATTGAAAATTATATTTCTGCCAAAGAGAAAAAAATTGACAATTTCCAGTGAACAAATTATCCTTTCAAATATTAAAAGATGACCAAGAAGAGTATGTGATAGTAATGAAATCTAGCTGGGGCTTGGGGCTTATCTAAGGTTCAGAAAGGAGTAAAAAGGAGAGCAAAGTTCTACGCATTGTTAACATACAATTGTCTTGGGATACCAAAATGATTTGCACTATGTCTTTGCCTGTAATGAGCCTGACAAAGCAATATAAAGAAATTCAGATTTAATTAAATGGGCAATTGTGGAGTTGCAGTACTGCTAAGAAAGAATAAGGAGAACAAGTAACTGTCTTTTAACATAGCTATTCACAAATACTAATGATATTTAGGATAAGAAATTTTATTTAAGATAAAAAATCAGATAAAATATGGAAATTAATTTCATACATACACAGGTTAGCAGGCAGAGAATTGATCTATTTAAATAGGCTGTAAAAGCTGTGTTTAAAATATTCATAAGGAGAACTCATGAAGAAAATCTTGAACAAATGGAATAGCTTTTTAAATCTATAAATTTGACAAGCTGTTCAATATTCAAATTCATTTTTGGAACTTTCTTACTTTTATGCTGATATAAAGGATTTTGAAATTATCACTTAATGCCACATTTATAATATATAAAATATTATATAAAATACAATATAAAAGTTAAATATAATATGTAATATAAATATAATAATATACCAAGTCCATGTTTCTAAATATTACAATTAGCAATTTAATTCTAAAAATATGACTTTATCCCTGCGTGTTGTGCTTGTGTGTGCACTTAAAATACATGCTTTACTTTAAACTTTATAGGAAAGTTTCTCATTTCCTATAAAATACATGAATTATTTCATGAGATCATGTTGCTAATGTCAACTTGTAAAAAAAACAATATACAAGAAAAAATAATATGTAGTTGGTATTATTAGTTTGACCTATGAATTTTTTTGTAAATTGGGACTTTGGAAAGAACTTGTCCCATATGTGTCCACCTGAACATGGAGATAATCCTTCTGATAATCTTTCCTTCTCAAAATTCTGTCTTCATTTTGAGAAAGAATGGCTTATATAGAGTAAACAATTTTGAGGTGTCTATGGAGATTCTCAGTCATCTAGGTCATGTTTGTCCCAAAGATGTTTTTTCAAGAGGCAATTGGACTTTCTGGTTTTTCTTTGAAGACATTTCACTTTTCATCCAAGAAGCTTCTTCAACTCTAGAGCTGAAGCTGCTTCTTGGATGAGAAATAAAACATAGTCAAAGAAAAACTAAAAAGTCCAGTTGCCTCTTTTTTAAAAAAAAACACCTTTAGGTATACTTTTGAGACTAACAATAAAAATGTGAGATTTTATGAACACATTAATAAGAAGAAAGGAAGAATTTTGGTGGACCTCCCATCTATGGATCAGTTTTGCCAGGAAAACTGTTTCCATCCAATATCTCTGTCAAATGACTATTTATCTCAATTGCAAAATGATAACAGGTTTTAGGATGCATTTATGTTACTCTCCTTTACATCTTTGCAGTTTTAACTCTTATTTTTTGGGATGTTTTAGCACCCAAAACATTTGAAAAAAAAAAAGTACAAATACCAGTGTCTGATTGATAGATCGAGAGATCTACAATTGTTGGATAAGTATTGGAAAAATACTACCCATTGACTTCTAGGAAAATATTCTTTGATTTCAGAATTGTTATATCTCTAGATCAGTTCTGTTGCTACAGATGTATGTACATTGAAGTTGGAATAACATCTAGAATTTTCATAACTTGTCATATTATTAAATATATTTGCCTCTTAATAATTAGTCATCCCAGTTTAATACAATGGTAACCCAAACTTGTGGCTATGTGTACATGAACTACTGATATAACAATTTAAAGACAGGAAAAGAACAACCCTATCTCCTATTATTTCAGTTAGTGAATGAGGTCTTAAGGATTGTGTATTTTAAAGAGATCTGATAAAGAAGCCTCATGAAAATCCACATGAATACATAATAGAGGAAGGATAAAAGAATAAACAAAAGACAGCTTGTCATCTATACAAGTTCAAAATGTGTCAGCAGTATAAATCAGGAAAGAATCCTTAAAAGGCAGGCAGGAACACTGAAATTCCCACTATCTGTGTAATAACATGAAAGTTGTTTTTAGTTTATTTGTTTTTCCTTCACTATTTCATAGATAGTCATCCAAAGTTAAAGGAGGGGGAGAGATATAAAGTGCATGAAAGCAAATTCACATCAGTAGAATAAAACAAATCAGAGGGCAGTAATAAATGTCAGTGCTCTAGCAGCAAAGACGAACCACTGTTTTTTCCTCATACTTAAAGTGAAATACCCAGCTGTTATCTTTGTGCCTGCAGAGCCTCTCTATTGTAGATTCAATAATACAAGAAGCTTCTTATCAGCAGTCAGGGTGACTGATTGGAGCTGTGATATGTTTAGACAATGCACTGTGTTTAACTGAATTTACAGATGCCCCAACTCAGACCATAGTAGTAAACGCCAGAGACTAATAGGAAATTAAACATGTACAATGGACTAACTCCATTTGCTCTCTCACAATGTAATGTGTTTAGTTAACTTACTCATAGTAACACTTTATCTTTTTCTCTATGGATTCGTTGGGTTATATTTCAAATTGGTCAAAGATTAAATCTTCCTCTCTATTTTTTGTCCCTCTTTTTATTGCTGCATTCCCTTATTATTTGGCACTCTTTCTCTCACACAGATAAGCTAAATAAGATGACCCCAGGTATATATTCTTCCAAACCAATTATCAGATAGCCAAGAAATAAAACAAAAAAAACAATGGAAGACAGCAGAGTATTAATATTAATATTAGCAAGTGTGGAACAAAAATGTTCTAAACTAAAATGTATGACGTATTTGAAATTAAAATATGAAATGTTAATATAATGTTGAGTAGCATAACATGTATAGAGCACTATGGACAAAGTACAAGATCAGTTTTAAGTGACTGCTGTACCTTTTCTCTCATTAAAATAGCTTTCATAAGGATTTATCCTCATTTAATAAAGATATTATTACAGAACATTATTTAACAGAACTTATATAGTACAAAATATCTTCATCTGGCATGCATAAATAAATGATTTATTCTTTGGTACATCCAATAATTGATTGGTAGATCATAGTAGGGTTTGTTGTTAAGAGGTTTCTGAAACTGAAAATAATATAATAGCAAAATAGAAGACATTTAACATCCTCAAGAATGAAGTGTTTATCTTATTAATATGCACTAGCTGAAAGTCTTTTTTAAATATCTCTTCTTTGAAGAAAAGTATATAATTTATTTTAAATGTGTACAAAGTACAGGTAATCCAAGAAAATAAAACAATATAATTATCTATTCTGTATTTTTACAAAGACAAAAAATAAAAATAAAAAATTAAAATAAAATAAATAACAAAATAAAATAACCCTTCCTGATGAAAAGAATTTAAATCCTGTTTGTTAGGATGCAAACTGATTATTTGGGAACTTTACTATTCATGCCAAAGTATCATAATCTACTGCAACTAAGAATTATATGGCAATTATGGACCTATGTCAAAGAATATCTAGTTCTATAAAGAATTATACTGTCAGTGACAAATACTATTTAAAAAGTAGTAAGGTTTAGATTCATTGAAATGTTCCTTCTGTACAAAATGGATTTGGCAAGTCCTGGTACAAATATTAAAATATTCCCAAATATTCAGAGAGCTTTTCTTACCATTAGAACAAGTTAGGCTAACAAACTCCTATTTAATCTGTGCCATGGGGAAATGACTTAACCAGTTTTACTACTAAAAATCCTCTGCTTCTATCCAGTGCTCCATGGGTTTTCAAAGATCTCAAGAAGATGAAGCACCACAGCAAATGACTAGAGTAATGGTGAATAAAAAATCAGATTAAATCAGAGTCCATTTATGACTACTGTGTGGCAATATAGATAGCAAATATGTCTTCCTTTTTCCCTTGCCTCAATTGTATCAGTACAGAGATTCCCAAGAGTTGCTTTGGGTGATTAAGTGGCTATTATACACTAATTTCCAGGGAGGGAAAGGGAAAATGGATCTTCCAAACCTCTCTGTATCATATTTACAAGAGACTTTGCTGATAATATTGCTCACATCTGTTCTGACTTGGATGCTACACTGAAAGCAGATTCTAATTAGATGACTGAATCAAGTGTTTGTTCAGCTTTGATAAATGAGTTTTATTTTGCTCAATCTGAGCAAGTAGACAAGTTCCTTAGAGTGCATCCAGACAGCAAACATATAAAATGTCCTTTCATGTTGTCCACATTTCCAACATACATTTGAAATGCTTTTATACATTCTAGATAATTTCTCTGGTGTCATATACCAATCATTTTATAAAAAATATATTTAAAATTGTAAGGTAAGGTAAATTTCAAGTCTTTTAATCACATATTTTCCCATTGATCCACTAAAACCAAAGTTCTTATTCCAGTTATCATAAATTGCTTAATCGTTCTTCCTGATTCAAATTTCAACAAAAATTTATACATCACATAGTTATCATCATTGCACAACTGTACTCCAAATTCTATCATTTTATGTACAGAGATGGAAAAATTCAACACTATTTACTATGAAGTAAGGCTAAACTAATTTGTTTGATTAGAGAAAATAAGATGTCTACATTTATTGCTGATGGGAAAACTCTTGTGGACTTTTGCATAAAAATGAAAAAAATGAACTCAATGATTTATGGTTTTGATGATTAGACAGGACAGATTATAGATAGAAGAATATTATGATGTAACTTTAGAGAGATAGATTAAAATATAATTGTACTTATAACTACTATGAAAACTAGTGGAAGCCACTTCATAGTATTTTTTTTTCTTTCTTTCCTATTTTTTAAACTTTTTTCTTTTCATTTATTTTTTTCTTTCTTTTTCTTTCTTCTTATATTACTTTGTATTAGTTTTTGTCTTCTTTTTAAAGAAAATAAATAAATAAACAAAATAATTAAATAAATTTAAATAAAAAAGAGGGGGGGGGAGAGACAGACAGATAAACAGACAGACAGACAGAAGACAGACTATCCAATCACAAGTTCTTTGGATTTAATTACATAAACTAATAAAAATGGTTAATTGGATGGTAGAAGTTGTAAGTGCTTCTTTGGAGTAGAAGGAAGGCAGAATTTAACCCTTTATTAAAGAAATTATCAAGATATCTCATCACATCATTTTAACAACTGCTTGCTCCAAAAATCACTTTTCTCAATGAACTTCTTCAACTTTTTATCAATAAAACTCAGTGGTGGTATTCTACCAGTTTGGCCCGCTTCTGGCAAGCCAGTAGCAGCAATAAGCAGTGGAGACCAAACCAATTCTCTCTGCTGCTCTGTTGTTGGGCCCACCGGCCCACCTGGGCTCCCATACTCACCTTTATCCACTGAATTTGAAGCGCAGCTGCTTTTCACGGCACAAAATAGCTGTCTGCTTCTGAAGGCCAAGAGGCAATGACTGGCCCAAGATAATCCAGATGATTTTGTGTTTAAGGTGGGCTTAGAAATCAGTTTCCTGGGTTCTACCTTGATGCTTCAGCCACTATATCAAACTATCTGTCTCTCTTTTTATATACCTGACCTATCACATGCTGACAATAAATACAGTTATATATCATAAAAGCTCTGTCAAGTAGTATTGTTTATAAAGCCTTTCTCAATTAACCCTAACAAAACTTCTGGCTATGTCTGTTCCAAAGAGAAGGAAGAACTAAAAAGGGTTCCATTTGCAGCCACATAATAGGGAAAATTCCTAAGCATCCCTTCCCAAGCCAACCATACATGAAAGGGATACAGTTTTATCTGATGATCACAGGTCAGAACATAATATTGACACTCGAAGTGAAACAGCCAAAATTCCCCTAACCATGATTCCATTTTGACATCAAGCAGTAGTTAGAGGACAAGTCTACGTTGCAGATCTAGTCTATAGAACAGAGGTCTCCAAACTTGGCAACTTTAAGACTTGTGGAGTTCAATGCTGGCTGAGGAATTCTTGGAGTGGAAGTCCACAAGTCTTAAAGTTGCCAAGTTTGAGGACCCCTGCTTTAGAGAAATGTCACCCATCTATCAGTTAACATAAGCATTATCCTACAAAATGCCATAACTTATACCATTATGTCAGATATCATGATGGACAGACTTTATGATGGCATTTACATATTCATGTGATGCAGAGTTGGGATTCAATTTTTTTTACTATCGGTTCTGTAGGCATGGCTTGGTGGCATGGCATGGCTTGGTGAGTGTGGCAGGGAAAAGATACTGTAAAATCTCCATTCCCACCCCACTCCTGGGGGAAAAATCCCCATTCCCTCCCCACCCCACTAACTTGCTTTCCAGCTCTGTTCTCCTGTGCAGAGCAACAAAAGAAGAGTCAGCCAATCAGCTGGGACTCACGAGGCAGAGAACAGATGTGGGCGGGGCCAGTCAGAGGTAGTATTTGCCAGTTCTCCGAACTCAAAATTTCCACTACCGGTTCTCCAGAACTGGTCAGAACCTGCTGAATACCACCTCTGATGTGATGATGTGATTGGGCATAACATTCTGACTGATTTTGATTGATTTATGTATCATTTTTGTCTACCACTGCAATCTGACAAAACTAAGAACTGCATAGCAATAACAACACAGACTTAAAATAATTACTATAAGAATAAATAACATTCAAAACAAAATTAGTCAACACTAACTGAATGGAATGATAAGAAAGTCAGCACCCAATGAATCTCCTTTGGAAGAGTTTTCCAAACTATTGCATTCATGACATAAGCAGAATTATGCTTGGCACATCCCAGTTTCTACTATAAGCAATTGATTTCAATATTGCATTAGTACTGCCATAGGGAATTTCTATGAAATAAAAAGCATTGTCTGTCCAAATATTTGAATGCCCATCTGGGAATGAATTGTTATGTCTTTATTATATCAACAAATACATTAATAGTCCATATAATTCTACTCATCTGTTTTCAATAAATGATAAATGCCTTTTATTTCTTCTGATGGGAAATGAGTTAGTTAAATTTGATTCCACAATAAGAACATGAATTCCAGCTCAACTAAATTAAGCAGTAAACACATGTTCTAGTACTCAGTGCCCACTGAACAAAATTATTGATCAAATAGAGATAATCCTGTAATGTTGGTGTTGGTCAAATGTAAAACAGTCTATTACAACTATCCTGCAGTTCATGGTTTTGCTCTGCTGCTTTCTTTCAAAATCATATGGGTTGAATGTGAGCACATGATAACATGCCAACACTGGAGACTGAAATCCTTTAAATATATGGTTCATTATTACATACAGCAATTAAATATTACTACTTGTATAATTCTCCAATGCTACATTTTTCAGGCAAAATAATATAATGAAACAGGACTGTAATAATATAATATAATCCTTTCTTACATGATAGTTTATATATATGGTAATCCTCTTTTTTAAGTACTGAGCAATACTATAAAAGTTACTTTCGTTATCAGGTCTGATTGATACTTGTAGTTTGAAATACAGGCAAATTCTTTAACCAGTCTTTAATTTTTGCTGATGAAATAGTTATCATTTTATTTTAATCCCCAAAACTAAAGAAACTGTATTTACATCTTCAAACAATTAAATATCCTGCTTTATTGCTTTTGTCTTTCTAGCTAATATTTTGAAACATTTTTTCACAAAGAACATTCCCATTTTTAACCACCCTTAACATATTTGTAACTTTTACAGGTGTATCTCTGATTTGCACATCAATACTTATTTTCCGAGGAAGTAATGCAAACATATTGTCCCCTAGTTCCAGCAATCTGCTTGAAAAGGTAAAAATGAGCTTGGTAAACCAAAAAGTGCATCCAGATAAGACTGCTAATCACAATGTTTGAAGGTGTTATAGATTTATGTTTTATATCCTGCTGTTTGTAGTGACTGTGTCAATATGGATTTCTGGTTCATCCCAATACTCAGCTTGGGTAATACCCAGACACTAATGAACAAAAATATATTACGGCATGAATATTGTACAACAATAAGTGGGCAAATTCTGGATAAAAAGGACAAATACTTGTTAAAATACTTTTCAAAAAAAAATCAGACATCCAAGAGCAGCTGAGGCTTGTATTTCAATAAAATGAAGTAAAAGATTTTCTTTCCTTTAAAAAGATGCAAAATACTTTTTTATTTTCATTTCTTCATGATGATATTCAAAGGATTTGTGAATCACCATGAAGAAAACTGAAAATTACTATAAGGGTTAATTAAGCAATAAGTAAAAAGAGGAGTGCTGTCTAAGCTGGAGTTCAAACTCAAAGGAGGCATAACTTTAGACGTGTGCTAATTCTATGTTACTTAAACTATTCAAAACTATGTCTTATGTTTTGAGGGACTTTGTTTTGTTTTGTATGGAAACATTTTTCAAAGAACATGATAGGTCAAGGGCTGAGAGGCATAGTAATGCAAGATCACAAAGAAAAACTTGCTGGGGTTTATGGTTTATTAGAGTCCCTATTCCTCTGGATAGATCTGCAATGTGATCTAAGTTTGATGCATTTAATTGTATAATAGATAGAAGCTTAATGCCTTTTGAATGTCATTTTCAATTTTGAAATAACACAATACTAGAAATAACATTTATTTTTTTTGTATTCTTTTATAGTTGTTCTGAATTCTTCCCTGGACCCTTGCATTGAAATCTTGGATTTTGATCATACTTATTTTTTTTATTCTTGCCCCTTTTGACTGAAACTTGATTATTTGCCCTAACTGATTAATGGACTACCTCCAAATTACATTTTCTACCCAACTCAGTAGTTACATGTTGATCCTCAGTTGCTCACCCAATTGCATCTTTTCAATTTTGCAGAGTCCAATGACTGAAGAAGGACAGGAAACATTTGTTACTCTCCTACATTTACCTTCTACGACTACTTTGGGACAAATCATATGCTGACTAAAAATGCAAAACAGTTGCTATTTAAAATGTTTTCTCTTGGACAGTTATACTATACTGTACATTCTCTTAGGTAATATATTATACTATACCAGGGATGTCAAACTGGCGGCCTGTGAGCCAGATGCATCATGCAGGCCACATCCACCCCAGCTCTGCGAATGGGAAAAATGTCACCAAAAGTCACATGATGGCCATACGTTTGACACCCAGGTACTATACCATCAATATTGTCATCAAGAGCAGTCAGTACCAACAGAGCAAGGTTGAGAATGTACGTAAGTCAACATTACATTTCCTTTATTTCCTTTATTCCTTTATTATGGAAGAAAAAAAAATGGACATCGTCATAGTTGATCATTTTCTGTGGCTGGCCTATATTTGGGTTATATTTTGTCCCATCAAATCATATCTCTTCAATAATAACATTAAATAAATGCTGCAAATAGGAACAATATTTAGTAGAATAGTTTCATTTTATATTTATCCAACATATTTCAACAAAGAATGGAAACATTTTCAAGTCTGCTTCTAGATCTGCTCTGAAATTTCAGCAGGGGAACCTAAGCTAACTACAAATCTTTATAAACAGGTAAAATATATATATAACTGGATAGATATGGCAATAGATAGACAGACAATGAGTTTTAGTGATTTGTATTACTACTTTACCAAATTTCAAATGTATGATGATTTATTACAGGATGGCTGAAGCTAAGGCTGGGTACTCTGATGTTTAATCACCATTCACTTGTTGTCATCCTCCACACAAGTGAAGTCACCTGTCACAGAAGGCCAAAGCCATCACTTATGCCATGTATAATACATCTCAGCATGTGTCTACACAGGAGGTATTACATGATAAATTCATTAGCTGCTATCCTGCCCCCAAATTGTTTTCGTATCTCCTGACCTATAGAACTTGCTACTAACTGTGAAGGGCATATAGTCTTCTGCTTGCATTCCAAGTGACAATTTTGCCTTTGGAAAAATACTTCAGAGTCTTTTTTAGAAGCAAGCCTTCTGTCTAATGAAAACGAAATCTGGAAAGTTGAGGACTGTCTCACCAATACAAAATAGGAATCTTTAAAAAAATTGTCAATATTTCTTGACAATATTTCTAATATTTATAGTTACATCATAGATTGCTACAAAAGAACAGAATTGATTACAGCCTGTACATATATGTATTGCAATTAAACATTACCAAATTTCTAATCGAATAGTTCCATGGTAATTCTGATTTAAAAGATCTTGCAGGATTTTCTTCAAATTTGAGGTAAAATTAATTAATTTGAATGTTTTTTTTTCCTTTTAATATTCATGCCGATATAACAGACAGGAGATTCCGATTGTTTACTACCCAATAACTCAATTCTCAGTCTTGCCTGAAGTACTGAGAAAAACTCAGGACCAAATTTAACGCTGCTGAGAGGAGTAAAGGGGGAAAAAAGACCCTCAAAAAGATGATTGCAAATGAGTTTTGTTCTCATATTTGATATAATCTGAACAAAACTGTTACAAATAGGCATACAGGAGGATAAAGAGAATGACAAAATTCTTATTTTTATTTTACTTCGCTTTCAACCAAGTGACTGAGAGCAGCTTACAGTTCTAAAACAATACAACATTTAAAGCCTATAAAACATGATTAGGAATGTTTATTACTCCTTAAATGTGTGTTTTAATACTTTCTTATGAATACTGTATATCTGAATTATTTCACTTGAATTATTTCAGAACAAAGTCAATATTAAGAAAGAGAATTTTAACTTTATTTGGAAAGATGGAAGCATACTGATAATTTAAAAAGCTTTTTCTTCTGAAGCACCTATATCCCCTAAAATGCTGCTAGGAATTTGAGATCCACTGTACTATTAAATCTATTTTTTCCTCTGTGAACCTTTGCAAGTCTGTCTGTCCTTTTCTTGTTTCTTATCCATGAAAATACCCACAGCAACTTCTTGTCTTGTATTTTGGATACCTTACTTGGATTGACAACAGGAAACAGCAGTATTCCATCATTTCAATGATAATATAACCTTTCTTTTTTATTATTTTAAAGCAGTGGAGCAGCAATTAATGACCAGACTCTCAAAGAGCAGCTATATGACTGTTATTCCCTCTTCAAAACTAAAATAAGCTAAATTTTCCACAAATCGAAGAAAAATCAAGAAAATATAAAATATAGTAGACACGAGGGGTGGGCTTCAAAAATTTTAGCAACTGGTTCTTTGCCCAGTTGCTGGGTGGGCTGTCCATGGTGGGCGTGTCCATGTGAGCCTCCTGCGCTATGGTGGGAGGGCCCTCCCCAGACTCTTTCTTCAAGCCTCCAGGAGGATAAAAACTGCCACCCAGAGCTCTGGAGACCAGAAATGGGCTTTATTTCTGGCCTTACAGAGCCTCCAGGAGGCCCGTTTTTTGCCCTCCCTGAGCCTCCAAACTGGCCATACAATTAACAACTGATTCTCGCAGTAGCTGACCTGATGCTACTAGGAAACCAGTACACCAATTTTGGGGCATGTAAAAAAAAACCTCAGCTAATAAATCCAAAATGCTGTGAGCAATTGAGGAACATAGTAAATTTATTTATTTATTTATATGATTTGATTAATATAGCTGCCCACCTCACTTACGTGACTCTAGACAGCTCACATTTCAGTGTAATCAGGCCATTGCAAAGGCAATATAAAGCCAATCTTCATTAGTGATATATTGCTAGTGTAGTTGCTGGATGCCACTATAAATCATTAATGTGGACATGCCTATTCAATATTATTACTGCAGATTGTTGTAATATATATCATTATTGTTATTGTTATTCCAATATTCTGCCATTAGCAATTAATTTTATAATTTCCAAATAAATCTTGATTTTTTTTGTAGCTGTTTTTCAGAAAGTAAAAAAAAGTAAAAATCAAAAAGGAGAGGAGGAAGGAGAGGAGAGGAGAGGAGAGGAGAGGAAAGGAAAGGAAAGGAAAGGAAAGGAAAGGAAAGGAAAGGAAAG
>BLBF01000018.1:38905733-38921928 GCA_015471245.1 Laticauda colubrina | reverse complement strand
AACCATTTCTATCCCTTAAAAATCATTTTACACATCAGGGGAGAGATTTAAAAAAAAATGAAAATAAAAACAGAAGAAATGCTATAAATCTGCTATATTTTTTTTCTTCTTTAGAGAAATCTTCTGGATTATTATTACTTTCGTGTTCATTATGACAGTCCAAGCGTGCATCTTGGGAAAAATGCATTGATTGTTTTTAACGGAGAAATAGATACATGTTTAAACTATGGATCCCTGAGCATTTTGATTCTATAGATTAATTAATGAGAGGTTTAAAGACCTTGGTACTCTCTTCCTCTCTTTTCTAAGACAACCCATATGAAACTGAATGTGTAAAAATGCTAATGGGATAGGCAATACAGTATGACTGTTGTTGTTCTTGCTTATAAATAGGCATCATCATTTATAATACATAGATAAAATGTATTTTCCTCATGATTTGTAATACTAAACTCAGACTGTCCTATTCTGTGTGTGTGAAATACCTTATGTCTCTAGAAATAGCAACCAGCTTGCTCATGACTGTTGTTGCTATCATACAGGCACAAGGGAGTTAATATCACAAGCCAATTCATTTGCTCTTACTTATATTTAAATAGGGAAGTGATGGAGCTGGGCAGCCAGGGAATGGGGAGGAAAAGTTTGCCTGGACTAAAACTATATCATATTATACATGCAAAGCTGAACCAAATCCAGGTTGGATTTAATGTACAGTGATGTATGCATGTCTATTAGCAAAATATTCTGTTTAAAGGAATGGTTAGCTGTTGGACTCAGCTACATCCAACATTGGTTATTACTGAAATATTATTAATGTAAGAGTATTAATGTATCTAACTTTTGTATACAGACAAAATCAGAATGTAATATGCTTGATTATCATGACATATAGGGCTTGTTTTATCAACAGTTTTAGGAGCACTTGACTGATGCAAGCCATGTGTATTTTAATGGTTAATATACAACAAAGAGTGTTGTTAGGAAGAAATAGTCTTTGAGAAGAAAGCAACCTTACCAGTGTTGGGATTCAAATTTCTTTTACTACCAGTTCTGTATGTGTGGCTTGGTGGGTATGGCAGGGGAAGGATACTGGAAAATCTCCATTCCCTCCCCACTCCAGGGGAAGGATACTTCAAAATCCCATTCTCTTCCCATCCTGCTTTCCAGCTCCATTCTCCTGTGCAGGGCAACAAAAGAAGACCCAGCTGATCAGCTGGGACTCTGGAGGCAAAGAATAGATGAGGGCAGGGCCAATCAGAGGTGGTATTTACCAGTTCTCCAAACTATTCAAACTTTCCACTACCAGTTCTCCAGAATTGATCAGAACCTGCAGAATATCACCTCTGAACTTTACTCAAGATTTGAAATAGGGCTTACAAATTGGATATCTCTTTAGTAATTCCACCATGCCCTGCCAGTTGTTTATCCAGAATCCTGGTGAAGCCAAAAATGATGGAGGTCTTTTGACAGAATAGGAGTCGAAAAATGGGCTCTCTAGAAATAAAATGGAAAAGAGCACAGTGGACTCGGTGTCTGGCTCCTCAAATATGTCTGGCTTCCAATGCTGTTGGAATTGTGTTTTTTTCAATGGTATCTTTGTCAACGGCTATTTCACATCCCTTTTATAAAGCCTTTTCCCAATATTTCCATTAAAGTCAATGGGACTACTGTTGAAATTTCCAAACTGGCACAAAATAGGCAGCTAGGCAGCTAATCAGAGCAAAGTTTGGAGATCATATGAAAATCTGCCCTGGTTACTTGCTGCCCTGTTGCTATCATTTAAAATGAGTTGGTATTGACTTTTAAAACAGGATCCAAATTTCTCTAGATTCCCAATATTATTAGATTGATGAAGAGAGTAAGAATCATCATTATTAAAAATGATTTGAATCCTTATACACAAATCATTCATTGAGCAAATAATTCATTTTGGCCAAGAAGTGGAAGCTATTGACATTTGACTGCAAGTCAAAGGATAGTAATTTTTTTATGACATAATATAGCACTATTGACTTCTGTAATTAACTCACCTGCAATAAGCTTTATGTTTTAAAACTAAGCTTGCTTTTATTCGTATGAATGAAGTATAATCTGAATTGAAATAAACTCTTAAGGTTAATTTATGGTAATTATATACAAGACAAAAATACTTGGAAAATCAATAGAATTGTTCACTTACAATTTATAGCAAGAAGGCCATGGTAGTTCACTAATGTCAAAGAAATTGCTTCCAACAAAACATATGCAGAAAGAATATTGTGATCTTTTAGTATTGGAGGACCTATGCATTTATTAGAGTATAAACAAAATGAACTATTTTGTTTTCAATTCTGGCTTCATCTTTTAGCCACTAACATTCAAACTAGAAACTTACTGATTCACAGCTTAATCCTTAGCTCTATATAATTGGTCTGAAAATTTAAGGAAAAAAAACCTGTTATACTAATATTCCCTTCAGGAGCACAATCACTATAATCTGACATTCTTCTCCCTACCATTTGTTCTTTCTCTGGCACTGTAGATTGCAAGCCTCATTGGTTCATTCATTCAGCCACTGGCTACGCTAGAAAGGCAGGTTGAGAATGGCACAAGCTCTTGCTTTATATAAAGCATTGACTAAGCACAGGACAGATGGAATTCAAATCTTATTGCTTTTCCTTCTTCTAAAAGGGAATAATATGAACTTAATGAAGAATATCTGCATGGTGGAAGGAACAGTTTTGACATGTTTTCCACTATACCTTCATCGAGTCCTTAGCTGAATTGTAAACTAGGGCATTATTTCATAGAAATCATTGTTTAGGTTCTGAGTATTGTGTAAATATTCAAGGGTAGAATTACTTATTCGTGTACAAGTCCCTTGTAGTATTTGCAGATATGTAGAACTGAAAATTTGAGAATAGTCATCCAAAATAGGTCTTGTGGGAATAAGGCTCTAAACTTATCTGGAAGCATCTTGTTGGAAAAGATTGTCCTATAAATACTATTTTGAAATTCAAATTCATTTCCACCCATACTGGAGATTAAAATCACAAAGTCACACATAGAAAAACAAGGGATTCAAAACAACAAACTTTCTGTTTTAGGTCTATCTGTAGTGGTTTTTTCCCCCCAATTTTTTCTTAACCAAAGGGAAGATCACATTCTAAAACCAGATAGCAATAGCACTTAGACTTATATACTGCTTCACAATGCTTTACTGTCATCTCTAAGCAGTTTAAAGAGGCAGCATATTGCCCCCAACAGTCTGGGTCCTCATTTTATTGACCTTGGTAGGATGGAAGGCTGATTCAACCTTGAGACTGGTGATATTCGAACTGCCAAATTGCAGGCAGCCAGCAGTCAGCAGAAATAGCCTGCAGTACTGCATTCTAACCATTGCATCACCACTGTTCTTCTTGTTGGATAATCATAGGATGGATTCATACAATGAATTGGTTTATATCATCTGAACCAAAAGTAGATTCCAAAGATAGAAAATGCCATTGCATATCTATCATTTTGACAGATATCTCTTAGAAGCAGAATAGTGATTTATTCTTAGCCTTATAGCCACTCTTCAATAAATAAGGTGCCTTAATAGTTAGTTGATGATGTCCCTTTCCATATAGTTTTTTTTAAAGTTGGGCTGCATTCAAAAATGAAATATTAGGAAATAGTCTTACAAAAATGGAAGCTATTAAATAAATGATGAAATCAGCAGAATATGTGTTGCTTTGTTGAACTTGCCCAATATTATGTAGTGCTTGTCAAGAAGCTCCATCCCTTTTATAAATTTCATGAAAAGTGGCATATCTTGTACTATTGCATAGACAAAATTGTTGGATACTGCCTATACTTTTGAATGCAGAGAACATTCATAATAAAAGCCATAGTTTTTTAAAAGAAGTAATTTATGAAAACCCTTAATTCTACAAGATTTTTTAAAAATTAGGAATACTGTTCTTATCACAACACAATGATCTATGCAGCCACTGTTAACTAAATATAAAAATATATTGACATATATGCTAAAAGACTTTTAAACTTGATGGCACAATATTTTAGAAGTCACCTCATCAGAATAAGAAAATAGCAATGACAAAAGTTGCAGAATCAATGGTTCCTTTAATTATTTAAAATAAATTTACCATTCAATGGCTCTTATTCTCAAGGATATTTACATGTTGCACCATGAGATGTGAGATTTGCTTCGTTCAAACATAGAGATAAGGCAATTTGCCTCCTCAAAGCAATTATAAATCTCTTCAAGACCTCACATTTAGGTCCGCAAATTTAGCAATCGTGAGGTAATTTTGTGGATGTATTGTTCATCCGCATTACTTTTCTCTATTGGAGCAACTAGATGAGAGCAACAGAAGTCATAGCAACACAAACTTTGAACCTTCACCAAGCAAAGCACCTCTCATAAGCTTTGTGTTGATCTACACCAAGGGTGTCAAACGTATGTCGTCATGTGATGTATCAAGACTTTTTTCCCTTCAATGAACCAGAGATGTGCATGGCCAGTGTGTGTGATGCATCTGACCTGCAAGCTTGATACTCCTGCTCGAGGCTTGCATGCTACTTTTAACTGGTCTTTTTTATCAAGAGTAATCTATTTAATATGAAAAGAACTGATTGCAATAAAAATGAATATACATCATTCTAAGTTTTGTTCCAGGTTTACACTTTGCTTAGTCAGATTAAATCTTTTTCCTCCTCTGAGTTATAAAACCTCATAAGCCTAAGACATTTATATCCTTTTGGTTATGCCTCAGGGATAATTTTCTTTTTAAATAAAATATACAAATTAAGTCCACCATGTACTTCACATATAGAATACTTTTCCTCTCCATCCAATAATATTTTTGGGTGGTGGTAGACGGACTGACTAAATGCAAAATGTGACAAACCCCCAACTACAGTGTATGATGGTATATTTTTTTTTAAAAAAGACCTAAATTAATGTAGTCAATTTGTACAACTGTCCTTTCACAAAAAAGCTCCATTTCAACAGAAATCTTTTCAATGACTGATTGGCAAGGCTGTCCGTTACTAGTCTGTGGTGTTGTCACTCGCCTTCAACATGATAATGAGCCTGTCACTATATTCAAATAGCCCCATGACAGGATGTTTTGTGAGCATGAAGTCCACTGCAAAGGGTCTGTCAAAAGCACCTTTCAGAAGATGAAAAGAGAATACTTTTCTTCCCCATCCTGGTGATAAATCTAATTTCTTCTTAGATAGAAGGCTGAGATACTCCCCGCACACATCTGTTTATGTCACAGTTGTGTTGTATTGTCATATTGTGAAATGACCCTCCTTTTTAAAATAAAAAAGTACAAATAATGTTAATTTAAAAAAAAAGTAAACCAAGAACAATAAAATAGAAGGGGAATCCTGAAGAGTAATTCACCATAAATGCTCCCTAAAACAGTGACAGACTAAAGCATGGTTTGTTATCAAAGCTAAACAAAGCTCAGAGAACAGCATTGCTTTTACATTCCATTGCTTAAAGATTTCATTATTTTGCTATTAAAATTCCTCCCGCCCCCCCATGTAGTTCTTCTTATATATCAGGATATTATACAGATTTTATCCCCTGAGAAGGAGAAAAAAGAATTATAGATATACAGGCCTTTTTTCAGCAAAGTCAAAATCCATATCTGGTGTACAGGCTATGGTACAATACAATCCATGGTCTAGCTGCCACCAATATCACTGATGATCTGTGGATGGTTTTTAGATCATTCTGGAACACTCAGTGCATTGGTGCAATGACCAGGACTGGACAGCAGTATCATTACAAATGGGAAATAAATCAAGGGAACCAATTTTAGAGGATTCTTTTCTTCACTCCTCAGTATAACTTTTATTATAGCTTGCTGACTGAGATAATTTCCTGTGCCCCTCATCTAAATAGTGGGCTTAGTCTGTCTTTTTTGTTGTTGTTGTTGTTAAAGAAAGGTTTGTGAATATGTGTCTTTGTGTGTATGTGTGTGTGTGTGTGTGTGTGACAGAGAGAGAGAGAGAGAGAAGACACAGACAGACAGACAGACAGACAGACAGACAGACAGACAGACAGACAAAGAGAAGAGATATAGGAGCCTTTATCCCTGTATGCAACTTTAAACTATGTTACATGAATTTATGAGAAGTAAAGACCAATGTTAATATATGAAGCCATAGTATTGTTGGCCTTTTACATCAGAAACCTACA
Source organism: Laticauda colubrina (assembly GCA_015471245.1). Classification (NCBI taxonomy): domain Eukaryota; kingdom Metazoa; phylum Chordata; class Lepidosauria; order Squamata; family Elapidae; genus Laticauda; species Laticauda colubrina. The sequence goes on along the minus strand of BLBF01000018.1, from coordinate 38,915,726 downwards.
ACTACGTTATCATATATTATTCTACAAACTTCTTTGAACCTCATTCACTTGACCATACCAATGATATGTGGATTAATTAACAGTAGATTATTATTGGCTGGCTACAAAGAAGGGAGGCAAATTAGTATTTGTAGTATTTGAAATTGTGTAACTGACTGCCTTAAATTGCTCATTAACAGCTATACTCAATATATCCCGAAATAGGAAAATCATATTTACATTTGTCATACAGCAAATATTACTTTCAGAACAGACAGTTTTAAAGCCAAATGGGAAATATTTTAAAACCTGAATACAGTCAGCTTAGATGTATCCAGAGAGTAAATATTATCTTCCAAATTTTTCAGCAATTACTGACTGGAGAATTTTGGGAGCAAAAGTCCACATATTTGCAGTTAGCCAGTTTGAGGGAGGGCTGCCTACAAATTCTCCCCAATTCAGACTGAAAAAATTCCCCTGAAGTTGTTAGGTACTGAAAGTCAGATGTTAGGTACTGAATGCAATGCAACACAAACTAATGCTCTAAATCAGTGGTCCCCAACCTTTTTTGTACCAGGGACCAGTTTCACACAGAAACACCTTTTCAAGGACCGGCAAAATCAATTCTTCCCCAATAGTAAAGGGCTTCTTTTCTATTTCTTTACTAAAAACATATTTTTATATATATTTTAATCACGATTATTCATTCTTTGCGGCCTGGTACAAAATGATCCACGGACCGGTACCGGCCTAGGGCCCGGTGGTTGAGGACCCCTGCTCTAAATGGCCTTTTATGCTAAGATATTATTTGATTTATATTCCATGTTTCATTTTGGTGCTCAGGGAGGCATACATAATATATCCTTCATTTCCCACCCCAACAACAGCACTATGTGGTACTTTGAGAGAGAAAGACCCAAGTAGGTTTTGCAACAGAGAATGTACTAGACCCTGAATCTCCCTGCTTCTAGTCCGGTACTTTTAACATTATACCCCATTCACCCAAGTTTTCTGAAATTCATTACAAAGTAGAACTTCTCCCTAAATATTGCTATTTCTCATTTCTGAAGCCATTCAAGTTAAGCAATCTCTTTTTTATTTGTATATGTGTTCTTAAAGACTGACTCCTGTCTGACTCCTGACAACTCCCTGGACATTCAGGCAGATTCCTTGGCAAGGTTTTTCAGAAGTGACTTGCCAGTGCCTCATTCCTAGAGATGAGTGAGGGTACTAGCCCAAGGCCCCCTGGCTGGCTTTGTACCTAAGGTAGAATTAGGAATCAGGATCTCCCAATTTCTAGCCTAGTGCCTTAACCACTACACCAAATGGTGTCTCTATTATTTTTCTATGTATTTGTTATTTTTCTCTCCAAACATTGTTCTACGTATTTGTTATTTTTCTCTCCAAACATTTCTCTCACATTTAGATACAGTAGCAATAGGATGGCTTTGAAACACCAATTTGACCATCTAAAAGGGGGTTTAAGCAGCAAGGGAATCTCCCATCTTATGACATAAAGCAGAGATTATTTTGTTTTAGCAATGTGTAGGCTGTCCAAATCCCAATGGCTAAGCATCTTACCATAAAAAAAGCTAAAAAAGAAAAATCATAAACAGCCTGAGGACAGTCATATAAACAAAAACCATTGAGTACAGGCTCCACTCTCAACCTACCCCAAGGCCTGGGAGAACAGCCAAGTTTTCATTAGCTTTCTGAATGTCATAAAGGTGGGAGCCTTCTGGATTTTTGGCTTGCAAGTTAAAACCCCAAATTTAATAAAACCACAACCATAAATATATTTTCTAATGGTAGTGTGTTTATTGAATGGTTGAGTGATCCTTCTATGACAAAATATAAATACCGTTAAGACAAAAATGAGTTTCTGATCCAAGGCAAACCCTAGACTATTTTATTTAGGTACAGCAGTAGCCATTTCAGATTCTCATCTTTCACTAAAATCATACACTAGCTTGTAGAAGCAGAGCCATCTATCTACTAGCCAAATCTAGTGCTAAAAAATAAAGAACCATTTTACTGGGATATTTAAATTGGATTCCTACACTGAGCAGAGGGTTGGATTCAATGGCCTCAGTGGCCTCTTCCATCTATATGATAAGAAGCAATATGTTATTCCCAACAACTTTCAATAGCTAAAAAGCACAAAATAAATTATGAGAAGCGTAACAGACTAAGAATAGGTAATTCTTCCTTAATGAACATAATTGGGACTGAATTTTCAGTTGCTAAGTGAACTGATAAAGCAAAATGTGATGCAACTGCCACATAACTGCTTTGCTCAACTACAAGCCCAGTTGTAGTCATTAAGTGATTGTGTGGGTTGATGACTCCTGGTAAGAAGTTGATGGACACCTAGTAAGAAGTGGAAGTCCCTCTGGAGTCTTAGGAAAGACTCTGAGAGGCTCCATTAGGAAGTTGAAAATCCTTCCTGCTGAAATCCAAGCAGGATTTTCAGCCCCTGAGGGAGAGATATTCATGCAGGTCCTGCATGGGGTTTACTACCTTCTTGAGACACCCCACTCCTTACCTTACCACACTTACTCTCTACTCTTTGGTTGGCTTTTGGCACTCCAACATCTATCTCTAGGGATGGTTGAAGGTGCTGCCTGCCAAAGAAGTTCATCCCCCCTCTGCATGTAGAAGCTAATGTCTTCAGTAGGATACAGTAGAGGGCTCAGGACTTCAGGATCTGAGCTCATTTCTACATCCTGCCAAAGGAATTCATCTCCCCTCAGCAGGCAGCTCTTTCAGCCAGATCCCCAGAGTCAAGGGGAAGTTCTCTTGAAGCAGATGGCAGCAGCTTGCAATGTTTCCTGTTGGCTTCCCCATTGATTTTCCAGGGAAGCCAGCAGAGAAGATTGAAAATAGTGATCACATGATTGTGAGAAACAAGTTATGTAAACAGGTTTCCAAGCATTCCAAATTGTAATCACGTGGGATTGACATGTTACCACAACCAGAAGTCATGGGATATAAAGTGATGTTTGGAATGTGGAATGAACAAGAAGCAAATTTTGTATAGGCCAAGATTAAAGCATATAGATCTCTCTTTCCCTCCCTCTCTCTCTGTCTCTCACACTTACCCACACAGAAACACCCACACTCACACCCACTCACCCACAACATACACAGCATTCTGTAAATTTTCATCCAGAGAACACACAGCTCTGTCCCTAGGGAACATAGCAACTGGAGGACCCCCATTTCCGGAAGTTCCATGTGCCTAACAGAGCATCTGCAGAGGTTTAAGCAAGGATCATACTCCGTCTTTTCTAGCAATGAGGCCTATTTGAAAAGAAAGTGCAAATTCAGTTATTTTAAACAAAGCTAAATGAAGGCAAACTTTCTATTACAAAAGCTCTAAGCATGGGCAGCATGAATAGATAATCATCATTTAACAAAAAAAATATCATTGATTACCTAAAGGGAAGCAACACAGCTAGCCAATGCTGAGCACTGTGGACAGCTGGCTTTGTACAAAACTTATTCTTTGCCCAAAATTTCAAGCCATTCATGTCTCTACATGAAAAAAAGAGAACAAAAATGAAAAAAGAAAGACCCTTTTCAGATGCACAAAACAAGAGACTTCCATTGTCTCAAAAAGTCATCCCTACCCTGATCCTTCATTATGGCAAGGGAATGGCCAGAATGATATTACGATGAATGCAAACCATTTCCAGCTATCATTTACTCCTACCATTTCCAAATGAAGGCAAGCATTGCATAATCCAAACCCCAAGGTCTCTTGACAGATGGATGATTTATGCTCATACTCAGAAGAATCTGAGAGCCTGTAGAAGAAATCAGCATGAACAAGGTAGTGGCAAGGCAAATGATTTCAGTGGGCTTGCAGAGGCTGGCAGGCTACAGCTAACTCAGGTGCAACTGGAGCACAGAGGACTGAACTCTTATGGCTCTGATTCCAGCCCAGTAAGGGTCCATTTATATTATAATGTGCATTCCATACATTTTCAGTCACTTATAAATGTTATTTGTGAATGTTTATCCTCAGGTCTAGTTTGATTAATTTGTAATAGCAGCATGAGCAAATTCTGGAGAATATTGTTCTGGAGATTGGAAAGTGTGCTTCTGATTATTCTAACTCCATTCTATATTCAATAGCATTTTGCATATAAGATTAGGATGTATTAAAGAGGAGCTTGGAAGCTGAATTTCAGAAAGATCTACTTGACAAAGTTACATCTGTCTAGAATACATACACGTTGTCTGACATGTGCTTGTTTAAAATGTGGATTTTTAAATTGATGAGCATACCTGCAAAATAGAGCTGTTCTCTTCAGGTTTAGAAAAAAAAAAGTTCCAATCTAAAACAGGTTTTCCTCCTTCAAACAGGAAATAATATGAACTCACTGAAGAATAGTTGGTAGAAGGAAGAACTTATGACATAAATTCATCCAGACTTTAGCTGGATTATAAACTATGGCATTGTTTCACAACAATAATGAAGTATTATGTAAATATTTAAGAGTAGGCTGACTTATTCAAGTCTTTTCCAGTAACTACAACTTGGTAGAGCTAGAACTATGAGAATATCCAGCCAAAATAGGTATTGTGCACAGTTAGTACCTGATGGATTTAAACAAATAATAATGTAGGTATTTTGTAAAATAACTCCCCAGTCTCATGACTTTGAGTGGAGTAGAACAAAATGAAAATGTAAAATAAAGTAAAATAAAATAAAATAAACAAGGAAAACCAGTGTAAGATTTAAAAAGAGTAATTGTGTGAACAAATGTAACAGATGAATGCCTGTAACCAAACACATGGAGCTAAAAGCTTGATGAACTTGGCTTTATAAGTAATAAGCACCACTCCAAAACAGTAACTTCATAATCAGTGTTACTCTGCAATGGCAGGATTGTTTTACCAATAATCAGGTTGCTTTCTCCTGGACTAGTTGCAACTTCAAAAACAAATCCAAGGCTGCACTACAGGCTTGCATAAAGAAGCTGTGGTGGCTCAGTGGTTAGACTGCAAAATTGCAGGTTAATTCTGCTCATTGTCGGGATTTCAATCTTGACTGGTTCAAGGTTGACTCAGCCTTCCATCTTTCCAAGGTTGGTAAAATGAGGACCCAGATTGTTGGGGGCAATATGCTAACTCTGTAGACCTCTTAGAGAGGCACTGTTAAGCCATCTTCAAGCTTAAAGGGGAATAAAGACACATTAAGCCAAGACCTGGCTCTTTAGCTCAATTAAAGACTGATTCTGAAAGAATTCCTGAGTGGATATTGTTCAAGAGATCAGGTGCAGCAAAGATATAAACATAATAAAGTTATATTGAAATACAGTAGAATCTCTTGTCACGAATGCTTCTGACCACAACCAAATTGGGTTCTGACCAAAAAATTCACAATTTCTTTTTGCAAGCTGATTTCCCATTTTGTGCCATTTTTTTTGTAAGTGCCAAATTTCCAAAATTAGATTTGGACCATGACCAAATTGGGTTGCGACCAAAGTTATGGAACAAATTATGGTCATGACCAGAGGTTCTACTGTCCTTTGAATATATATTACTGTCAACAAGAATAACGTTTATGTTGAGTTTTTTGCATTGATTGCTTGTATGCCTCTGAACCCTTTCCTCTAAAACTCACTAACACCCATGAATGCACTACGACAGATTATTCAACCAAGGTACTGATATTTTCACAAAAAATGACAGTTTGCATACTCTAATTATCTTTTAAAAAATAGAATATCTGCCCAGGTATATCACAATTCCTATTTCCCATAACATTATTAAATTTACTGACCCAAACTTTGTAGTTCAATTCCATTTTTGGCCAGATTAATTGACCTACTCCCTCACCACATTCATTCTTTAGTCCTCTATTCTACCAACCAAAAATAAAAAGGATTGTCAATTCGTTTTGCTAAGTTAAAGATATGGTGTGCCCATGCATGTTTTCCTCCTCTTCTCCCAGTTTTGACCGTCTTTGATTGAGCATTGGCTTGCTCAGAAATAACCAACAATTCCAGGAGAAGAGAATATATATAGTTCACTGTTCAACTATGAAATCCTTGATGCTCACCAAGATTGGTTGCTTTATTATCCAATTGGTTAACAGGTGGATCTCAACATATGACTGTTTCATGACATTTTGAAGTTGACTTAGGTCCCATTTTTGAATGTATAACCATCACCACACAAAAACACAGTCACATGATCACAATTCAGATGCTTAGCAACCAGCCTGTCAGCAATATTTTGTGATCACATGATTGCAATTTGAGACCTTGCCAGCTAACTCCTGACAAGTAATGTAAATTGAGGTGGCCAGATTCACTTAAGTAGTGCATGATTTACCAAATGACCATGTGCTTAATCGCTCACAGTTATTCCCTTAATAAACATGGTAAAAATGGTTGCATAATTGGCCCCAGTCGTGTGATGACTTGCTTAATGACAACTTTATTTGGTGACCAAAATTATGTTCCCTATTATGGTTATAAGTGGAAGGGTACCTATACAAATACAAAGGAATTAATAGACTAGTTTAGGAATGATTGTTCCTTTACTGATTTCTGTTCCCCAAAATAGATACCAGTGGTGGGATTCAAAAAAAATTACTACCAGTTACATGGGATGACTTGGTGGGTGTAGCATGGCTTGATGGGAATGGTTTGGTGGCATGGCTTGGTGGGCATGGCTTGGTAGGCATGGCAGGGGAAGGTTGCTGCAAAATCCCATTTCCTGATCACCCCACTAACCTGTTTTCCAGCTCCATTCTCCTATGCAGGGCAACAAAAGAACACCAGCCGCTCAGCTGGGACTAGGGAGGCAGAGAATAGATGGGCCAGTCAGAGGTGGCATTTGCTGATTCTCCAAACTACTCAAAATGTTCACAATCGGTTCTCCAGAACTGGTCAGAACCTGATGAATACCACCTCTGATAGATAATCGTGGCAGTGGAAGAGTATTAGTACCTTTCATTCTACTAATTATTTACTTCCCGTTTTTGCACATGGAGTTATCAGTCTCTTCAGAAGAAAGTGATTGGAAGGAAATATCAATCTATTGTCAAGTAGTATTCATTTTCTAGGTTCCATAAAGTGAACTTCAACTTACAAACTAATATACCAATCACTTTCTTTACATTTCATGAAAAAAATCCCACATCTATTTTTCAGTATAGTCACAATTTCTGCTATGACTGTTTTGTTAAAATGGCAAATTTTATAAAATTTAAAAAATGTGTGTGTGTGGGGGGGAGGGATGAATCCAAACAGAATCCTTTCTTCTGATTTGATCTTTAATTCTCCTTTGCTGGTCCCCACATCATGATGTTATGCAAATACCACTTAAGGAAGGGAGATTCAATTTGCAGCAGACAATCTATGGAATGTTTTCCAAGGAAAACAAAAATGTTTCTTTTTTTCATTGACAGAGCAAAAGGCTTTATTTCCCTGCCTCTAGCTTTTAAATTCATTAGGCAACTGAAACTACTGCACACTTTGTATTCAAGTAAAAAATTTTTTTTGTTAATTTAACAGTGCTGGTACTACTACATTTGATTTATAAATTGTATTGTAATTATTTCTATGGATTTTATTTGACTATATATCACACTAATGGATTATAATAGATATTGTCTAAACAAACAATCAAATAGACAGGTGGCATAAGAATAATGTCAGACTGTTGTCTAATACAATTAGGAGAATGTAATGGAAGCATTTTTGTTAGTAATAAAGGAAATCAAGATAAAATCATCATTATTTTTATTATTTGCAAGGAGTGAAGCTTGTATAATTTGACTTGAATCTGAAACTTTTCTGACTCTCTACATCTTTCCATTTTAACTGATAGGGTCAAAAGTGGAGCTACAGATGAGCATTAAAGACACATACATCCCTTTAATCAGATAACCCATTCAAAGACTTTTAAATTCCCGAGAAGCCACTTTACAAGGCACCTAACACAGCCAAATCCATTCTAGAATGTAGAGAGAACACTGAAGGAGTGTGGGGGAAGAGAAATGCTTATTCCAGTTAAATAAACTAGATTTCAGGGTTTTTTTAAAAAATAAGAAATTAAAGAAATATATGGCAATGAAAGAAAGCTGGCTAGCAATTCAAAATGACTTCTAACTGTATAGTTCTCCCTCGAGAGTAACTATAGCAATTGAGGTTTCACAATCTGCCTTTAAATGCATTTTTTAACTTCATTAAACAGCTTTATTTAAGAACTCTTCATAAAAGTAATTTAATTAAAAATGAGATACTGGTAAAAACATCTCATCTATTTAGATTAGGATACAGCATTATCAAAGAGATGTCCAAGAAAAAAGAGCTTCTTTGGTCTGGCTGCAAAGGCACCAGACTAGAAAGCCGAAAACCATGAAACCAAATCCTCCTGCCTTAGCCATGAATCCAGCTGGGTGACTTTGGGCCTGTTACTGTTTCTTAGCCCAACCCACCTCAGAGGGTTGTTGTTGTGGGGAAAATAAAAGGAGGAAGGTGTGTTGGATATGTTCATTCACTTGAGTTATTTGTAAAAATAATAAAGGTAGGATACAAACAAACAAACATTAGCCTAAAGAATAACATAATAAAAAGCTCCCTCAAATTTGAGAGGAATAAATGAACGTATATTTCCTGATAATAATACAAAGTTTGCATAGAGAAGGTATTTTGGTATAAAGTGACTCCTTGTCAGGATACTATATGATTGTGAGATTGTCAAGGTAGACTGAGGAGACAAAGGAGAAAGAAAGAAAAAACAGTGAAAATGAAATAAAGTATAAAGCAAAATAAATTATACTCATTTTATTTTCTGGTAAAATTTCAGAACATACAACACAACTACATGCACTATATTCAGTAAATGCAATAAATACTTATTTCAAAAAATAAGTATTAATCTAAAAATAGATTATTGACCTATTATTATTGTTATTTGTGGTAATATTTCAAAGGGTGATACTTTTGATACAGTTGAAAAAATTAAATAAAAAACATTCCCAAGAGTAAAAGAAATAGTATACTAATAATATATTTGGTTAATTGAGATTTGTAAATTTAAAAAAGTACAGTTCTGATCTATGAAGCATTTCAAAATAAAGTGCAATAAAAATAGATAAAGTCTATATTAATATGTAGTAGTGTCAACAGGAAATGTCTTATTGGGAAGCTCATGGTTTTAGTTATCTGGATGATAGACTACGTAATATGTGTTGTACCTTCCTAAGATAGATAAACATGTACTTTGCCAAAGCATGATTAGAAGAGCTTTAAACTGATTCCTGTGGAGATGGAAATATAACTTCTGAAGTAAGGATCTAAGATAAAGACTTGTATATTGCTGAAAATCTAAGTTACTAATTGAAATAACAGAAGGAATTTCAGAAAGTCCACAGCCATCATTGTCTATAAATCAATGCTCGATGAATGGGACATAGGTAAAATGAACTTGAACCCCTAATAGAGAAAGGCAAATATGATTTAACAATGTAACAGAAACCTGAGGAAATTAGCCTCATTACTAAATTATTACAACTGAAAGATACTGTATAATTTGTTCAAAACAACAAAAAGAGATAAAAAGTCAGCAGAGTTGCACTATTTATTAAAAATATTATTTCTATTCAGAAATCTCAATCAATGAACTTCATAATGCTACAGAGAACTTGGGTAAAAGTTAGCAGAGGAACTAATAAAAGAAATATTGTTGTTGATGGTTATTGTTGTCCATGCAGTATAGAAGAGGTAGATAATTACTCTCTTATATATCTTTAAATGAGGCATAAATTTATAGTGATATATTTTAATTACTCTGTTTAGAAATGAACTCTGCCAAGCATGGTTCTTCAAACACTCCTGACTGGTCTTTGTTAGGGATAACATTGTTCACCCTAACTGTTTTAGGTGAAATACTAACTATGAATCATAGTTAGTGTATGCAGCTTTAAATGTAAAATAGCAACTGTGGGTGTGGTTATGAAAACCATATAAAAGTAGCAAGGCTACAGCT
>BLBF01000018.1:38889893-38905723 GCA_015471245.1 Laticauda colubrina | reverse complement strand
TGTTTAGCTTGTCTACCTAACCCTGGTTGGGGAACCCAGGCTTAACAGTCTTGATGACATCTTTTTTCTTCTATCTTCAGAAGATAGAAATTAAGTTATAAATTCACGAAGAAAGTGAATATAGGAGGGAAAGTTAAGGAAAAATAAAACTAAGATTATCTTGGATTTCAAAGTAAACTCAGGGAAATAATTAGTAGATTTCACAGCATGAAAAGGTGCTCCTAAAGAAATAGACAGGAGAAGCACAATTGCAAACAAGTTCCAATGAGGGAGAAAATGGAGGACAGAAAAGGAAGCCAATATGGCTACACACACACGCGCACGCGCACGCGCACACACACATACACACACACACACACAATCTACCCTAGGGCATGGGTGTAAAACTTGCAATGTCAGATGATATATCATCACTTTTTTCCCCTTTGCTAAACCAGGGGTGACTGTGGGCAGTGCAGGCCGTGAGTTTGACACCCCTGCCTTAGGGAAAAATTGAATACAGAGGAAAGTAAGGGAATTCCTAAGAATGGCTTTGGGGTGGGCTCATTAATAGGCAAGAAGAGTCAATGTTATTGCCCTAAATAATGTACAAAGATTCAGAAACTAGTTGTTTTATTGCTACCTACTGAAGGTATGTAATTCAGCTACAAAAGGATGCTTTCTGTATTCAAAGTACAAATGGTTCTATTCTCTAAAATAAGTAAGAAGAATATTAAAGCAGTTTTCAGGTGAAAGCAACCAAAATTCAAAATTGTCCAGCTCTAATTTTAATTATACTTTATTTTGAGTATTTGCCCTAAAACAAACTACCAGTATAAACTACCAATGACTAAGAATGAACAGTGTGGCATACTTTTTGTTCTTTTTTTTAAAAAAAAAAACACCACAGCTAGCTCTTGATCACAGTACTCATGTTGCAGACTGCAAATAAAATCATAATCTGGCGCAGACAAAGAGTGTCCCAGACGGTGGAAAATGACAGATGCTAGAAACTGGCAGAAAGTCCAAGCAGCTGACTATTGGCTCAACTGAAGAAGTGTGGCTTCATTTGTGACTAGTCCTATTAAATGTTACTTGAAACAGTTTCTATAGTGAGGAAGAGCTTAATATACAAGGAATATCTGAGGGACAGTTCCATGAGATCACACATGTGATATTTACAGCTTGTAATTTTAGTGTTCCTTGATACCCTGTCTGCTTTGATTGATTGAGCAGGTCATGTGTAGTTCCACATCTTTCAGCAGATCTGGTGCCAAGATCACAAAGCTTTGCCTGTTCAAACATTATAAGAAAACTATATGATGTTACTGATCTAAAGTTAGTCCACTGAAAGAAATAAAGTTCTGCCACAAAATTGGGTGAGATGTATCTATTTTAATTTTGGGGAAATTGTTGGGCCAAATTATGTCAAACTTTTATGGTAGAGATTAAACATACACACACAGACACACACACACACACACACACACACACACACTTTGTAACATTTTTAGTCTCAGAACATGATACATCTCTCTGCACCAAGACTAGTCAATCTTTGAAGAGTACATACGCTGATTGGAGGAAGAAGCAAAAAATAATTTAGGCAAGTAGCTTTCTTCACAATGCATGGATGAGCTTTGTTAATCTCAGATTTTTAAACAAATGTGTTTTGTATGCCAAAGATGAAGGGGCAAAGACACTTATTTTTCTACAGCTTGATGGGAAAGATATCACATCAAACCAAATCCTGCATCATTTCACCAAGTTGCTGACTTCCCCTTAGTTATCACTGACATAACTGCCACTATTTCTGGTACATGGACAAAAGTTCACTCATTTATTTCCCTCTGAGCTAACTAACTCTAGTGAATATATATTTAAGGAATAATATTTCTTGAGTAAGACAAAAATGCTAATTTTCTTTTTAGCCTGGGAACTGAATATATAACAAATGGGGATATTCATGAAATCAAACAGGGCCACTATATTTTTGTTAATTAAAAATGATGGACTTCTAACAGTTATATAGTGCAAAAAAGACTTTTGAACCCATAGAAGCTTACATCTTCTAAATTAAAGGAGAAAAATAAATACACAACGTATGGAATAATCACAAAGGAGAAATACATTCGAGAAATATCTGACCCAAATTAAATACATTTTCTTCTCTTCAGGTTAATTTGAAGCAAAGCTCCTTAATCAGACACTTCTTTTTTAAGATCTATATTAAATAATTCTTGCAATACATCAGCAGTTTGCATCCATTTTCTACCACACTGCCACCTTTTCTTCCAAACCACAAGATTTGTACCAGAGCATAAGTCATTTAGGGACACAAAATAGAGCTTAGATTGTCTAAATTGGTGTTTACTAGTTCACAGGACAAGATAAACTCGATTATTAATTTCTGTTATTACAAGCAAAATATAAATCAAACTAAATATAAGTTAAACCTAATTATTATACATTCAGGGCTTGCACTTAAAGGCATATACCTTTACATCTACTGAAAACTAAAAATCCCTTCAAATTAAAAGTGCATTGCTACTTATTATTTTTTAAAATGCTGCATTTATTACAGGGAGACAATATAAAAAATATCAACTGAAATGAATTTCTTCTTTTCACTTTAAAATATTGGAAATAGTTTTTCTTGGATATTATTAAAAGCTTGTGCTTTCTCTTCCTCTCCAGTTTTGAAAGCCGCAGCAAGTTACTCTTCCTTGCACAACAACTTCAGTTTTCTACTTAGCAGAGTAATGTTATTAGTCCGTGAAATAAATCTGCCATTGAAAGCTATTACACACAAGTTCCTTGCAAAGAAGAAGCTTAGCTATCCCTGGTAGAGATAAAATCACACAATCACTGAATGCTTTGCTCCACTCTTTCTCAGTGTTGCTAGTAACCAGGAGAAGACTTCTGGATTTAATTGCACATGATTTCTACAGCTAATTACACTGGAGCATACATAAAATCTTTGTCAGGAATTACCAATCAGAAAACCTCTATGTTGCATTGTGTCATTTGGTCATTCTACAAAGGATTTTAAATGTCTGGGGAAGCACTTTCCATTTTTGTTTTCCTATATTCAATATTGTGTGCATACACACAAATATAAATATATCCCTTTTATTTGTCACTCTCTGGAGTGTTTTAAAGCCCCTGTCACACTGCACCAACGGATGGAAAGAGGATGTAAAATGGAGAAAAACACTTGCCATCCGTTGGTTAACCCAATGCTTCCGTTCTGTACTCATTGCCTCCGTTTTGCTTCCTCTCTATCCGTCCAGCATCCGTCTATTGACATTTCATCCGCTCAGAAGGTTTTGAGCTGCTCAAAACTTTTGAGCAGAAAATGTATCCAATGCATCCTTTCTGCATCCTCTAGGCATACAGGGGACATCCGTTCTGCATCCATTACGCATCTGCTATATCCTCTAGGCATCCACTGCGCATCCGCGCAATTCAAATCTGTTCTAGCGGTAAACGGACGCAGGGAGGAAGCGGAACGGACGTGCAGTGTTAGTAGCACGGTCGGAGAAAGGATGAAAGCGGATGCAGCTATGCATCCGCGTCATCTGCTACACATCCGCTCTGCATCCGCTCTGCATCCTCTACGCATCCGCTCTGCATCCTCTCTGCATCCTCTACGCATCCGCTTTCCATCCGCTCTGCGTCCTCCTCCCGTCCGTTCCTTTCCGTGTTATCCGCTCTGCTTATGCAAATTTTTGCCCCTTTTGAGAATGGATAACAACAGATGGAACATTTTTCTCGTCCGCTGTGTCCTTTTTACAAACGTTTTGCATCCGTTGGGCAGTGTGACAGGGCCTTTAAGTGGTAGCTGCTCTCTGGGATCTGAGACACATATATTGGGCCAGCTTTTTTGTTAACCTTAGTTATGAAAACTGGCAACAGAGCAGTATTTCCAGTTAAATTGATCGTCCTGTCCATATTTAGAAAATCTTGTATTCATTTAGAATGGAATGATAATACCTGCATATTATGAATCCTGTGTGTTTTAATCAGCAGCAGAGCTCTTGGAGGAATGGTGAGGAATAAACAAAAACAGAGCTATTTCTCTCCTGTCTCCATGCTGATTGATTATCAAATGAACTTATGGTATACTATCCAATTAGTGAACATGCATTCTTCAGTTAACAAATGAGCCTGACTACCCACTAAGAGAGTTCTCAAGAATTTCAAATGACAGCAGAGCATAAGTAATTAAAGATAGCAATCATAGATGCTGCAATGCTAATACACATGAAGTATCTTGGCAGCAAAAAAATGTAGATGATTAGTCTATAGTTAAAGCAGGATGAAAAAGACAGACCTAGTAAACCTGATATGGGATGTGGCATTCTTTCATTCTGAGGAACCATGGCATATGAAACAAGGCTGTTCATGTTGGACAAAGTCAGAGGTTTAAGCGGAAAAACTTACAATGTTTTGCACTGTGTGCCCCCTCTGCCTATGCTCCTTACAAAAGAAGCAGTGTGTGTGCTCCCACTGCCTATGTTCAATGCCTTTCTCCCTCTGCTTGAAAAGAGGCTGAGACCCATGGAACAACAAAGGGGCGTGCATAAGCGCACAATCATGCCAACCATTCCTGTCCTATTGTCCCCAATTATTAGTTCCTATTTCTTGTATTTAAATTTATGTTTATTCTTGTTTCTATTGTATTGTAAGCTTTTGACAAATAAATAATAATAATAAAACTCCCCTCATCCCCAATTCTAAACAATATTTGGCTTGGGTTTGGACTCCTGGTGCTCACCTCAACTTGCCTGTATATTAAGCTTAGAAAGAGGGGTTCTTCACCAGATGCTTCTGCCATCTGAGGTGGGGTAAGGCAGAATGGCAAAAGGCCCATTCATGCTGGCTATTTTTAATTGCTGATCTTGCTAATTTATTCATGTATGCATGTATGTCTATATCACTTTGTTTGATATTATTTGCCTCAGAAACAATTGGTGGAAGGCTGTTGCATTCATCTACATCATCTAATACACAAACACTTGAGGGTTCCATCAATAAGGAAATTTATTTTGCACTATGGAAACCAAGACAGTAAATCATATAGAATGACTATCTTTAACTTACTCTTTTGGTTATCAACACATGAGTCACAATTCATTGTTTCAATGCTATTTTCCTTTTCTTTTTTTGCATTTACTAACCTTTTATCTTTCATTTTTATGTTGTGAGAGGCATGGCAACATAGAGGGGTAAACTTTCTAATAAGGAACTTTGTGGCATTCATTTTGACAAAATATTTTCTGATGGGACCCTAAGACAACAATTCTTGGGGACATTTTAGATCAGCATTTTTCAACCTTGGCAACTTTAAGATGTATGGACTTCAACTCCCAGAATTCCCCAACCAACTTTAGATGGTTGATGAATAACAAATGGAATTTCTCCCTAAACCACAAAGATAGTGTAAGGTCCAAAAGAACCCTAAAATGTTAAAAAATGTACAACCAACCAACCAATCCAAACTTTTAAGAAATAGAAAAAATCAGTGGTGACCAACATGTTCAATAACCATTAAAACATGAAATTGCTGAGCAGGGAATTGTATATATACAGCAGCAAATACTATTGTGCTGTGGATGTATACATCTGAACATTCAGATATTCATTTTCTGACCACTGATTATAATTGCACATTTTTGTCAATAGCTCAGGCCAAAACACCAATGCCCACAGATTGAGGTCTTCGCATTTTTCAGCATATTTATGTAAGACTTCAATGTCTTTTAAAAATTCATCAACTTTTTAGATACATTGGAGAGATTTGTTAAGCACAACAGCAATGCAGTGACAAATATCCACAAAAACAACATAGCAGGCTGGCTGCCTGGAACATAGAACAGTAATATTTTAGATATATGCAAAGTCTTTCTGTCTGTTGTCTATATAGTACTGGCAGAGGACTTTGGGAACTTAGACATCTGCCATGGAAAGGTCAAAATCTGGCATTTTACAGCAGCATCTGCTTGGACACTGAAAACAGATTGTTACTGTACTTGTTTGGATATAGCAAGGCTTCTGTCTTGTTCACACTAATTTCTGTATTAATAAATGTTTATATAAGTACCATATTGTCCAATATGCTTATCTATTTTCTGTGAAGGAGATACTATGTTTTTATCAAAGCTAGAGTAATCAAGTCTTGCAACCATTTTTTTATAAAGTAAATAGATTTAGGCTGTCATTTTTTATTCATACTGTGCCATCAGCATGTAGCAACTGCTGTAGCCAACATGAAGGTTGCAACAGTAAATTTTATTATAGACTGGTAATTTAATTGAACAGATTTACATTTGAATAAATGGCCTCCTCTGGCATGCTGCATGGGAATAAATTTTTTTCAAGTATACATTAAAAACAAACCTGAGACACAGCTACTCAATCCTGCTCTACAATATATCCAAAAAGGGTTATAGCAAGAATAAATATGCTTGATTCTCCCTTCTACTGTATTTTGTAAGTACCCCAAAGTAGCAGAAGAACATATTTTCCATATTTGTAAAGTGCAAACTTTCATTGTACAGTATTTGCTTCTTAAATATAATTTAATGACTACCTTTATTTCACAAATATTAAACATTTAATTTACTAAGCATTGAGTAAAGATTAAGGGTGACATCTCCTGTTAGCCCCTGAAACTAGCTCTTAATATGTTGTTTAGTTCAAATCTGTGATTTGATATTCTCAATAACTAGCTTTTTGAAGGAATTTCTAGCATTGCTAATGAGCCTCAATTGATTAGTTACCAAATATAAAACTATTTCTTTGGGTAATCAAATTGTACATTGATTCATATTATAATGAGTTTCTTCCACTTCTCTGGAAATTGGATCAAACAATTGTCTCCCTGAAGCTCAGTTCAGGGGAAAAAAAACAATTCATGGTGAGATTTGGAGATAAACCATTTAACAAACAAAATAAGTCAAATAAAGGTCAATTCCTGCACATGCCACATATTGTCCTCAATTTCATGTTGCCATCTCAAGACTAGACAATTAGAACTGCTGAACACTCTATATGGAACCGATTATACATATCTGAGATAACACATTTTAAAGTTGTATTCCAACAAGCCTAAAATGAAATAAAACAAGAATTATTTGTTTTGGGAACCTCCATCAGTCTAAAAATTGGTATCTGCAGAAGCATACTCATTCAGGTGCCAGCACCTGCATAAAGAAGGAAAGGAAAGTTGTCTCAAGGAACATGGGGGATAATTTTTGCCACAGTTATCTTATTGTAACTTCATTTTTAAATTTCATTCTGTTTTCCAAAGAGGAAAGAGATTAAACAGTGAGTGTTTAACCTTCAATATTTTCTTAGCTTAAATTGCTGTTTGAAGCTGTCATTAGCCATGCTGGGGAAAAAGAAAGGCACGGTTAGCACTTATATTTTCAACTGTGAAATGTCGCTTTGTTGTTTGATGATGGGAGATCCCTAATCCCTAGTTTGGGGTGAATTTTCTATGAGAATACTTATCTTGAAGGTAGAGGACAAAAAGCCTTCTATTTACAAAACAAAACAAAAGAGGAACAGCAACATAAATAGCTTGAGGAAAAAATCAGCGTTGATCACTTTCACAAATCTTGGTTACTGAGATGACAGGGAAAAACAAAAACCTATTACATGAAGGGGAAAAAATCGTACCATGACTCAATCTGCACAATGCCTTTTTCCTTCAGCTGGACAAATAGATTTAGCAGTAACAATTGACTGAAAAAGACTCATGCTCAGGATGTGTTCATGTTGACTTCCATTAAAGGTTTCTGCATTATAGTTTCATAACATGAAACAAATTAGGATTTCCATATGGATGAAGATCCAGATCCAAATTAAAAAAAGTGAAATCCTGAATCTCTTAATGAGGTAGAGTCCCCACTGAATTAGAAAGGAATTTATCCAGCATAAAACTAAAGGCAGCAGGATTTGGCTCACAGGACCATCATGCCTGCCAAAGCAACCATACACAGAATGAGGTTTATTAAGTATAATCCAATAAGAGTATGTTTGAAAGGGTGTGATAGGCCTAATTTTTCTGCTATTGCTCGGTTAGTTCATGTTTGTTTATTATATAGATTTGTAAGGTCACCCAACTCAGGAATGTCTCTACACGCTGACTTGTGAACAACGGTCATAGGGAAATTGGTTTCGAAGGAATATAAAATGTGAACTTCAGTTTCTGAATAGAAAAATCAAACCTATTTTCAAACTGCATTTTATATAGATGCTTAACCTACATCATGGCCTTTTGGGGGTATCTCAATATGGATTTCTCTTAATAAGACTGGAAATTTGTGACACTATATGTAATTGCATCGTATTTGCTGAACCAGGCATACATGAAAATATAAAATTGTATTCTTCTTGAGGAATACAACCTAAATCCCAGTAATAAATCTAAACTGCTATTCTATAGCTACATCCAGCAGTAAATTCTACTTAATTCAAAGGGATTTTAACCAAATAGTTAAAATCTGTAGTTCCCATTTTTCTTACTTTCACCAATACCAATTGCTTTTTTTCTAGGACTCTCTTTTTGTAAGGACTTTTGAATTGATGGATCAGAAATCTATTAAGTTACAATCCAATGGAAGATGAACTGAAATAGTGGCATTCTAATATACGACAAAGAAGCAAATCATGAAAATCATGTCTGTGAAAAAAATGGGTCCCAATCTAAGAGATGGGAGGCTGCTGCTGCAGGAAGAGAGGTGCATTACAAACAACTTTAGATTTCAAAACCTCAGGTTGACCAACTGCTGTGGGAGATGTGTAGATTATATCATAGTACTCAAAAGAAGGCAAAAAAAATAGTGTCTATTTATTCAATATTTTTATATTTGGGCAAGCACAATCAAAATATGTCTTAAAATTACAGGAATTGTGTATTGAATCCTTAATAACTGAACAAGCTGGGTTTTGAAGAGGCAGAGAAACCAGAAATTAAATTGCCATATTCACTGGATTATGGAGAAAGCAAGGGAGTTCCGCAAAAACATCTACTTCTGCTTCATTGACTATGTATTCTAAAGCCTTTGATTATGTACTGTAGATCACAATAAACTGTAGGGAGTTCTTAAAGAGATGGTAGTACCAGACCACCTTACCTGTCTCCTGAGAAACTTGTATACAGGTCAAGAAGCAACAATTAGACATGGAACAATTAATTAGTTCAAAATAGGGAAAGGAATATAACCAGGCTGAATATTGGAAAAGATGGAAGGCACAAGGAGAAGGGGTGACAGAGGAAGAGATGCATCATTGACACAATGAACATGAATTTGGGCAGACTCTGGGAGACAACAGAGGACAAGAAGGCCTGGTTTACTATGGGGTCACAAAGAGTCAGACACAACTCAACAAATGAACAATCTGCTGTTCTGATTTCGCTAACTTCAGCAGTTATAGGTTGAGGGCTACTGTAATTGCCTGAGTTTTTAAGAACATTATGTACATTGTATGAAGTATTTTCCCTCAGACATTCATTTTGTGGGTATTTCTATTGTATAACAACATTTGAAAATGTACACATATAAAAAAACTATAATGTTCAGCTGATGTATCAAAAAAGAAATACAGTATGCTTGGATTAAAATGAAGAAATTGATCTCCATCTGTTTGAAGCATTTATATTGTTTTATTTTTTAAAAAAATCATAACATCTGAAAATGATACATTGCATTTCTCAGGTTAAATTATAGGTCTAACAGTGTTTATGAACAATTCTATTAAAGGGGTTTATCAGCCTTACCTTCTTTCAGCATGCCAACTTTTAGACACTTCATAAAACGACAAGCTTGACAGGATTTGCGTCTGCGCTTTGTGATTTCACATTCATTTGTTGCTGGGCAGCTATATTCTATGTTACCTAAAATATTTAAAGTACATAAAAAGAAAAATCCATTAAGAAATATCAGGATTAATTTTGTTAACCAACTAGAAGAAATACAATTGTAACTGTAAATCTAAACATAAAACCATGAAATTGAAAATGTTAGCAGCTGGGCTTAATTTTTTTTTACATACTTTCTTTTGTTTTTTTTCAAACAGTATCTTATTCTAAAGAAACCTGCAAAAATAGAATATTAAAATTGCATATCTTGACACAGTTTAAAAGTTTAAATGAGCTATTGCTTAGCATATTTTTTCCACAAAATAGTAAATGCAGAGTTGTACACACCTGAAAACAGAGTTGTTCTGCCTAAACATTTTAAATACTTTGCTATTACATACTTCTCAAGGAAATCGATCTGTTTCTGCAAACTTTTATTCCCCAAGGTTTTGATGTGAATGTAGTATTCAAATCTGCTTCAGCCAGAATTCATGGTGGAATTCTTAAAAAGAAATTCACTATAGCTTCAGAAACTAAAATAGCGACATTTATTTGTTTGTTTGTTTGTTTGTTTATGGCAGCTTACAGAATATACAACCTCTTTTAAACAATAAAACTAATTTAAAAAATCAAATAAATATAGTATAGTATATAATAACATAAATATAACGTAAATATTATATAATGTAATATAAATCACCTTCACTTCTGTCCTGGCGACAACAGATCACATGAACTATTTAATGGGCTCTATCCCGCTTTGGGTTCCCTAGGTCTGCTGGCAGAACCAGGCCTTCAGTGCCTTCTAGAAGAGTGTCATATTCGCATGCAGCTGCATATTTTGGATGTCTTTCAAAAGGCCTACTGCTTTTCAGTATTCTAAGAACACTTAAGGTCCCACAATGAGCTATGAGCTAGAAAATGATTTCCTCAAGATTTGTGGTAGAATATTATCTATTTATAAGAGTAGAAATGTGATGTGATCACTGAGCATGAGCATGCTGCAAGAACTCTGTAGTCAAAAGTTATTAGACAATTGTTGCCGTCTTTTGGGGTGTTGTGTTTTTAATGGTTTCATCTGGCCTCAGACTCTCTCCCATTCAAAGTCTTCAGCTAAATCATCTTGCAAAATAATATGAAATTTCCAGTGCAATGGCTACAAAAGCTTGTTTTGTTTTTGTTTCAAGGTTCATTTGCAAGCATAATGGACATTCTCTGTCACTTACTCCCCTCCACCATCTCTCCAGTGGAGAGGAAAACTAGGAGGCAAATTGCAACCAAGCTTGCAAGCTTTCTGTGAGTGGCATCTTTGCCAAAGGGGCAAGCAGCTCAGAGCAGCTGCAGGGAGCACACCATTCTGGGGGAATGATATTCCAGAGAGAGGGAGCCACCAGGGAGAAGGCCTGGATAGTACAAAGGAAATATATATAATCATTAAAGGTAGAGAGAGAAATTTTCTCTTATTTCTAGACTTCAGAATCAAATACTGGAAGAATTTCATTTAACTTACGGAATTTACTGCCATCATATAAAATGGTGATAATTGCTTAATATATTTAAAAAGGCCAAGATGCATTCAGAAAGAAAAGTTATCAGTGTATTTTTATTAAGATACATTTAGTTGAGAAGGGAGAATTGGGTTTGAGAGGCAGAATACAACTGAATATCACTCCTAGTGCCAAAAAGCATGGACCTTTTCTTGATATTATGTTTAAAGAATTCCTAAAAGCATCTGACTTTATGAAGTAGGGAAAAAATTCTGCATTTGCCAGAGCATCTGTCTGTTTCTGTTTCAATATCCTATGCTAATTCAAGCACAGGAATAGTATTTTTAAGATGAATTTAATTTTTTGACTAGTATATGTGTTCATACTGACTTGGATATTCACAATTACATTGAGCAGGGGAAATCTGTAGTGGTAGTAGTACTTCATGGAAAGAATAAAAATTGCTTTTCCCCAACAGTGTTTCCCCATCTTGCTTTAGAAGTATTTGTTACTTTCTAACCCTTTCCCCTTGTGATTAAGTGCATTAGTATCTTAATGAAAATGCATTCTCTTTATTGCTCTCTTGGGAAGTGGGAGGTCATCACACCAAATGCATAAATTGCCATCAGAGACAGCCCAGGCATAATTGCAATTTTGCTGCTCCATGTTTGCTGCACTCTGAGCCTCAAGACGTCCCCTGAAACATGCACAGATTCTAGTAATTAGCATAGAGTATGCCTGGGACCAGAGCATTGATGAAATATTTCAGAGTTAATCACACTTTGTAAACACTGATTTATATTGACTACCTTTCTCCAGACTGATGTCTCCTCATTAAATATCACATTAGCAGGTTGCAGGATTGTACAGATTCAAATTCTCCACAACTGCTAACTTAACGAGGAGTAATGCTATGCTCAACACTATGTCTGTCTGTTATAACATATAAATGATGAACTAGAGTAAAAACAATGCATTAAGAGGGAATTTGGTATCTACTAAAAGAGTACAATTTAAAAAATATGCACTGGTGGCATCAAAAATTTACACTGAACTCCATAGTCTCATGGATGCCCTAATTTCCTGTTTTGAAAGAAACTGTTTACATATATATTACAGCAATTCTATAAAACACTAGAAATAAAAAATGTACTCTTAAGAACACCCACACAAAATTGAATTCCACTAAATCTAATAGATACACCTGTGTATTTATTAAATATAGCAACAATGATTTCAAATATACAGTCATGTCTTTGTTTTAAAAACAAATGACAGAATACTTGTACCAAACCCTAGCAGTACAGTCTGTCTTTTTTATACTTTGATGGACAGACAGACAGACAAGCAGGCACTCCTTTGTCAGTAAAAGTACTGCTTTAAGTTGAAATGTGTTACTTTGATTTTTGTAGCGAGGATTAGATGTTATATTTAATACGTATACTTATTATCTTCATCTGCATCTCTACAGTAATCATGATGACTGTTAGTCCAGACACACTATTAGTTAGAAAGAAAACCTGACAGAAATTGCAACATCTGAAGAAGTCATTTAGGCTATTAAGCCCAAATCACTATTCAATATTGGAATCCAAATTAAAACATTCCAGACATAACCTACCATAGGATAACTGAATTCACCATAGGCCTACCATTAAAAAGAGGTTTTTTTAAAATGATGTTAAACCTAAAATCTCCCTTTCTATATCTTAAACCCATGGACCATGGTGCTTAGTGGTTAAAGATGCTGAGCTTATCAACAGGAAAGCTGACAGCCTTGGTTTGAGATTCAAGCACTGTGTGACAGGTTGAGCTCTCTTTACTTTTTCCAGTTCCTGCCAACCTAGTAGTTAGAACACATGGAAATGCAAGCAGATAAATAGGTACCACTTTGGTAGGAAGGTAACAGCCCTGCTGGTCACATGACTATGGAAGTATCTTTGGACAATGCTGGTCCCTCAGCTAAGAAATAGAGATGAGCACCATACCCTAGAGTCGGGCCAGATAGGACAGGGAAAACTTTTACTTTTGTAAATCTTAAATCCTTCTTTCCAAATCTTGTATTCTGAGGTGAGAAAGAACAAGTCTTGATCTTCTTTAATTGACATGCTTTCAGATGTTTAAAGAGTACTATTATATCCATCCCAGTCACCTTCTTTCAACTTTATACTCTATTCCTTCAGTCTCTCTTCACATGGTTTGTCATAGGAAGCTTATAATTTCTGTGGGCATGGCTTAGTGGTCATATGACTGGGTGGACATGGCTTGGTGGTCATGTTATTGGCTGGGTATGGCCAACTCAATATCAGTAACATTGAGGCACGGATCTCCTCGCCTGGCCTCTCATGACTGTGGGGATGCTGCAATAGTCGTAAGTGTGAAAAATGGTCATAAGTCACTTTTTTCAGTGCCATTGTAACTTTGAATAGTCACTCCACACAAGCAAAGCACCATCAAAGGAAGGGAGAAAAACTCCAGAGATGTTCCTGAGACAGGAAGTCTAGTCCTGCCAAGAATGTAATAAGGGTTAACCAAGAGGCAGTTTCTGTAAGCAACTCCAGAATGTTTCCTTTCTGCCTTCCTTACAGGATTAGGCCAGTAATTTCTTCTCACAACCGGTTCCCCAAACTGCTTAGAATGTTTACAACCAGTTTTACCGAATAGGTGCGAACTGGTAGAATCCCACCCCTGGTTAACATATAGAATAGTGCAGTACAGGTAATCCTCAATTTACCGCAACAATTGAGCCAAAAATTTCTGTTGTTAAGTGAGACATTTGTCAAATGAGTTTTGTTCCATTTTACAACCTTTCTTGCCCAGTTGTTAAGTGAATCACTGCGGTTGATAGGTTAGTCCCCTGGTTGTTAAGTGAAACTTGCTTTCCCATTGGCTTTGCTGATCCAAAAGATGATCACATGACCTTGGCACATAGCAACAGTCAAGAATTAGAATTTTGATCACATGATTCTAGAGATGCTGCAAAGGTTGTAACTGTGAAAAATGGTCCTAAATCACTTTTTTCAGTGTCATTGTAACTCCAAGCAGTCAGTAAATGAACTATTTTAAGTCAAGGACCACCACTATTCAGATGAAAATGGACAAAGCTTTAGACCATTGTCCTTTTCAATAGTGTCTTAAAAATGAATCAATAGACTATACTGTAGTTTCTACAGTTATATAGACTTATATAGTTCCATACAAAATTATTGCATGGGAAAGAACAGAAGTCCATGTTTAGTTCAGTAAGGACAATTGTCCTTGAAAGTCCTCCTGGATATATTTTTTCTTGGTGTTCTATAAACGAAAAAAGAAAACTTGTACTAAAAATGTGCTGTTCAATCACCCATTACTATTACATCAATTTTAATAAGAGTTCACATTTCAAGTACACTAAAAATCAAAGGTTCGTTGTATTATTTTCCCTTCTTTTTTATTGTTAAAAATGTTTTTAAATTCCCAGTTCCTTGATACATACAGTGTAGAGTTTTATAGACCTTGGTATTTTCCCTTTATGCTTTCTAAGACAGAAACAATGGGATCTGAGAGAGTATATTTTTAATCAAATGTACTATATCATTTGACAGGGAAACTTTTAATGATAGAAATTGGAATTTGCTTAGTTTTTCTAGTAGCTGGAAAAATGTTCTATAAGGAATAACATAGCCTGGTAGCGAAGGCTTTTAATTCAGGAAACAAGAATGACAGTAGTTTATAATAACTTCTGATTGCTCTTTAGAAAACGTAAAGTTTAAATTTAAAGTTATTTTCAGGCAATATAGTTTTATCATTCACAAGCTTACATATAACTGACTGAAAAAATAACAAGTTATGTGTAACTGAAGTGCAAGGGCATAATTTGCATTTTATACTTTGGCAACAAAAAACTCAGCAACATAAAATATAGTGTGATGTTTTAAAATGAAAATTCTTGCTTTGTGCAGACAGTGCCCTGAAGTAAGATTCATGTCAGCCAGAAGTTTCTATACTTAACCCACATCATACAGGAAAAAGAACTGCCTTTGTGGGCTTTCTAGAAATATTAACATACAGCTTTAAAATAATACAACCAGAGATAAGCTTGAGGAAACAAAGGAAAAAATATTTAAAATGTCTTCAATCTCTCTAAAAGTGCCAAAAGAAATAACATTTCATGTACCTTATGATAAGCTTTCCTCTCATTAAGGGCTATAAAGTAATTGTTGAATGTTAATGACCATATAGATAGATCTTTTCTATCTTTTCTATAAATGGCAAAGCTACTATTGAGATCAATGTAAAAGCAATCTTAAAGGGTGTTGACTTTTAGATAATGAGGAAAGCTGGTCATTTCCCTCAGACCCACAATTATTTTATACATGTGGATACATGGGTGTGTATATGTATATTGAGGGTGAGACACTTTCATTTTTTTGCTGAAGTAGCCAAGTTTATATAATGTCAGCAGACGAAGGAAGGAAGGAAGGAAGGAAGGAAGGAAGGAAGGAAGGAAGGAA
>BLBF01000018.1:38822076-38889883 GCA_015471245.1 Laticauda colubrina | reverse complement strand
GAAGGAAGGAAGGAAGGAAGGAAGGAAGGAAGGAAGGAAGGAAGGAATACTATCCTCTATTTTGTGTCTCATAAGCCTGTATTTGAAGGAGGATATGCTTTTAGACTATATGCTGATACCTCCCTTATCATAAGCCACTTGGAACATTATGTTATTTTAGGCTCCAGAACAACTCAGTTCACTAGGCAGCTCATTAATTCTCCTTGATCTATCTTGGCTATCAATACTTTCTGTGATAAAAAGAAGTTGGTAAAATAGATAAGGAAGTTATCCATATTATAATGTAAAGAAATTTCTTTCACTACAAAGGCTCCAATAATGAAGTCAGCTACTATGAATAATGTATATGTGAAAAATAAAAAAGAGGCTTTGATAACAATGTTGAAAGCCTTAGTGCCACATTAGTTAGATGTATGATAAAATCAAAAAAATGAAGCAGTGCTTACATTTAATTAGGGAGAATATGCTGGATCATGGGTAGATTGCATCAATATCTTACGCTTTTTGTACTAACAAATGACATGAGAAAGGTATGCCCCCAAACAAGAAGAGTATAAAAATAAAATCTGTTCAAGTCATATTTTATCTTTTGACTAATACCCATTCAAATTAGTATTTGCTAGAATTAATAGTATTAAAATTACTTAAAAAATGTAAAAGGGCAAAGTGTAGATTTGGTGATCTGCAACACGAAAATCAGTGCTAGGCATAGAATTAAGCACTTCACCCTTATATAAACAAAAAAGTATAGTTATTGAAGGAAAATATCCTTCAATGTTTAAGAGCAATTCATGGAATTACAGAATATATGAAATGGAAAGGATTCTATAGGACAGAAGAACTGATTGCTCAGCGCAGGAATCCACTAAACAATCTCCAACAGCTGGCCATCCAGACCCATATGAAAATCTCCAGTGAAGGAGACATCAACATTTACATAAAGATTGTTCCATCACTACATGAAAATTATTAACAGGAAATTCCTGCAAATTGTACAATGGGTAAATTAGAATCCCATTGTGCAATTACAATAGTAACTGATTCAATATGTGTGGAAAGGCTATCCTTATCTACCAACTGCAAAGCATCCCATGAGACTCTCATTTGATCAGTTCAGAAATAACCAGGGCTTCTAAAAAAAACCTCAAAAGTATAACTATTCATGCCATTAGGCAGAGAGAAATTGGCACCTGCGCAGCAGATACTGAGAGCAAGAAAGTAGCAGTTGTGTGTGTGTGACAGGAATAATATTCAGGTATGGTGGAAAATATTGTCACACGTCTAGCTAAAATAAGATTCAATTATCTATTTCCCTTCTGGATATGAAAGAGAGAGTGGCCATTTCTGCCTGGGAATTATGGTCATCTTATGCCTTTTGAAAGTTTTTGTTTCCTTCTGCATGTCCATCCCTTAACTCCATCAGATCCTCAATTTGAAGAGCTAAACTATTTTTTCCTTAATCTGTCTAGGTTGTCCTTGATTTACAACCATTTGTTTTGTGAGCATTCCTTTAAAATGGCATTGAAAAAAGTGATCTAAGGTATTGCACTTAACTACCATGGCAGTATCCCCATGGTTATGTGATCCAAACTCAGAAGCTTGGCAACTGGTTCATATTTATGGAGTAAGAGGATCACCTTCCACAACTTCCTGACAAGCAATGGGGACATCAAATTCATTTACAACTGTGTTACTAATTTAATAGCAGTGATTCACTTAACAACTGCCTCACTTAGCAGAAATTTTGAGCTCAATTGTGGACATAAGTCAATTACTATCCGAATAGGTAAGCTTTACGTGTCCATTTTAGGATACATTTTCTATATGACTATTTTGTAAATATTTATTTATTTAATATTCTGCCTTTATTATTTTTTACAAGTAATTCAAGGCAGCGAACATAAATCATACTAATGCAGACTCCAGGTTACCACTCAGTGGCATTTTGCTCACAGTAAAGGAAACAGACTGATAATGACCTCAAAACACCACAGAAACCAGGGAATAAAAACTGTCCCTTTGTCCATTTCCTCTTTCTCTTCACTGTTTGGCAAAGCTGAACCCAACCTTAGTTTAGATTCCAGTTTGATTAATGCCTCTTTCTCAAAGATTGATGAAAAAAACCAAAATATTGCTAAAAACTATGAAATATTTTTCTCAGTTCCAGAGAGATTAAGGAAATATTAATATATACATTTTAAGTCATGGGTAGAACAGGTGCAACCTAGGAGCAAATAGAACCTACAGAATGTCTTTTCTGGTCATCCACAATGGATGTAGGGGGGGAGGTTTTTTGCATTTTGTGATATTTAGGGGGGGTTTAACGGGGGGGGGGGGGGATTGGTACATTACATCTTGCAAAGACATGTATTTTATCCCAGCTGTGTGGATAATTGGTTGGATGCCAGATGCTGTGCACTTTATGTATATATTTTATTTATTTATTTGGTTGATTAGTAAATAATGCTTTTGATGTCTGATAAATGAACGACAACTGCTCTACTCTAGAATGAAAGAAGACTTTCAGAATCTTTTTTTTCAGATTCTTGTATAAACTTGAAGAATAGTATGGTTGCTTGAAGGAGTAAACTCATTAAAACTAATGTGAACCAATAAGTAATCACACAGAGATTGAATAGCAAAGAGGCATTCTATTTAGATATATGGGAATGTCCTGAACATTGGGGGGAAATGTTATTTAGTAATGAGAAAGAAAATACACACAGAAGAATAATTTACATAATAATTACATAATTTACAGTCACCCACCTGTTACGTGTTATGTAGCAAGAGGATGCCAGTCCCAATTTGAAAAATGCTGAACTAAATAATAATTTCTGAAATAATTGATGTTTGCTGCATTACAGGTAATAGCAATAATACTTATCTTTTCTGAATTAATTTATTTATAATAACTTATAAATTATAAATTATCAGCTAATAAATACTTTGATTTTTCAAGAAGCTTCAATTACAATCTTCGGGGAACATTCTTAGGGAGGAAATAGACAGATAGCTATTTATTATTCAGCTATAAAAGCTTCATAGATAAGGTGACACCTAAATCAAGTGCCTCCTGCCTAAATAAAAATTTAAATATTTAAAAAGTATTAAGAACATATTTAAATACCTCTAGTTAGATTAATGATTTGCAGTTCATTAAGCCAGTCCAATGAATTTCAACAGGACTTTTGGTAGGTTATGTGTCTATGAAGGTTAGTATATTGAATGTACGATGTATCTATATAAGGGCTTTCTTTATTAGAATACTTATTTATATCTCACTTGTTCTACAGTAATTACTAAAATTTAAAAATTTAAAGAGGAGGAAACTTGTCTGGTAATTAGTTAATCAACTTGGAGAAATAGGGCAAGACAGGCAAAACAAATCATCATTTCTTCTTTAAAAAGTTATTTGAAGGAAATGCTGATGCAAAGAGGCTTTTTTTAAAAAAAAACTTATATAAGGAAGGTGAATAATTTAATCAGGTAATGATGAATTCAGGTTACACTTTTTGTCAGGTTCATTGGACATCTGCCATGTTTGTACTGAAGCTAAGAATGAAGTATGGCCTTTTCTTTTATTTAAAAATATTACTTACAAAAATCTGCAAACCCAAACCTCTGATTTAATTTTTATGTTCTTCACAACAATCTTTTAGACTTTACAGCATATTATCAACTGATCATTGTGTAAAAATAACTTTTGAAAGATATAATTTTTTTTGAAGACAGAAACAAAATATTTTCCCCTCATTTCCAAGGGTTTTTCCCCTTTTTCCCTTCTATTCGATCTTGTCCTGTTCTCAAAGACTGCCTGGATTAAACCCCTACAGATTTCTTGGCAAGGTTTCTTCAGAAATGGTTTGCCATTGTCTCCTTCTTAGGGCTGAGAGAAAATGACTAACCCAATTAGTCCAAAACTAACCCAGTTAGTTTTGCGCCTAACAAAAGTTGCTAGGTATCTGCCAAAACTCTGCAAAGTCTAAACTCTATTTTAATTGACCCACTCCTGAATTAATGCTAATATAGAAAATGATAATTATAAATCCACAGTTTACACTAAGTTCAGAGTGGCATCTACTTCCCATTATCACATCTCAATTTGTATCAACAATTGGCTTAATTTCCTCAATTGTTACTTTCTAAAGTCAGTTTTTTGCACTTTCCCTATGTCTTGAAGAATATTTAATGATTAACAATATTAAATGATTAACAATCATTTTAACTAATCCAGGCAACACTTTGAGTATCTGTCCCATCTTGTTTCCTTAAAATGTATTAGACCATACCTCCCATTATACAATAACAGGACAGCAATATAGACAATATAGTTCTAGATTTTGTTTTTCCTTTGCCCTGGATATCAAGGCTAGAATTCCCAAAGGAAGGAAGGTATTCCCTCATTCATGAGAACTTGGTTCTTCTATAGTCTAGGGGGAAGCAGGAGGAAGCGTGAAGAATGGCATTTGAGGAATGGGAACAAGTATAAACTAAAAGCATTTTTCTTACCTCAACAAACCATGGATGGGAGAGGGTGGATCTAAATGATTATAGTTTCTTCAGTTTCATATTGTAAAAAATGGTAATCACGAAGATATGATCAAGCTGAGCTCGAGGAACAAGACAAATGTGTCATCAGTCATGAATCCCTTAGCACCCACAAGAAATCTAAGTCCAGTCCATCTTGAATTCCTTTTACTCTTAACTCCCACTAATTTCCCTTGGTAATTAGTAGTTCATATTCTTGTAGAGAGCTTAAGCTTGCAGTAAATATCTATACCCATTTGAACTGTTTGGATGTCTTGATTTTCCTGGCACTTGACATTAATGTACACCTATGTATTGATGTCCCCTTCCACCCCCAATGATGCTGCCCATATCTTTCTAACTGCCATTGCCAGAGTGCTGCTCCAAGAAAGGCATATGTGGGATAAATGCAGAGGTGGTATTCAGCAGGTTCTGATCAATTCTGGAGAACAGGTAGTGAAAATTTTGAGTAGTTTGGAGAACTTGCAAATACCAGCTCTGACTAGAGATGTTACAGTATCTTTCCCCTGCCACGCCCACCAATCCATGCCCACAGAACCAGTAGTAAAAAAAATTGAATCCCACCACTGGATACATGGGGAGATTATTAGTTTATATGCACAGTGTAAAAGTAAACAAGTGAATAAATAGAGATAAATCTAAACAAGATGAAAACTAACAGAAGATTTTGGCTCCCTTTGTGATCTGCCACCAAATTGCCTAGCCTTGCCTTGCCTTGCCTTGCCTTGCCTCTATCAGTTTGGTAGGAACTAAAGTGGCAGTCCTATATGGCAGGGTGCAGATTAGCTATTCTGAGTGAGGAAATCAATTGGCCAATTCACAATGGAAACATTGGAGCCAAGATTTATTTTAAGTATGAATAATACAATTAAGGAGAAAACTTGGTTCTATGGAGTTTATTTCAACAATAATGGTGTCTTTTGTCTATGAAATCAATAAGTAGTGTATCACACCCACAGAACAGAGCTAATCAACAGTAGCATAGCACGAAAAGTAATCGTATACAGGACATAGTGAAACATACTGCATTGGTTTATATATTGCTGTCTCATACCTAATATATATTTAGCACATGTTTTCCATGCAAGAAGAAACAGATTATATTGTTAACATCTCAAGGTAAGATTTGGAAAGATATTTGCTGTAAATCTGGGAAATTATTTGGTAATTACTACATATCAGTTGGAGTTATCCAAATATTTAGAATTGCATTAATCAGCATTTTCTTTACACTTGATAAAGATATATGAGAATGATATGATATGTCTCTCACCTTGATGGCTGCTACTATAAACAATATAATGTAATGTAACATTGACAGGGAATTATCTGACTGACAATAGTGTATTCTCCCAGATTCCATCTCTTAGGTATGTTACCAGCAATGGAACCATTGTCTTTTTTTGCATAAAGAACAACACTGCCTTGCAGCCAATGAAGTAATCCACATGCAAGACAACAAACTCTATCAGTAAGTTAATTTAATTCCTCTAACACCACAGTCTTTCCAATATATCAGCTTGCAAACACATGAAGGGTGATCACAGACTTACAGAGCTTAAATGGGGCAGCACCAACTAAGATGGAAACCCATTTTTTCTACTTTCTACAACTCAGTTCCCAGTGTGCAAATCAATGAGTTATATGACAATACTACCTGACTGAGCTGTATCAATGAGCTTAAATAGGACAAGCCTTGAAAACACCCTCAGATTTGAAATAGATACAAAGCTACAGTACAGAAATTAATTGGGATGGATCATATGGAAAGTACACATACAAATATGGATCAGGTGGAAAATACAAATTTTAATTGTTCTGACTGTTCCTGCACTTTTATGCATGAGCTGTGTACGTCATATTTAATAAATATAATACTTGGATTATCAAAGAACTATCATCCCAGAAGGGATTTTTTTTTAATTGATGAATCAAATTCCTTCATTCTCATAAGCAGGTTTCCATTCATCTAACATTCACAAAACTAATGAACGTCTTCTAATTAGAACCAAAAAGAGGACATCAGAATCACCATGCCATAAACCAGCTCTAATATGCCTGCCACCTGCAATGACTATAAAGTGTTATTTGGATGTAGGTTATTTATTTTTATTTATTTTATTTATTTATTTGATTTGTCAATTGCTTACAAGATAATAGGTATAAGTATATACATAGTTTTGGATACATGAAATGGGTACATATAAGAAAGATAAGAGAAACAATAGGACAGGAACAGTAGGCAAGTTGGTGCGCTTATGCACGCCCCCTACAGAACTTTTAGGAAAGGGGTGAGGTAAATAGCAGACAGTCTAAGGTTAAAGTTTTTGGGGTTTGGGTAAGAAACCACAGAGTCAGGTAGAGTATTCCAGACATTGACCATTCTGTTGCTGAAGTCGTATTTCCTGCAATTAAGTTTGGTGTGGTTAACCTTGAATTTGTATCTATTGTGTGCTCTTGTGTTGTTAAGGTTTAATTGAGTTTAATTGAGGCAATATCACTTCAGGGATAACTAAATATCCATATACCATGTATTTTATATGGATGGGAGTAGATAGGAAGAAGTAAGATTATGAGTGCATAGAAAGTGAACCTATTGGTTTCCATGGCTTTCTTAGCAATTTCACTAATCTGGGGTTAGGAAAAGTGACAAGGTACAAATAAAACAAATAAATATAGCAATAACTATACATGGACCATTAATGGCACTGAAGAGTTCACAAGCTCAAAACCCGTCTCCCTGAATAAGCTTAAAACAGTGGTTATGATTCCAGCTATTTCATCCTGCAAAATTATCAATTTTGAGATTTCATATCTGAGGTGCCTCAAGCTGTGGCAAACTTCAACAATGAGGCCTAAGCACTGTGATAACACAGTGATATTCGCTTGAGTTCAGTTCTTTATTTGCTTACACCTAATCAATAACTCTCACCAGAGTAAAGCTGTTACCTTCTAACAGATATATGCTGGGAAATTCTAGGCTGAGGCTACTCTGAACCTTTTCCTTCTCCCCCATCCAGTTCAGGACTGCAGTGTCTCTTGTCTTGGCATCCTGTATGCCTCCCTGGGAAGCCATGTATTACTGATATTCTACCCCATTCTTTTTCCAGCTGCACATTCCATCACACCACTTCATCCAGAATAAAAATTGTGAAATGTTATCTGCATGAAATGAGATTGTGAAATATTTGCCCATTCTCTCTCTCTCTCTCTCTCTCTCTCTCTCTCTCTCTCTCTCTCTCTCACTCACACACACACACACACACACACACACACCAATTTGGTCAACCAACTATAGATTGGTTTTAGAGCATCTGGCAAAAGTAGGAACAAATTACCAAGATGTTTAAAAGGCTGATTAGAGAAGTTCTGATGTTAAGTCTGCCATGAGAACTGTTCCATTTGGCGTGTTATATGGTATGTAAACGTATCCACTGACTTTCATGATACAAAGTTATTTCCCTAATTATTTATCATTCTGTTCGTTCTATTTAATTAGTCTTCTGACATGCCCAAGAACTAGAATGTACCTGTATCATGATTTGCTACTGAAACTACTGTCAGCTTTAACTGGTCACTACAACATCAAAGCTCACTTAATTAGGTGGAGCTAGTTCTATGAAATTAGCATTCTGTAATAAAGGGACATCTTTCTCTGTTATAATTCTTGGGCATTGTGTTTTATGCTTACTACCTGTAAAGAGAAAATTTGAATTTTATTTACTTCTTTATTTAAAGCATGCCATTTTTCAAGTTACTACCAAAAATGGATAAGCTCCAAAAATCAATGTACTATTTTTAGAACTTGCTAGTTTTTACTTTTCTATGATGTGAAGTCATCATACTTTGGGTAAGATATAAATTGAAAGGATTACACTACAATACATTTTGAATAAATGGGATTACAATCATAGATTGTATGCAGAAATAGATGCAAAAAGAGAAAGGAAAATAATATATCGCCTATAGAAATTTTTGGTTGGAGCATGCAACTTTGGATAGCCTTGATATAGTCACTTTTTTTGCTGTTATAATAGGACATAGTTAATTTGATTTATTGCTTTTGTTTTCAGAGAAACAAAAGTTGAACAAATCTAGGTAATTAATGTGGCAGAAACTATTACAATTCAAGAAACAAATGGTCCTCAATGGGATCCTTGATGCTTTCTGAACTTGGTTGTTTGCTTGCCAATGCTTTATTGCTAGAGATCATCATACAAGTTAATGTCTGTGAGTAATCAACCAAGTTCAAAGAACATCAAGACTGCACACTTTAATCCTGAGCATGTTGTCTGTCTGTCTGTCTGTCTCTGTCTCTCTCTCTCTTTCTCATATACACATAAACACACTTGTTAAATAGGAATAACAATCAGATGATTCAGCTATCTTTATCACCTTATGCCCCAAATTATAAAATAACAATATAATCCCATACTGTTAAAAACTATCCATAAATACAAGAATTAAAGAAAGAACTATATTCATATCCTTTATTGAACACAACTTTTATCTATTAAAAAAATGAGAATTCAATATTTTTGATGTTACTCTGCATTTAGCATGCCAAACCTGGGCTCAAGCCTCTAATCAGAATGTTATGATTTCTACCACTGAAGATCTGTTTTATGCTCTGTTTTATTTTTGATGCCTCCACTTGAATTATCAAGAGCAACATGTTCTCTGTAGGGATTTTCTGCAGCTTAGCAGGGAGAAATCATAGCTCAATGACAGAACATATGTTCTGCATTCATAAAGTCCCAGGTTCAATGCATAGCATCTGCAGCTAAAAGTGTCAGGTAGCAGCTGATGGCAGATCTTTCCATGAGCCCTTGGATAACTATTGTCAGTCAAAGTAAAAAACACTAGGTTAGATGATCAAGTAGTCTTAAGTTAGTCTTTTTTTTCTGGATTAACATCTGATAGACAGCCACATTAAAACAATCTGATGACTTTTGGTTTCTTTTTTAACTATATAATCACACAAAAGATATACTAGAATCTATAAACATATACTAAACTGTCAGTATTTGATTAGTCACTGGAAAATTGAAGCCTAATTTAGTGGACTTACCAAAATGTGACAATAGGAATGCAGAGAATGTAAACAAGTATGCATTATCAACAGACACTACAAGAGCTACAGATAAAAAGAAATGTTTTTTCTCTTCTTTGATAGTGGCATTGAAAGAGAACATGAAGGGTGTGAGAGCTGTCCAAGTTTAAATTCTGAATGACCATTCATAATGCTAGCTAAGAAGTTTTCAAGTAGTGTATGCACTACCATTTCTTGACATGCAATAAAGATAGTTTTAGCAGTGTTCATCTTGTCTATGTTAGGAATTGATAGTCACCTAACAGTTAGGTTGGAAATATATAAACCAGGATAGACATTTAATACTTTTCCTTTAAGGGAATGCTAAAAGTGTAATTGGGTGTGGTTCCTAAAATGGCCATAAGATGGAGTCAGAAACCTGGGTTGTTTAGTCCTGTTGCTGCTAGTTGCTAGTTGGTCAATGTTCTGATGTTTGCTGCTTTTGGTTCCTAATTTTTTTCCCTATTTACTGTTGCTGATCGTTGTTCTTGGATTGCTAAGTCTGTTACTGAACTGTTTATGATACTGGACTTTGATATTTGGATTATCCCTGGACTGAAAAACTGACTGCTTTAACCATGTATGACTTGGACTGCTTGTTGAACTTTGCTTAACTGTTTACTGGAAGTAAAAACCTACATTTTACCATACAGTGTATCTGTGTGCTGGTTGTGTGTTATTCCTCACCACTCTCACTACGTCTCCCTGTGTGCACTTGTTCTCCTAACAGGGAATTATCTCAACAGTCTATGGGAATCTGTGAACATTTTCTTTCTTTTTACTGTCATTTAATATTTAAATAGAGAACAGTATTTTTCATTAGTAAGAATGCCTTAAACAGTGAAGCAGTAAGCAAATAAATTGAAACTCTACCTATTTCAGATGGGATACTATTATTTGATTATTTATTATTATTCAATAAAAAGATTTTTATAATATAAGGTAATGCCTAATATCCTCAAGGAAACTGCACAACAATCCAAAATCTATCTTACCTGAAGATGCAAAAAGATCTAGCACAGAAATAAATAGTACTAGTATTGCTCTATAAAGCCTTATAAGACCACACTTATAATGCTACATCCAGTTTTGGTCACTATATTATAAAAAAAGATGTGACTTTGGAACAGTGCAGAAAAGAGCAACATAGATAATTAGACAGTTAGAGGCTAAATTGTATGAAAACCAGTTGCAGAAATGGGCTATTTCTAGTGAAAAGAAGAAGCAGGGGTGACATGATAGCAGTGTTCCAATGTTTGAGATGCTGCCACAAAGAAGAGGGAGTCAACCTATTTTCAAAATCACCAGAAGGCAAAACAAGAAACAAGGGATGGAAACTAATCAAGGAGAGAAGCAACCTAGAACTAAGGAGAAATTTCCTAGCAGTGAGAAGAATTAACCAGTGGAACAGTTTACCTTCAGAAGTTGTAAGTGCTCCATCACTGGAGACTTTTAAGAAGAGACTGGATAATTATCTGTCTGGAATGGCATAAGGCAAGGGTGTCAAACTCGCGTCGTCACAGTGGTGTCAAGTGATTTTTCCCCCTTTTTCCCCCTTCACTAACTTGGGCATGGACATGGCCAGCCTGTCATGTAGGGGTAGAATTCTACCAGTTTGGACCAGTTCTACAGAATCGGTTGTTACCATTCTGTGCAGTTTGGAGACCCGGCAAATCACACCACTGGCTAGCCCCAGCCCCTCCCTACTCACCCCTCCTCTCCCTGCCCAGTCACTCCTTATCTCGCATGCTTACCATACTACTTGCCTGCATTGTGCAAGCAAATTTTATGTGACAGACTCAGGTAGCAGATTTCAGAAAGATAGAACTCTGAGTGAATCTGTGCTTCTGCAAGCAACTCAATCTGACTGACTGCTTTGCCTGATTTTGGGTAAAAGTTGTTCTTTTTTTAAATAAAAATTCAACATTTACATAAACATTTACAATGTTTACATACAAGCCACGCCCAGCCAGTCACATGACCACCAAGCCACACCCACAAAACCGGTTGTGAAGAAATTTGAATCTCAGCCATGCTGTCATGCATCTGGCCCATGGGCTGCAAGTTTGACAGCCTTGGTATAAGGTGTCCTGCTTGAGCAGGGAGCTGGACTAGAAGACCTCCATGGTACCTTCCAACTCTGTTATTTTATTATTCTGTCAAATTTCATGAGAGTAAAATCTCATGTGATTGTTGCCTTGTGATTTTTGGCAATTTCACATAAGAATTTGCCTGAATTCTTACAATATTTCTTATAAGATGTCTGAACTAGCATAATTGCTTGATGGTACAAGAGCCAAAAAATTGTTCAACTCATCATAGCCTTTAATACTCAAACTGTACCATTTCTATAAACAGAACTATTTAAGGTAAGACATGAAATTACCTTATAAATAAAACATAAAAAATTACACAATAACCTGATTCACACAGTATATGATAAACTATACCATACCTTATTTGGTTTTGACTTAGTGTGTCATGTGATCTGAATGATTACTCTTTATAAAGTATGATTTAAAGCTTAACATCTTATGGAAACGAAGACAATGAATGAATGAACAATGACAATGAACTTAACACAATGTGAAAGCATATCAGTTGTAATAGTAGGACAGCAATCACTACAAACATTTTAAAATTTAGCTAAAATATGTAAAATTACTTACAAGGCTTATTTGCTTAACTAGCAACAAAGAGGTAAATTAATGTGTTAAATGTATTTTGGAACTGATCATCTCATTGTTCAAATATGCTTTTCTCACACACACACACACACACACACACACACACACACACACGACAAAATAAAGGCTAAGATATGCATGACAGAAGGTATAAGGAGTTACTTCTAGAAAGTTGTCTTAACTTTTGTTAAAGAATCTCCTGCATCCAAAGAAGGCTGGTAAGAAAGAAAGACGCTTCTATGGATAAGACATCTTAATCTAAACTTTTATATCAAAATTAAAACTGGCAACATAAACTGTACAGCCTTTACTCACATAACCATATCAACAGACTGTACATAGGCATGATTTGACCCAATCCAATTGTACAAAATGGCTCCATAGAAAACAAAGGGAGGGGGAAGGAGAGACAGAACTGTGCTGTGTTTTTCTTCAGCTGAGAAAAGGGTAATTAAGCACTGACCTTGAATTGTTCTCTTGAAGAAAGCCTTGCAGGCCTCACATGAAGCCACACCATAGTGATACCCTGATGCAATATCACCACAAACCAAACACAATCTTTTGGGCATTGAGTTCAGCATGTATTCACACTTGGTTTGTGAATCTTCAGCAATGGTACTAGAGCAATCGTCATATCGTTTCCTGACAGACCCATTACCCCCAAGACCAGGGGTTGAAGAGTAGAGTGGTGGTGAATCTAACCCATTCTGATGTCCATTCATGGTTGAACTGTAGCTTCCACTGGCGTCAGAGGAGCCACCAGGGCTGTGATGGTTGATGCTGTCCGTCAAGGAGGCGGGGCTTGATGGTTCCGTCTTGATATATGACGAACAGCTAGAATCAATGTGTCGATCCTTGCTTGACATTCTGCAAAGAAGCCTGCATTGTAAAGAGAATGGGAGAGAAAGAGGTTTCTGTGCATTAACGACAATGATCTTTAAAGGCTGCAAGAGCTAAAGACTGTACATCATTCATTCATTAGTCATTACCTCTTGTTTTACATGAGGTAAAGCGCATGACAAAGCTATAGCAAAGCATTAGACTGGCTAAAATATATAATGCAATATTTTTCTTTTGAATCACCTCTCCAAATTCTAAAATCGTCATATAGAGTAATAAATGATTTCAATGCCAAATTGTTCTTAAAACTTCTTTCCCCTATGACAACACATTTATCCCCTCTAGTAACAATAAAGCAAAGAAATTGTTTCTATATCAAATGAATGTTTTGCTCAGTAAAAAAAAAATTGTCAGCAAGTTTCATAAAGCATGACTGTACTTTCTGTATTGATTGAATTTCAGTATGAAGGAATAAATCACGTTTAAAGAAATTTATAAAGAGATTTTTGATCTCAGATTACAGTGGATAATTAAGCTTGATTTCTGTTTCACAAAATCTAAATGGAATAATTCATAAGCTTTGTCTGCAATTACATTTTAGCTGTTGTCCATAGAATTAATCAATGATAATGTAAGCATCCAGTACAACTGGAAAACTAAATGACATGAAAGCTAATATTTGACTATTTGGGGGGGGGGGGTGCTGTTGTTGAAAGAAAGAAACAGAAGTTTTACTTGTCAGATGATAAGAACATTGATCTCTTCTTATTAAAAAGGAGACATTCAAAGTTGTAAAAAATATCTGAACTTGCACATTTTCTGACTGAAAACTGGAAAAAAATTCTGCTAAGTGGCAGATTGATTGCTATGTGCTATTTAACTGAAGAGACAGTGCTGTCATGGCAAATACCATGCTAATGTACTCTTTGAAAGATTTTCAAGAATGCAGCAAAATCTATTTCACTCATGACAGAGGTAAATTTGAGTTAGGTCAATATTCAACAAAAAAATAGCTTCTAATCCTGAAGAACATATCAATCTGTCTGATTCATCTATGTCATTCTAATACTCAATTTTAGGTGAAAAATATACTTTTGGATAAATCGGCAGAGTTCTTGACAGGCTTCATGAATTGTTACCAAACCAGAACATGTTGCCTTCTTAAAATATGAGTATTTAATCAAATTTGGAAAGGAAATGTTGCAGTCAATCTCTTAATTATAAGAACTTTGGTTCTATCATCTCAATTAGCCAACCATTTCTTGTCATGATATTTTATATTGGTTGATTTCAGTAGAGTCAAAGAAATATATTTATCTTGTTCAGCACATACACAACATATAAACCTAGAATCCTTTCCAAAAACAGAAGTATAAGTTTTTGTTTTGTATTTGTTAGATGCATTTGTTAGAATTCTCATATTCTTTTACTAAATCAAGATTATTTAAAGGCTAAATAAATAACACATTTATTATCATCTATTTACTAACTTATTAATTTTAGCAGTCCTGCTAGCTCAACAGATCAAAGTTTGAGGCAAAGATATGCACTACAGTAGCCTAAATCTATTACCTCAGCTTGGAGAAGAACTTAAGAAGAGAAGCAGCTTCT
This sequence comes from Laticauda colubrina, assembly GCA_015471245.1. Taxonomy (NCBI): domain Eukaryota; kingdom Metazoa; phylum Chordata; class Lepidosauria; order Squamata; family Elapidae; genus Laticauda; species Laticauda colubrina. The sequence continues at coordinate 38,875,102 of BLBF01000018.1, read as the reverse complement.
TAATTTGTGAACTCCAACAGGAAATAAAGTCCCTACTTTTGCCCAATCTTCTAAAAAAGAACTTGGAAGGAGAAATAACCTTTTAGCAAGTTCATTTAGAGATTTTAGAGATTTTGTTAGAAACTAATAAAATCCTGTCCAAAATATTTCCAGTAAACAGCTCAAGAGGAATATGTTTTCTTTACCTGCCTGGTAAAGAGGCAGTGTTTCTCAACCTTAGCAACTTTAAGATAGGTGGACATCAATTCCTAGAATTTTTCACTCAGCCATGTTGAATGCAAATTCTGGGATTTGAAGTCTATCCATTTTAAAGTAGCCAAAGCTGAAAAACACTGGTCTAAGATGTGATTTTCTTCTCTATTGCCTGTGATAAAAAGACAGCCATAAAACACAGATATCCCTTTTAAATTACCTCTTCGGGTTTCTAAGGGTGATTTTTCTTTAGCAGTTAATAACTTATTTAACAATATGGTTTTAATAATTAAAATTTAATCTGAAGTTTATTTTATTATCTGTTTGGTGTACTGTCCAAAGCTATTTGCATTTTTAAAATATGCATGGATCTGCAAGTATTTGCCACATCCCCCTCAATCATTCTTCCCCAAAATGAAAGAGAATATAGGCCAAGAACATGGCACCTAGAGTATCAATTTTGCTTAGGGATTCCAATAAAGATGCAAAGGCTGGAATAGATTTTCAAGTCCAAAGTCAATGCAAATTCTGCCTGTTAACCAGAGAGTTTGTCATCAGATGCCTGGACAAATATTAAGTTAACAAAGAGGAAAAGAATCAATATGATATCCAACTAAGGAAAAAGCCCAGCCAAAAATATACTTTCCCATGGTTTAGAGGAAATAAATATTTATTTATTCAATAAATAAGTGTTGTATTCAACTGGGTTTCCCCTCCATTATCTACCTTATGGTGACTAGTGTAATTAATACAACTATAATTAATAAACCCCTCATTCTTTTTTCTTATTCTCTAACATTTTCTCAAGACTATTTGAAAGAAAATGGATCATTACTAATTACTGCAATCTTATGAATTTCTTTCAGTGTAGTCTTTACAAATATACACCATTTATTAATTTATACTTGTTTGACAGCTCTTAAATACATTACAATCTGGGATATAGCATAAAATATCAGGGTACTGAAGCTTGGCTTTCTTCTTGCTGTCTGTCAGAAAGAAGTCTATGTCTTCATTCTGACACAAGATTTTCTATGTCCATAATTAAAATATCAAATAATTCTCTCACAATACAGAACTTGACTGTAAGGGCTGGATGCCTCTGAATAACATTTCTCTAGCTTCCCCCCCCACCCCAAAAAAAAAACAAAAAACTGTTTTTAAAAAGTTTAGGAATTTATAGGTGTGTTCTTATATATATGTAAAAAAACTTCATTATCCCACCAGCTTTCTTTTTTAAAAAAGAAAAGATTTGGTAGGAGTGAAGATTTAGGGTGCTTAGGATGAATTTTCTTTTGTCCTGAAAAAATGGATAAAGAAAAGATCCTGTGCTCAGTTCTCTGGAATTGGGCAAATTAAACTGGAAGAACAACTGCATGATATTTACTGTATTTATCTGTTTTGAAGGCAGTGTGCCATCTGTTCTTTTGTAGATTAGTACATCTACGAATGGTAGTTGTTTGTTTATTTCCGTTTCCATGGTGAACTTGATTTCGGGGTGTGTGCAGTTTAGGTGTGTTAGGAAATTGTTTAGGTTTTCTTTTCCATGGGGCCAAATCACAAATGTGTCATCGATGTATCTTAGCCATAGTTTGGGTTTGTGGGTGGCATTATCCAGGGCTCTGGATTCGAATTCTTCCATGAACAGGTTTGCAATGACGGGTGACAGTGGTGATCCCATAGGGGCTCCTTCAATTTGCTTGTATCTTTGTCCTTTGTATATGAAATATGTGTTGGTTAGGCAGTGTTCTGTTAGTTCCATGAGGTCTTTAGATGGTTGATATTTATTTTTGATGATTTCAAGAGTTTCTTTTATCGGGACTTGAGTGAATAGTGAAACCACATCGAAACTTACAAGCAGATCTTCTTGTTCTACGTGTAGATCTTTGATCATTTCTAAGAAGTGGTATGAGTTTTGTACATATGAAGCTGCGATTTCAGCATGGGGCTGTAGTTGTTTTGCTAAGTGTTTAGCTAGGTTTTGTAAACAACTACCATTCCTAGATGTACTAATCTACAAAAGAACAGATGGCACACTGGGACACACCGTATACCAGAAGAAAACACACACTAACCGCTACCTCAATGCCCAATCCCACCACCACCCAGCACAGATAAATTCCGTGGCTAAAACACTAATTACCAGAACCAAACGCCTGGCAGACAAGACACATATAAAGACTGAACTATGCACCCTGACTAAAGTATTGACAGCCAACGGCTTCCACAAAAACAAAATCACCAGCTTGATCCACAAAAACACACCAAGACATAACAGAGACCTAGAAGATTAACAGACCTATGGAAAAGCTGTCCTGCCCTACATAAGAGGTACTACAGATAAAATCAGTAAGATACTACACAGGCATCACATCAAGATTGCCTTCAAAACAGACAAAAAAATAGCAGCCATCCTTAAAAACCCCAAAGACAAAATTGACCTGGAAAACCAAGGCATATACCAAGTTCCTTGTGCATCATGCCCAGCCACATACATTGGACAGACCAATAGAAGAATAAGTACCCGCCTGGATGAACACAAAAATGCAGTAAAAAAGCTGGAACACACCTCCTCACTAATCCAACACATGAAAGCCACAGGTCACAACATCAACTTCAATGGCACTAAAACCCTAGCCACTATAGAAAACCCCAGCCACAGAATCATCAGAGAAGCCATAGAGATTGAAAAAAGACCTGACAGCATGAATAGAAGAGATGATTCCACCAGACTGTCAATCATTTGGAAGCCTGCACTCTCAAATAGAAAGATCTCCACACCACAAGCCAGGCAAACACCTGGGCACAAACAGACTCCCTCTGATACCTCCAGCTCAAACACCCCCCCACCAGGCACCCAGATGAAACCTGGCTTCCTAATAGATAATAGCCGTCCTTTCACACGAAGCCAAGCTGCACTGAAAGCCTCCAGTGCAGTAGCAGAGTGTTGCCAGCCAATCAAAGCCACAAAACAGACAGAAGAAACCAGAAACACCAATCAAATAAACTCCAAGTCCAATAAACACAGACCAAGACTCCCAACCAATCAGGATGTAGAAAAAACCATCCTGCCACAATAATAGGCTAGACTCAAATTTAAAACCAATGCTGTGAGACACTGACCCACATACAAACTCTGTACAGAAGCCTGATGATGGCAGATGAGATTCTGATGAAACGTACAGGTATGCAGGTATTGGCGTGTTCGGGTCTTTTCCTGTGTAAGAATTAGAGTATCTTGGCAATGTTTCAATGAGATCCCACTTGCCATCTTCAGGCTGATGCTTTTGGCTTCGGGCTTGTGCAAGCAAAGCATGATTGGAGCTGCCGTCTCCCTAGATATACTGGTGGGGAGGTTGGCTGTGTCGTCATTTCTTGATTGGTTGATGGAGTTGATGTTTGCAGATTGGCTTTTTCATAAGAACATATGTGGCTGAGGTATTGGCTGTGTGTCTATCAGCCTCCTGGGTTCTAATGACTTGGGTCATGGGCTGTGTGATGACCTTATGAGTTCTATTGTTGTGACATCCTGGGTCTTGTGCTGTAATCTCCTGGGTCATCTGAGTTGCAACATCCTGAGTTTTTGTGGTGTAGCCTCCTGAGTTCCATGATGTGATATCCTGAGCAGGTGGCTGTGATGTGACATTCCGGGTTTTGGTTTGGCTCTGAGTTTGAGGCCTGGATATGTGTTCATGGCATGTGTCCGTTTGCTTGGTTTGGGGGTCGGGATGTGTGGCAGCTGGTGATGCAGCTGTGGCCTGGTTTCTGGACAGTGGTTGTCTTTCATCTATGGGATGGGTTTGGGTTTGAGTCTGGTGAGGGATAATGGTGGTAGAGTCATGTGTTGTTTTGGGTCCGATGTTGGTTTTTGTGGCTGGGATTCATTTGTTGATAAGGGCTAGTTTCCAGATGTCTGGTAGGTGGGAGGCATCATCCCATTTATTCATGTTATGGAGGTGTTTCTCTATTTTGATGGCTTCCCTGATTGTTCTAGAATAATCTAGAATAATCCCGCCTACCAGACAACATGTGAACCACCACCATATATGAATTTATATGGTCCAAAGTTACACAGCCAAGGAAACCTGCTGAAACTATTTGGACCAGTTACTCAGTCTCGATCCAACCTAGTTCACATACATACATACATATATACATACATACATGAATATATGTATGTATACATGTATCCAATTTACATCCTGGCTTTTACTTACATGTACTCTCTTATCGTATTTTTCCCTACAGCCACCAACCTGTAACTAGGTTGGATCGAGACTGAGTAACTGGCCCAAAGACTTTCAGCGGGTTTCCTTGGCTAAGTGACTTTGGACCAATCTCTTTCTGATAGCTTATCAGACAATTACCAGTATTCTGGGAAAAAATGGAGAGAAAAATATATAAACACAGTTACAGGAGATATAGACTACATGTACATATTATATTAAGGCATAGTTTTATTGTGATTTATTCAATAAGCCACCATTAATTCAGTTCACACAAGTTAGGTCAACACGAAGAAACATTTTGGCCTGGTACAATATATGACCCTAGTCACACTATCCCACTCCAAGATACTCTCGGGATAAATGGCTATGGAAATATACTAGCAGTAGCACAAGTATATCACTAAAATAAAAGGGAGGGAAATAAAGGCAACAAAAAAGGAAATTATAATTCAAAATCACCACTGTTAAAAATTTTGTCTTGCTCCCTGAAAATTAATTTATCTCTTTTCCCTCTTTTTTGTTCCTGTAAATATTGAAAAAAATCATTCCAATTGCAACTACCAGTAGTTAGCACAATACTAATATGCGTATTCCCAACCTTGGGGATGATATTTCTATTCTGTTGTGGCTATAAACCTGTTAGCACTCATTATTTGAGCTTGTTATAAGATGTATAATAGTGACAGAGCAATTATTTCCTAATCATTACTTACTCATTACATTTCAAGTTGTCTTATTAACCCCTTCCCTCAAAAAGTGTTTGATTCCCATTTCCTCTCTTTACCAGATTTCCTGCAGCCTTTTTATTTAAATCTGAAATATTAACAATTGTCTTTAAATTCAATCATCAGCCAGTGATTTTTATTCTAGACTTCACTTCAATCTAAAATTAAAAGCACTAAAATTCATATTAAGTCTAAGAGGAATATAGCGAATAGAACTTTATTTCAAAAAGAACACTTTTTTTCACAAAAAACTAATCTTAGAATTATGACTTTATCTTCAACCTTAATTTTACACTGTACTGTTATTATAAGCAGATTTTGGTCACAGGAGATTAATAAAAATATATCATTGTAGCTAACATTTACAATGAGAAATATGTCTCTTATTTAAGTGCACAGTATTTATTCTTAAAATAAATATAAATAAAATAAATATAAATATGAATTATGATTTTTATTTAATATATTGTACCTTACAGGTATACCTCGTAAGGACTGAAATTAATCCTTTGTTCTGCTAGCAAAGGAGCAAGGAAATGGACTTTTGAATAATTCTGTCAAATTTTTGGAGTTATTTTGTAAGTAAAATAAATTTACAGCTTATTTCAACAAATATTTGTTTAAAAAATCTTCCTGTATGAAAAAGGGAATTTTAATGTGGTGTTTGTATATGTAATTTGTTTTCTATGATGTATCTTGCAGGGTATTTTAATTTTGCTTCTTTAAAATAAAAGATTGAGAGAATATTGTAGGCCATTAAGATCTATGGCAGAGGTCTTCAAATTTGACAGCTTTAAGACTTGTGGACTTCAACTCCTAGAATTTGTCCTCCAGTCATGTTAGCTCAGGAATTCTGGGAGTCGAATTCCACAAGTCTTAAACTTGCCAAATTTGAAGACCCTTGATCTATGGGAAAACAAAATATGTGAATTAACCTATCTTTATATGAAGCATTCTAAACAGGTTTGATAATTATTCTTACAATACAAAATATATATGTTTGTAAAAACAAGAATGCATTAAGATACTCCTTGACTTACAAAAGTTTGTTTAATAACTGTTCAAAGTTACAATGGCATTTGCAAAAAGTGACATAACTGTTTTCCTCACCTAAGAAGACATTTGGCAACTGAGTCATCTTTATGATGGTTGCAGTATCCTGGGGTCATGTGATCAACTTTTGCGGCCTTTGGACAAGCAAAGTTAATGGGAAACCCAGATTTACTTAACGACTGTGTTACTAACCTCACAACTGGACTATCTTGACAAACTATTGTAAGTCTTTTTGTTCCCAGGTTTTATTTTCCATTTGAGCCTTGCCACATTTTATACAGTAAAAGATTTGTGTATGGAAAGAAGGGGTGTTTTTTAGCTCAAAAGATTAGATTGGGGACATTTTGAATCATGACCATCAGTTTGGTCAAGAAACTGACCATCAGTTTCTTTTCAGCATTTTAACCGGGCAATAGAAAGAAATGGCAAAAATATAACCAGAACTTGTCACAAGAATGTACACTAATACTGAACTATAATCTGATTTCCTTCAGACTCTTAAAAGAATTAACTTGCAATCTGTACCGACAGTCATCAGCCAGATAATACAGACTATGTTATAAACAGATTTTATCATAATAAAGTAGCATAGATCTGATACTGTAACACAAACAACTACGCCGGTAATCAAATTTATTTACCAAATATATTTTAAAACTTATTTATTATATTTATGTCTTCTTTCTTCTGCCAATGCAAAGGAGTTTAAAAAGCAGCTGATGCTTTCATGGTCTGAATAGAGATGGGAAGAGATACAAAAACAAATTTAACTACCGTTAATTTTCTGGGAAGACATTTCTGGGATGATTTCATGAACCATGCTAATAGAGAAGCATATCCATCCTTGATAGCCACTCAGAATTACTACACACTTCCAGGTACAATGTAAATGGTTGTATTAACCTTTAAAGCTCCCAACAGTTTAAGCTTTGGGAGACTGTGTCTTCCCCCACCCCCACCCCCAATTACAAGCTGGTCTGGGCATTCAAATTTGCAGGAGAGACACTTCTGAAGACAGTTTTAGAAGTCTTTCCTAGCAGGTGCACAAGGAACATAGGTTCCAGACTACAAAATGCAGCTTTGCTTTTTCCTATTTTCTCTCAAAAAGTGAATGTTATTGTTTCCAGGGGACGTGGGGGAAGGCCTGCATTGAAAATTGTATTGTTTGGCTTTATAAGCTACCTTGAGTATTCAGGTTGAGCAGAAAACATTCATAGAATTAAGTAAATGTTTTATTTATTTTAATATGTTATAGTTTCATTTAAATGCCACCCATGAAAGTGACTCTAGCATAATTTGAAGAGGAGGAAAAGAAGAGGAAGCAGGATCTAGTTCTAGGGCTAGAGATTTCTCCAGCAGTACAGAATACATGTGCATCTCTAAAATATATTAAGGCAGTCATGGTACATGTATCTAGCCCAAATAATTTGGAGCAGCATCTCATCACCCACAGAATACTATTCATTTTATTTATTTACTCAATGAATATCTCATTTTACTTCCAGACAAGAATGAGAATGTGGCGGAACTGCTAGAATGGTGATTATATTTATATATTTATTATTTAATTATTAAATGTATATGCTACTTATTTCACTGTCCCAAAAGACCTTAGGTGCTTTATATTTAGCATAAATGCATAAATATAAAAACTTTAAAAGTATTAAAGTTAAGGTTAAGAACAATTAAATAAAAAGTTAATACCAAGGGTATGGATGGTATAGGTATGGAGTTTTGTATGTCTCTCTCAATCAACCACATCCAGCATAGCATGCCCCTATCAGGGTCCTAAGACAACTAGCAAAGCCAGGTTTTAAGACCAGAAGAGTGAAGGCAGATCTCACTTTTGGGGAAAGAACTTCCATCCTCTGCTGAGAATCAAGGCAGAGAAGACTCTTCTCCTTTTCTCCATGGCTGACAGGGTCCAAAGAAGGCCTCTCTTGTGTGGGAAAGGTGAATCCCTTTTCAGTAAGAAAATACCCCAGATAACCTGGCCCAATACCGTGAAGGACTTAAGGTCCCACACCTTCAACTGGACAAACTGGCAAACAATGCAGCTCACCTAACAGTGGTGTCAAATGGCCCAGTCTGTACTACTAGTAGCTTCTAAATACTCTTCAAAGGCAGCCCTGTATAGAGCACACTGCAATAATCCAACCAAGATATGACTAGGGCATGAAACAGTTGGAGCTAAATAGGTTCAGAATTCAGTGTCTGTACTCTCAGCAAGACTAAATCTCAAATTAATCTACAGTAATAAAATACAGACACATCACTATTAAGTAAATTAAAACAGGATATATATTTTAAATTTCTGTTGCACAAATGAGGATGAGGAGGTGGCGGTGGCAGTAATTTGTAATTTATGTTTGGAAATAAATAAAGCCAACAATGAATGAGAACATGGAGAAGACCAGAATCCAAAGGGAATGATTATTGTACTTCTTGTGAAAAAAAGCAAAATGTCTCAAAGTTGCCTGCTCTGCCCAAATATGTTGCTCACCTCAAGGCATTCATTCTCCAGCTCTTGTTATGGAGTTGAGTTACAATCTCGGCTGAGCTACTTTACAATGAGTCTTTTTTTTTCTGCTTCAGCTAATTGCACTCTAGCAAAGTGGCAAAATGTGAATCACTTAGTGGGAAAATGGGCACCAGCTGCTATTGTCAGAGAATGGCAATGCCGGAAAAAAAGGAAAGCGACTGAATGAAGTGTCATGTCAGAAATCAACGGTGCAACGTGTGATTTGAGAAAACATGACTACTTTACAGAGACAGGGTGTCATTATGGCATCACTGTAATACGATGCTTTGACAACTGCTGTGTCTAACATATCATCATTGCATTAAGGTGCACTGGCTTAGTTGAGAAAGGAATAGAAAGTTTTTTCCCTCTCTTTTAATAAGAAAAATCTTAAGAGGTCCCTGGTTAACCTTAATGGATGAGACGATTACTAATCATAACAAATCCTATTTCTCAAGGACATTTCACTATATTAAGGTTGTCCTAAATAAATATCTGTACAGAAATAAATAGGAATTTTTTTCTTATTTCATTTGCATGTGTGTGCGTGTTTGTGTTTGTGTGTGCATACACACATACACACACATATCCTCTCTTGTGAGAGATTCATAACATCCCTTTCATACAACTATACTGAAAAGCAAGAATACTGCATTACACCCTATGTTAGTATTACAAATGAACACTGAGAAGACAATAGACCCCATTAAAAAGAGGGCACATAAAATGTTTCAAAACTATCCTTCTCTTCACCCTATTCAATCTCTCTCTCTCTCCTTCTCTTTATCTTGTAACACTAATTAATGTGGGGACAGTTTCAAAGTGTTCCTCAGATGAAAAACACATTTGTAGTTGGCACACAAAGGTTATCTCAAATAAGCAAGGATGAATCCATCCCATAAAGTGAGAATCTAGTGTGATGCAACATCAGAGGATTCAGAAAATTAGGAACCACAACAATATTGTAGCAGATATGGGTTAAATCAAAAGCAGGCATAATTTGTTTTCAGTTAATTTCCTTGGCTCTCTTTGTCTTCAGATTTAGTTTTGCTAAAACCGATGGTTGCAAATAAATGTTTCAATCAATTCTGAATTAGCTTGTGTTTATGCACTAAATGTTACATGTAAATAATTGATGGATCAATGCTATTGTTACATACATAATTACAATATGTAATTATATATGCAATGTTTTGCATAATTATCTGGCAAAAATATTCATTGACATAATTATTTGGCAGTTGTGAGGAATCTATATGCCTACAAACCATGCACATTTTATATATATCAAATTTGCAAAACTCTTTTATCCATCATCTCAGTTGGGTTTTGGCATTATATGGCAAGAATGAGAAAGGGAGATATGTGTTTTCTTTTCCTGCCAAATCCAGATCAATTCTTATGTCATTATTCTATATCTGATGTATTTCACTTATAGTCACCATTATCCTAATGACTTTTAAGTAATGTAATAATTGAAAAAAATACACTTGCATTTAACAAACTACTGCTGTTTAATCAATATTAGTGAGACAAAGTGTTTTAACAAGTCTGTACATATGCACTAATGTAGCTTTCATTAAATGTGTCTTCAGATATGCACCATCACTGTAATTGTTGGGGCAGACAGATCTTTAAAGGCCATGACATGATGCCAGATTTTACTTGCAAGGTCAACATTAGCAACAATAGTTCCCTGTCCTTATACCACACAAATCATGACTAGGCTAATACAAAGAAAACCAAATTATGTGGCTTTATGCTTACAGTAGGGGAAGAAAATTAAGGCAATATGCAATGATTATGTCTGTATGATTTAAATACAATAACCAATATTAAAATTAAATGTAAAAAGGTAGTCCTCACTTAACAATGCTAATTGGAACCAGAATAATTCCATCACTAAGTGAAGAGGTCATGGAGCATGACATCACGTACGTGCACTACTTAGTGACAGAAATTCCAGACTTCCAGTTGCTGTTGTTAAGCAAATCACCATGGGCCATTAAGTGAGGACATCGGATGATTGTCATGTTTAGCCTGCTTCCCCATTGACTTAGTCTGTAGAAAGTCAGCAAAGGTCACAAATGAGAGGTCTTTGGTGCTCTCTGAGTTTGCTTGTTTTCTTGCAGATGTTTCATTACCCTAACTAGGTAACATCTTCAATGCTAGTAAGGAGTGCAGTTTGCTGTCAGTTTATATTCTGGTGTCTGCGTGAGTGGAGGTGGTCCTGGAGATTCTTTGGTTGGGCTGTTTACTGATGGCTTTTTGGTAATTTCTTGACTGGGGTATTGCTTACTTGATTGTTGGTGTGAAGTTAACCTTGGAGTTAATCTATGCTAATCTGAGTGCCAATTACTGGTGGAGGAGTCTTTTTCTCTTTTTCTTTGGGCTGGTTACAAGTGGCAATCATATGACCAGTACAACTAATATAAATATGAGGACTGGTGCCTTTGTAATTTTAATCAGAGTGGTCAATAAATATTTGAATGGCATTTCATTTAGATGCATGCTAATTCATCTCTATAGTGTTGACATGCTTCTTCTGAGATTGTTGTTTTTTTGTAATTGTAATTAAATATTAGCTTAGAAAAAGGTATAAAATACATTTTCTCTATTCTGTTTCATGATTGTTTAAAATTAAAGCATGATTTTACATCACAATTTAAAATCAAAGTTTCACTTATTCTCATCTGGTTGCATGAGAAAATATGATGAGAAAACAAATGTCTAGGGCTAGGAAATGATTCCTATATTCATAGATTTCAATTCTGCACTGCGGAAAAAGTTCCTTTTTTAAAAAAAAAGACAACCCAGTTTTTCAGTTTCTTCCTTTCCGTGCCCCCAAAATAATACTTCAAGGAGAATAACAATAATGCAAACAGTCATCTGGCATCTTTTGTGATATCTAGATTGCCCAGTCACACAATACAGGCCAGCTATCAAGGATGCCTTCTGCCTTTTGAGCATAAAGCTAAGTCATCCAGTGATCTTTTGATCCTTCCCATCCTTACCCCATTTTTAGAGAAGCATTACCTTTCCAATTGCTGAGTTTGTTCATAGTTTGGTCAGTTCAAACACATATAGCTGGGTTAAAGAATACATGACCACTGATTTATAAAGCAATTTTTGTCAGAAAGGAATGTCCAGGATCTTGAGTCACATGTACTTTACTGTTCCTTTAAACTATTTTATCCCATGTCATGCTGTGGAAAAAACAGCCTGCAGCAACTTGGGGGGGGGGGCAGATTTCACCCCTTTTCTCTGCAGGCATCTTTTAGTATAAATAGTTAACCTCCTACAGCTTAATAGCCAAGAGGGCATTCAGGTGTTTAATAAACACGCACAGCTTTAAATTCACTGCATCACAACCATGCATTGGGCAGCAATCACGAGGAGGAATTCGGACTTAAAGGTCAGGAACATTTGTGCATAGACCAGTCTGAGTTGTAGTATAGGTAGTTACTACACAGTAGTTTGAACAACTCACGTTATACAATGTTCATTCCTCTTTGCCTCCCTGTTTATGTAGCATGTTGCTTTTTTACAGTTTTTTCAGTCAAATGTTTCATTTTTTTAGCCATATTGCACTGCCCCTCTTCTGTATCATGGTAAATAATTGGGAGCAATCAGCAAAAAAGTTCAGTTTTTTTCCAACCCAAGTCAGCATGTGCCTCCCCTTCTTTTCCACTCCTGCAGGCTCAAAAGTTCACCTACTAGTTCACAGATGCACATTTGGAGCAAGGAGGAAGGATAAGGATAAATCTTATAAACAAAGCTGAAACCCTGCCCCCCTCAAAAAAAAAAAAAAAAAAACCTGCTCACCCTGCATCCTTTTAGACAGATGAAAAAAGCAGAAAGCAATCCAGCATTGCATTCAGTCAAGAAAACAAAATAAAGATACTACAAAAATAACGGAAGATTTATTTTAGGATGTAACAGGCTTTTCAAATAAGGATTATATTGAAGTGATTACAACATCAAAAGCAGTTACTTGTGCCAGTCATGAATCTGATGCTTTGGATCATGTGTGCCTATTTTTCTGTCATTTTCAAAGAAATAAGAAAAGAGCAATAACATAAAGGAGGAAAAACAGCCCAGACTCAAGACTTTAAATTTCTATTGTTTGCACTTTTTAAAACTGTTATTATCTACATATTGGAAATATTAAAGAATAGTTGAATATTATAATCATCACCCCTAGTAATTTACTCTGCCTCCCGTCAAACTACAACCTGCATTTATTTTATCTATTTGTGAAATGAATCGAATGTATCAGCTGTCACTGTCTATCATGACTATGAGTGGCTTAAAAAAAAATAAAACAAGACAAAAAATGCAAATATAAATAACCTAAAATAGAAATCCAGAAAAATAAGCACAATCTGATAGACCAAAACATTGAACAAAAGAACCAAGGCCTGTATATGTTAAATGCTCTCTTAAGAACCAAGTAAATAACCAAATAAGTAACAGTATACCCATCAAATAAATTGTTTTAACAGAAATATAAAACAAAATCATCCCCAAAAGTGTTCAGGATTTATCCCCAAATACCTTTGTCTACTTCCCTATTCTTAAAAGGAAAAGAGGAAAAGAAATTGCTTGACAGGAGTAGGGGAGAAAAAGAATGGAAAACTAGCACTTGGGAAGTTTGTAAAATGACGTTTTCCTGCAATCAGCATTTAAGTGAATGTTTGCCCCAGTATGCTACACCATGCTGTCAGCAAGCAGCAGGGAGTCGTTGAGTTGTTACTACATTTGATTTGACTGCCAGGAGGGAGCTTTATTTCCACTAACTGTTCGTTGCCAGCTCTGAGGCTATTGCCTTCACATCTTCAGAAAGGATTCCCTCCCTATTCTGTATCTATTTCCCACCACCACCACTTTCCCTTTGCTTTCCAGAAATCACCCCAAATTAACCAGACAAGGCATCCCACTCTGGCCAAGTGTAAATTTACTGTAGTGTTATTAGCACCCAGGGGGCTTAAAAGTGGAATTTCCCTTTATGAGAAGAAGCAACAGAGTTCCATTTTTACCGGAGACTTGGTCAAAATAAAAACAAGGCAAGTTCGTTGTTCACTATTCTTTCTTCAACTCACTGATTTTGATCCTTAAGAACTAATTGGAATAGATTTGACAACAACTGCTAGCAATGAAAAGCATTTTTTTTAAAGAAAAATGATAGCACGTGTATCTGCAAAGGAAAAAAAAATCCTCCTAGGAGACAAGACTAAGAATTCAGACTGAATGGAAAAGTAATTAACACTAAAGAGCTATAAGTGTAATTAAAGACATTTCATTAAAGGAAGACAGGTGATCCTGCTTTCCTAAATGCGATAAAGTGCTGTATAAAAATGAAAGAGAAGTCAGTTTCAGTGAGTGGAGACGGAAAGCCATGTCTTTAACCAGATCAGATTCTCAAAATTGGCTGTCAAGACGGGATTGTTGTGATTTGTACCCGTCTATCAAGTGCATGAAACAGAAAGAAGGAGAGAAAAGAGGCAAAGCTGCTGTCGCTCCCATTCGCAAAGCACCTTTAATTTCCAATGCACCATCTGTTACAAAATCTAATTCATATTCTCCCCACCCCTTAATCTGATTTAGTCCTGTAATACTAATTCTTTTACTATCCTTATGAGCATGGCTCTCAAGGAAAAGCTTTGGTTCTGGGTTGCAAAGAAATTGAATATTCTGTAGTTAAGGTTCTAGTGACTTAAGTGAAGCACACCCTCCATTAAAATGCACCCTGGTAAAGAGATTTGTCTCCAGCCAATGCAGAGATACGGAATTTCTTGCAGTTGGGAAGGAGGAGGAGGGAAAGACAGAAGGGGGAAACACACAAAAGGGAATAAAAATTATGATAGGAAAGTAGGTTGGGGACATGAAAGCAGAGGTTGTCATAAAATACAATTGTTGTCAAGTTTAGTCACTTTCAGTCCAAGCTATAAAATCTCTTTTTCTATGGTTTCATAAAGAAAACCTAAAACTGAATTTTCATTAAGGAACAAAAAAAAAAAAGAGTTGTAGATATAATAATAAGGGAGTAAGAAAAAAATGTAACTTATCTTATATGGCATTTTGAAAATTGTTTTAATTGTTACTGGACCCAAATCAATACAAGATTTATTTGTACTGTAATTGCCTCATGTACACCTGGGCAATAACATATAAGCTCTACTGTAGGAGCCCACAATGAGTGAAGGGAAGAAATCCAAATCCAGGACAGAAATCCAGGATGCAATGTTCAGTGCACCTTCTGGCTCAGCCAGTCATCTAAGAAGATCCCTTCAAGCTTCTTTTATACTTAATGGAAATGTCATGTCAGAAATATCTGAGGATTTACAGTTCCTCAGTAACTGTAGTATATGTAGAACTGGGAGGTGTTTAACTGCTTATAACTTTTTCAAGAAGAAAGAAGTATATAAAGTGATTCTCCAGCCCCCAGTTTTTGGCCAAAGGTTACAAAATTTGATTATCAAGTTTGGAGGTGACAAAAAAATAAGCATGCACCTTAGAAGGCAGTTATCACAATACAGAACAATTTTGACTCAGTGAACAGAAACCAGAATGATGCATTTCGATAGGGACAAATGTAAAGTCCAACTTTTGAATAAGAAAAATTGAAGGTGGGGTGGAACAAAACTGGGATAGCAATATGTGCAAGTAAGATCCCCTTCAGGAATCATAAGCTGAACATGAACCAACAATGAAATGAAGTTAGGAAGAACAATAAATGCAGTCCTAGATTACACTGGTGCAGGGGGTAAGATTAAGATCACTCATTATTCCTTTTATATTGCACTGATCAGACAATTTAGATTATTATATCCAGTTCTGATAATGAATTTTAGGAAGGACACAGAGGACAGCAGAGGACAGAAACCAAGATGTCAAGGTACCTGAGAGGAAAGTTTTAAGAAGATTGGTTGGAGATATTGGGTATGCTTATCCTTGAGAACAGAAGGCTCTGGAGAAGACATGACATCTGTCTCCAAGTATCTGAAAGGAAGTCATTGTAGAAAATGGTGCAGTATTCTTCAGAGATGTTTCAGAAGTCTAGACACAAAACCAATGCAAAGGACTGGATCTCACAAGCACATAACCCAGAAGCATACTTTGGGGCATTGAGATAAATGTCCTTATTCTGAAAACTGTCCAGCATCAGCACAGACTTCTTCTAGTGGTGGTAGACTGTCCTTTGTTAGTAATATTTTTAAAAGAAACTAGGTGGCTATCTATCAGGAAATCCTGATAGTGCAACTCAAAACATCACATCTGACAAAATAATATTAGCTTAGTCCAGAATATCAAAGATTTGCAGACAGGAGAATGAAGAAGATACATACAAAAAAAAATTGAAATGTTGAAGAGCAAAAAATCAGATATGGCATCACCAAGGAGTAGAGCCTGATTTGGGATGCAGAAGGGAAGTGAGGGATAAATCATTATGGAATACATCTAGCTAAATAAATAACCCTCCACAATTTGTTTCCTATGTTCCATCCCAAAGAATATCCCATGAATATGGAGATATATACTTTTCCATGGAAATGCAAGAATTTAAAGAACTAATCAAACCATCTGTGATATATTTACCTAGAAAGGTTCACTGATCTCCACTGAGTCTTAAAATATATACACACATATACATATGTGGAGGATTACAGGAGCAGATACCTACTTTGTCTATACCTCTTTATTGAACAACTCAGTATTTGAGGCCAGTTTTTTGCAATTTTTTTCTATTAATAATCAGCACCTGCTTGATTCTTTCTCTTCAGCCATTCCAGAATCTGTTCATCTTATACCTTTCTATGACAGCCATTTAGAATTATAATTTCAATCATTGACTTCTCCAGGCTATACCTTCAGATCATTTTTCAGCTTGCATTTTATCATACTCTAGATGTCCCCTCCTAGGACTAACAATTTGCTAAAGTGGCTGAATGCTCGCCTGCTGATTTAGACCTAGCAATCATCACACCTGTCTTCAGAACTTTTATTCTTGCAATGTATTCTAAATATGGAGCTCTTGCCAAAAGCTGTTTAAAAGTTGCAGATAATACAAAATATCATGCCTTGCATCTTAGAACGGATAACCAAGAACATATGACATCAGAACTGTATCGTGACATACAATTTTACAGACATACCTGTGGTAAATTATCAGGGGTGGGATCCGACCAGTGTAACTATCAGTTCGGTGATTTTATGTTTTGCTCCACACGCATGTATATCATCATCAGCTAGTTGCCTGGACAGCTGAGCAGTGCTGCGCGTGGGTGTGCAGCGGTTGATAAAGCACTTTTTTCCTGCTTTTTCAACTGAAACTGTGCCATGCAAAGGAGTTGCGGTAGAAAAAGCAGGAAATAAAGGTCAGGTAAGAGCCCGAGCAGACATATGGGCCAAAACAGCAGCAAACATAGAACCGGTTCTATGTATGCTCTCTGTCTGCTGTTATTCAGAACTACTGGTTCTACAGAGGTGGACAGAACTGGTAGAATCCCACCTCTGTAAATAATGTTATATGCACTTTCAATGAATGGCTTTACCATGGTTTAGTTTGCATCCTGAAAGACTGTCATATATAATCATAGCACATATGAGCAGTAGTCACATTCTGCCCCTGAGCTATGTATATCTCTTATTCAAATTTATGTCACAGCTTGAACTTTAAGGGAATTAAAAGAAAAAAGCATTTGGGATAAGTATGTTTCTTTTAACAAATCTATAGTTTCATTCTGAATATATATTAGGACTCATGTTCAAATCTTTCACCTGAAAAATAATTCCTGTAGGAATTATACATATAATGAAGTTCTAGCACACATGTGTCAAACTTGCCACATCACATTGCTGTCAAATGACATTTTGCAACATTTTCCCCCTTTGGGAAGTTGAGGTGGGCATGATGCATCCCGCCCTACTCATGATGCATCCCGCCCACAGTCTGCCAATTTGACACACCTGTCTAGCACATGTGGGAGGGGGGGAAACTGGATACACTATACATTAGGGAAGGGCACAGTACAGATGATACTCTGCTGATTCAGTTCTTAATGGATTTGGAAATAGTCTTTGTTTGGGTTCACTCTAGAAGTGAAGAAATCCTGAAAATGGACTAGTTTGTAAATTGTAAATACTGTAAGGCATTGTGGAGAATCTTGATTTTAAAATTATGGTAATTGTGGAAATAAATCAACCAAATCAAGATTTGAAGCCATTAACGTGCAAATGACATAAAAGTGTATGGCCAAATTTTACCCCTTTACCCCTAGGGGTAAATGCTGAAAATTTTCTGAGAATGAAATACCATTGTTTTTAACTGAAATGTTTTGTTTTTTTCTTGCAATGGGTAGTCAATGTAATTTATTCTCTAAAAAATATCCCAAACAAAAGCAACCAATGGCACAAGAAGATATAATTAACAGAAACTTGTCACAATGTTGATCCACGTACAATCCAAAATGTGTATGTGTGTGCATAACCTATGTATATGCCAATGATGGCTGGAGAATTGTGGGAGTTAATTCCATGTATCTTAAAATGTTCAGGGTTGAGAAACACTTAAAAGTGTATGCCAACTGTGTATATACATATATGTAGTAGCATTTCTCAATCTTGATCATTTTAAGATATGTGGTATTTATCTCCCAGAAATCTCCAGTCAGCACTGACATATGTATATTGTGAGAAATAAATATTTAATAGGAACAGCATTGTGGATAAAAAAAACTGTTCAAGGAAAATATCAGATCTGCCCACTTAATACTCAACCACACAAAACATCAACATTTCTTTGCCTTTGTTGTCTGACTTTTAAATGGCTGGAGTGTTTGACTGTATTAATTGTGTATTTGCTTCAGAAGAAAACAAAAAGTAAACTTATGTATCATAATAGTGATATTTAATGTGACTATTTTAATGCTATAAGGATTGTACTTATTTATGTTTTAGAAGATCAAAATTGTTTATAATAGTGAAATGGATTCAGTCACAAGGGTTTTGTATATAGGAAAGAATCAAAGCTAGTTTATGCACCTGACGCTTTAACTAAGTTGGCATATATTTGTCAGATCTCATAAATTGACTGTAAATCACATTGATTTCAGTTTAACAGTCAAACACATAACTGCATGTGCTCAAAACTTTAGAGGTGAAACAAGCAAACAACAAAAAAACACAATTATCAAAAAGGGGCCAGTATATAATATTAAATATACCAAATGACATTTAATTGAAGAAAGGATTGGTAAATAGATAAATAGCACGAAACTTTATAACATTTCAAATAAGGCAAGAAATTGCAAAATCTTCCAATACATTTGCAAATACACTTAAAGAAGCAGCATTGAAATAAATTGCTAATGTTACAAGTTCCTATCCACCCAAATGTTACCCATTCTAAACAACCTTTCTACCTACTGTCTTCTAAATAAACATAATAAATGTAATCTGAAGACATTCTGCATTTTCCATTTCATTTACATCTGGAAAAATCTAGATAGTAAAATGAGGTATCTGACATCACTGTCCCAATTCTCATTGTGAAGTCTACTTAGCAGATGCATACACCATCAAATTCAGAATTAGACTATAAATATGGTCTCTTTCCGTTGCCTGGCTGTATCAAACATGCCATCAAATTTAAATGGGAATATCTTCTAAAACATCTGTCACCACAAAACAAATAAATGATAGCCAGATGATGGTGTGTGATTGGTTCACTCTGCATTACAGAGAGATTGCTAGTCTAAAGGTTTTTATTAAATATGAAAGCTTAAGATTTATGTTATGGGTGATGAGGCCAAGAATGCTGTGAAAGTGAAAAAATATGGTAACAGTATGCAGTACATCACTGGCAAGATAATTATTTATATAAAAAGTTGGCATTCTTAGACTTCCAATACAGAAGAGATGAAATTCATATATTCAAAGGAGACATAATAATAACCTGTCAACTGGTAGTGATGGATATGTTTTTAATCCAAATGGCCACAATCTTCAGTCTACCTGTCACAAAGGAACAAGGGAAAATGGATTTTTTCTTTCATAATTCTTAAAGTTGAAAGAGAAAAATCTAGAAGCATGATAAGTAGGACCATTCCAGTGGACAGATGGACAGGTAATAGCATAAAATGAAGAGTCCCAGTGCCTTCACTAACCCTGTTTTCCATCTTATATTCCTGACAAATATAATGACAGGAATAGCTTTCTTTGCAAACAGCACCATTGTTAAAGCAAACCAGACAAACATTTAAATTAAGAGTTTAAGCAAAATATAATTAAAATATTGGAGTACTGAAATGAAGCTTCTCTGAAAAGAAGAACAGAAAATAACTTCAGGTGATTTTCTTACTAGTAATGTGTGGCTTTGATGGTCTCCTTTGAAGCTTCAATCTGCATGCTACTGGATTGACCTCCCATTCTTTCTTTAATTAATCAAATTCATCCACTTAAACAGGGCTGATATGTACTATGCATATTCTTCAAATTCCCTCAAGAGAAAGGAAGGGATTAAGACTCACAAGTGTTCTCATATTCCATCCACACACTTTTCTCCCAGAGGAATTCACCCACTCCTCACTCTTCCTCCCTCTTTGTGTAGGAAAAATATTAACTGAATTCAGATGATCATGTCTTGGTTTAATAAACTAAGATATAACAAAAGCTTCTGTCTGCATGAGCAATTTATTCATTGTTCCCTTTATATGAATCCTTTGAATTTGCCCAACTAGAAAAGAATAGTCTATTGAGCAGCTGACAGGGAATGGGAGTGTGGCTCCAGTGACTGTGGAAAAAATGGGGGAAGGGCACAGTCCAACTGGGTATTCAGAGGAAGACCCAGGGTCATCCCCTCTTCATCCTAGGGCACTCAGAGAAGAATGGAGAAGGGAGCAATGTGGCTTATGAGAGAGAAAAAGGCCCTGATCCCTTTCATTAGTTGCAGCTGGGAGAATAGGATATAAGTGGGACATCTGTACGCGGCTCCTTGCTGGAAGCAAAAGTGCATTATCTTGGTCAAGGCTTATCTGGGTTTTGGCATCCTCCCAACTGTGAGTGCTGCATTATCCTTTGAAAGTCTGCAATTTATCATGATGGCCTGCCGTGTTAATTACTTGGGTGATTTGTGTTGGCTTTTTATTTCTAATTATCTTTACTTTGGGTTCAGACTGCATTTCTGCCCTTCGTAGACTGTTATCCAGCCGAGGATAATTGGACGTTGGGACAAAGGGAATTTATTCTGATTTTGTGACTTTGTCATTTTTGTGTCATGCCCTGGGTCATCACAATTGGTTTTAATTGTAGCTTGCATGAAAGGGACTGTTATAGTTCACTGGGAACCAGTGCAGATGGCAGAGGTATCAGACAGTGAGGACAAAAGGGAACCAGTCAGGGAGTCTGGTGAAGACTTGGACAAGGCTCCTGCATCTGATACAGGGATGGGGCCAGGATCATCTGAGAGTGGGGTGCTGCCTTCGGAGCTTTTGGAGTCTGGCAGCAGCAAAGCAATGGACCCCGGGAAGCCTGTTCACAGTACCCATGTGCACAAAGCTGCTAAAAGGCGAGAGCAGCTGAAGCAGCAGGGGCAACTCAGGAATAAGGCTGGGAGGTGTTTGCCCCTCCCATCAAGGATAAAAAGTCAGCCCTCAGTAATGTGCTTTTTGCAGGAAGCAAAGTTCATTAGAAGCCATGAGAACTCTGGTTTGTCTTTACTGGAATTTCTGTCGATTTATATTCTAAGTAATTGGACTTCTGTTTCTTGGCAGCTTTCTACAACCCTGAAAGGTGTGAACTTATCTCAGAAAATTGTGTCTGATGAGTTTCATCTGGGAATGCAAGAAACCCCCAGAGCTGCATTAAAATAAGTTTGATTTTAGACTCATTGTGCTTCCTAAATTTGAACAAAGCCTGGGTCAGAACAGGGACTGATAGGTAAAAGTGGTCTGAATAAATTATTGTCTGAATAAAACCATGATCTGTAGGAAACAAGAGATACATTTTTCCTATTTAAAGTTCTCCCTATTTTAGTAAAGAATTGTGAGCAAAACATTTTAAAGAAAAAAAAATTGTATTTTCCAATTTGTTGTTATATTACTTTCATTTTAAATTCACAACAAAAAGGTATGTTCTTTTCATATTTGTAAGCTACAATAGATTTGACCATAAAAATAAAATATATGGGGGAGAAAGATCATCAGAATAATCTGAAATAGGTTTGGGGAGGTGGGATTCAGCTAAGATGAATGAAAACCTCCACCATTGGATGGCAGCATAATTGCAGTTATTGACATTTTTCTGAGGTAGTATTCTGATATTCTGATTAATCTTTCAGGCATCCATCTACAAATTATGATGGATTCTTAAGTCATTACAAAGCCTTTATGCAAAATGAGCAAAGACTTTGCTTTAGTCCAAATAAGCGGAAGATACAACAGAAATTAACATTGCTCTATACTAGTGGAAACTATTCTTCTGTATCTTGCTTTTCTTCCTCAAATTATTGTTTTTAAATTAGTGAATATGAAAAACGTCACTAACTATGAATTCAGGTATCTCCTTGTTTTCTCAATATTCAGCTCACAACAATGCGCTGAAACCAACCTCATGATTGGTCCAAATAGCTTTGTTTGCTATCTCCTTTTTATACTCTTCACTAATTTCTGAAAATGAATTCAGCAATTAGAAAAAGTGAGAGATTGGCAACATTAGAGATGCAGTCTGCAGAAGGGAGAAAAAATGTGTCCTATCCCAAACTAATTTTTAATATGACTCATTTCTTCTGATGGCGATCAAGAGCAAATGTGTCATTTGAGGTAATACACTCATTTGGTCTCCCAGAGAAATTAACTACTCAGTTCCTTCCAAGCTTTCATTCAAGAATGGCTAACAAGTAAGATAGAAGGAAGGAAAGAAAGAAAGCTTTATTCTTATTCTCGTCTTTCATCTGACCGCTTTACTTGTTCTTTGCTCTTCTTTTTATCCCAGGCAAACTTACAAAATAAAAATCACATACACTTGAAATATTTTAGCACTCCACTCTCCATGCTCCTGGGGAACATCTATTTCTAAAAAGGAAGTTTGAATATATAATATATAATATCATTAAATATATGCTGTTCAGCTTCCTTCGGGTATTATCCCACGTCATTGTAGTGCTTTTAAAGTTGTAGTAACGTTTCAGCAGAATCTCATCTGCCATCATCATCATGGCTTCTGTACTGAGTTCGTCTGTGAGTCAGAAATGAACACAATACAAAAGCCTGATGATGGCAGATGAGATTCTGCCGAAACGTTGCTACAACTTTAAAAGCACCACTATAATGACGTGGGAAAATACCCGAACAAAGCTGAATACCAGACATGTAAGTACCCGTGAAAACTTAATAAAACATATATATATACACAGTTTATAAATAAATAAAATATTATTTTGCAAGTCTTCCACAGAAAATTATTCTAATTGTAAATGTTTTTTTAACTAATATAACTTGAAGTGTCCTGAAAACAAAATTGATTATCAGGTACCTCTTTATGCTTATTTAGAGATTTCTTTTTTCTTCAAACCAATCATTAAGTGTTAAGAGGAGAAATGAATGTCCAGCATTTAGATCCAATTGTGTAATGGAAATAATGGAACACTGTGTGACATTGTTAAGTAGTCCCACAGATGCTGCATGATCTTATAATTAATAAATAATGTCAATAAAGAGCCATATTAATGCTGACATCAGAGTTAAAAGCGAGCTTTTAATGTAGTTCAAACTGACTGCAAAAGCTTAAACTTAGTTGTGACATGAAGCCTAAATGCCATTGTTTACATTCATAGGAACTTTGTGCTCTCAGCTAAAATGTGTAGGTAAATTTTAAATCCTTAATTTCTGATTAATCTTCAATGTTTCTCTTCAAATATAAGAAAGTTTACAATGTGCAACTAATAGTACAATATATCTATATAAAACTGTGCTAGATGAAAATAAGTATGGCTTTGTTATTTTGGAGCAAAACTATCTGGGAATTGCTTATTTTCATTGCTCTATCATAGCAGGCTATTTTGGGTATTCTGCATTGCCCCTCACTCGTGGGCTTTGTCACCTAATTCCCATAAAATGAAAAAAAACACAATAACAGAGCATAGCATCTATCTGATAGAGATGCATATATTATATATATATATATATATTCACTTGTACATGCATACAGTATTAAATATTCTTCACGTCCTATGTTAAGTATTATTCGCCATATACATATGCATACATACATACATACATGAAAGTCATTATTAGATTTTTTTTGTAGGATTCTGCTTGCCAATATAACAGATCTTTTCTGTTTGTTTGCCAATTGCAGCCATAAAACTAAGCATTAATAAAATCAGATTACCACAAAAGTTACATTTTCCAATATAACAGCTCTGTCAAAAAAAAGTTTAATTGGTTCTTTGAGTATATTAACAGAATAAGTAAATAATTTGTGGTGTGGATGCAATATCAGGTACCCCAATATTTTATGGATTAAAAATTCCGTACATGAAACTTGCATAGCAAATAATTGAAAGAATAGTGTTTTAATTTGAAATAATGCAAATAAATTCTTGGAGTGTTTTTATGCATGCTACTAGAATCATTCTCATAACTATTCATTACAAGTATGTGAAGTTATCCTAATAATAGCTACCATCTTATTGACTTTAAACAACATTAGAAGAGTTTTGCATAAGAATTGAAAATAGATTTGACAAGAACTAACCTTAAAAAAAGAAATCCACTCAAAACCCTTTGAAGACTGTGGCTGAATTTCATGCAAATCTGAGAAAAGTAGATAGGCAGCTAAGATATCAAGATACTATGTATTATTTCATTATGGACAAAAAAAGCCAAACAAAATTAGACCTGGGTGGGTATTGCTAAAGAACTGAAATTTCTCCTGTTATAGAAGTGCAATATCTGAGCTGCCTTCATTCTCTGTGTCATAAAAATTACATTAAACAAGTTTTGTTTTTAATTAAAACTGGAAGAATATTTTTACAAACTTCACAAATAAAGCCAATATGTCAAATAGACCTGATGATAATTTGTATGATTTGATTACAAAAGGATAAGTAATTAAAGGTGAACATAAATCATCCAATTTTGCAGGTTAATTTTAGGAACTCTTTTGAGCTGATTATATTATAACCACCCTATTACAATTGTTTTGCAATTTTGTCACTTAAAAAAACTATTAGCTTACAGCAATCGCTGAATTAAATTATGTCTGGAGGTAGAAATAAGATTTTAAAAGACACAAGAAAAATAAAAAATCTCTGATACTTTTTCCCAACCGAATTAGCTTAAAATAAGGGTAGCCAGGACCATTACACGAGTTATAAAAGCTCTAATACCTATAAAGTCCTGGTAGACTAAGATCTCCCCATAGCTCTAAAATTGTATTGGTTAAATTAATTCTCTAAGTGTGAAATTTTAGCAGCTTTACCTGGACTAACGCTTGCAATCTTTTTCACCTGGGAAGAGGCTACATTTTAATGATAAGCCAAGATAAAATCCATGAGAGTGTTATCTTCATCTCACCTGTACATCTCACCTGTACATCTAGATCCGAATCAGATACTCTCATGCATTAAACAGATTCCAAAACATTCCGTAACAAGAGGTTCCCGCAAAACACCCAACCTTGCCCCCTCCCTCACACTTTTATTTTCCTTCCTTTATTTACACTAGAGGTACCTAAATAATTCACACTGCCTTCTTTTCAGGCTGAACATTCTTCTGTTGAAGCTTGCAATGAGCAATTGCAGTAAGCAGATGGACACATGAATGGAGCAGGTGGGGCAGATGGCAGACCGCCCTGTCTGATGCTGGCTGCCTTGGCTTGCACTGCCTTTTCCTTCCAGGTACATTATCGTCAGCATAGCAGAAAGGGGCATGCAAGAAAGGAGAAGGGAAAGGGAAGAGAGAGAAAAAAATCTATGTACAAACCTACGGGTTACAGTTAAATAAGCGACCAGCTGTTCGTTTGTATTTTCTAACAAAATTCCACTTTTTTTTAATTTCATGGAAGATTCTCAGATGCCCTCCATAGCCTTTTACTGACATATTTAGCAATAGAGTTATCACATAAGAAAGGAATAACTTAAAACCTTCACTGGCAGGGAAACAGCTGATGCATTTGAACTAAAAAATACATGCTGTTGTTTCCAGTCCTGAAATGTATTTCTCCACTTACAAACTATTCTGCATTCTGTGGTGTCAACGGATCGCTTAAAAAATGTACTGGGTTTCTGCCTGAAGTGCACCGCTTGTTAGAGTCAAACCCCAAATCCCCACTGATTTCAATAATAGTGGATTCACCAAACTTCCACGTTCAAGATACATAGAAAGGAAATGCTGTAACAATGCAATTTTTAAAATCTCAAAATGTAGCAATACATTCAAAATGTAGTAACACCACACAATACAACAAGCACATACAGCTTTTTCAGTATTGTCATCAAATCTTTTTCTCTGCTTTTGCTCATGGTATACTTCTGGCATAACCAAAAGGTGGCATCAAAAATTTATTTCAAATCCCATTTATGTCCATATTTCTGATGCCCTACTTGATTTTTAATGGCCTTAAGGCCTTAAGGTATGTACATTATGTTTATATTGAGAAATAAACTCTGTGCCTACATCCTTAATCACTACTTCTCTTGAGATCTTTACCAAACACATAAAGCTAATTCCTGTCCATATGATCAGTTATTTTTATGAATTTATCAATATAACAAAATAGAGTTTATTTCAAACTTCTCCATTCAAAGGATGCAGGAAGCATTTTTGACTACTGTAGAAACAGGAGATAATCCCAAAGAGATAGGAATTGATTGCTTTATAGCTGATGTGAACTGGCCAAAGCATTTGGAAAGCGTTTATTCAAACTGTCTCTTTGCATTATATATAAGAAATTATTAACAGGAAGGATTGAGGATTAGTAAAGAAAAATACTGAAATTCTTGGTGTATTTCTGATATGACACAAACAAGGGTCTATTTAAAATCTCACAAAACAGTCTGCTCTCATAGGATTTGCAGTCTGATTTTGAGGCCAAAAAGGTTAAGCAGTTTGGATAAGCTTCAGATAAGCATGCAAACTGTTACATACTTATGTCCAAGACTTGGTCCACAATTCACTGCATAGTAAAACAATATGGAGGCACACCAAAAATCCTTTGAATGGGATGGGAAATGTATGCAGAAAGAGAAAAGGAGTAACTTTATTTGATCTGCAAAATCCATCTTTCAAAGTATTCTTTATTCTTACAACTAGAGGTCAATATTTTTGGATATTAATTAATTCTAAAATTAATAATAATTTTAGAAAGTTTATGTCCTTGCTTCTCAGTTTTTCAATTTTTAAAGTGCTTTGGGAGGGTTTTTGCTTTTAAGAAACAAGTAACATACATTAAACAAAAATGAAAACAGGAAGATGAAAACACCTGAAACGTTAGGAAATGTATCTTTTCAAACATGGCCAAATAAATAAATATTAAGTAATCATTTCTGATAAGGTAAAGCTTTTCCTAGCAAATTCATATTTCCTACATGTTGTAAGGACTATGTGTATCCCTTTTTCTACATCTGTTAATCTATGTATATCAATTAAAATCCAAGTAAAGACTTAAAAAGACTTAATTGCTTTTAAAATACAGAATTTAATCCAAAACTGGAAAACTGAATATTGCATTTTTATATATGGAATGTAGAAGCAAGTCCACATATGAGAATTTTCTCATAATATAAGTGCTCCATGTGATTTTTTAAAAACTCTTTTAGGAATACATTGTTCCACCATCACAATTCATATTTCACAAATATTTTGAATTCAGTATTATATTCAGATAGATTTTTTAAAAATATGTAATTGTATTTATTTATTGGCATTCTGTATAGATGTTTCAGATGCATATCAATGGAAACTTATTTTCATTTTGTAAAGAGCCAAAATACATGTATCCACTGATTGTTCAAATCGCTATGCTTCTGAGTAGAAGAACATTATTCATGAATTTCTAAATTTAGCTAATTTATTTACTATGCATATTTCTTCTCCCAAATCACTAATGTATTTAAGTGGCACTATAAAGTGTCCCGAATACATGCACTAGATTGTAAAGATCTGATAGCATGTCTACTCTATATTTTTTTTTAAGTAAATCCACAGAGTCCAATGGGACTTAATTCCTATATTTTAGAGTTTAACAAAACAGACTTAACTCTATTAATTTAACAATGTTTTCAGGCATAAATTATGAAAGCTAAGAAGAGATCTGTCTGATCATAGATTATATTTAGAATTGTGTATATTTGTGCTATAACGTTCAGGTACAGCGAAAAGTACATCGTATTTGAAAAAAAATAATTCTTATTGTCCCCGTGTCATTTTCAAAAAATGAGATGTTTCCACAGGATGGGAAAAGAGCTGTACTTTTAAATTAGCTACATTGAATCTAGATACCATAATTCACCAAAGTGCACAGCTGCTACGATTGGGGTCAGAATTTCAAAGGCGCTGAAACTCAGCAGCCCTTATTTTTTTCTCAATGGGAGCTGCAGGGTGCAGAGCAATTTTTAAAACAGTGCTTGCTTTGTTACCAACCTGATACACAATATAGCTGAGTATTCTCCAAAACCTTTCCTTATATTCTAGTCTTGAAATAAATCTCGTACAGGGTTATCAAGAAGACTAAGAATTGTCATATGGAAAAATAATACCTTCAAAACTGTGTATTTATATATCAGGAAACACAGACATCAAAATAAAATGATCAGCATATATTTTGTTCCATACATATAAACTCAGTAATGCTAAAATGTGAAATTAACCACTAAGATTTTAACATTTATTAATTTATGATGTTTTTAACTTTCTTGCCAACAAAATTCTGTGTGTGAGCTATATGGATATTGAAATCTGTAATGATAAAAGTATTTAAAAAAAATAGAAATTAAGAGCAGTAACATATACATGGGGGGGGGGGGAATCAAGCATAAAATAGCTCTATCACGATGCATTCCCATCATTGCGTTTTTCTCAGTTTACATGTTCATTCTGAGAACCAAGAGAGATGGCCACTTAAGATGTGTGCAATAAAAATAAATAAAAAACTTTGACTATTGCACAATTTAACTTTATAATATATGTAAACATCTTTAGTCCAAATAATAGTAATGATTTCTATTTCAGACTACATTTGCTTCTGACAATATCTTGGTTTCCCCCATTTAACTTAACTTCTATGGGACTGAATATAATTATACTTTGGGATAAAAGACCTAATGCTAATTTCAGAGAGGTCCATTGACTCTAAGGGTGCTTGAAGTACAGACTACTCAATGGTGAGGACACTTAGAAGCAGGTATAAAAAAAAAATACTTATGGCAGCAACTGAACAGCATCATTTACTTAGCATATTGAACAGTGTTTAGTAAACTGGGTGTGCATGGCATGGGACTGTTTCTATTTGACTTTCCTTCTGCAGCAAAGGCAGGGCTTCTGTTTTTACTGCACACTTTGGTTCAATACTAATCCTGTTTTATGTTGTTCACACCTGCTGCTTACTGATGGTTTATGGTTTGTGCTGCTCTGGGTATATCTATGCTAACCCCGCCTAATTGTCAACAAAAGTCATTCTGCTGAACTAAAAAACAAAAGCCAATTCTAGTTCTTTTTTTAAAGTAGTGTGCATATATTTGAAGTGCACATGTATTTTTGCAATGATGTTAGTACAGTAACATTTTCCTGAAAGGCTAAAATCCTTGTTGCTGTTCATATATATTCAGTGTACATTTTGTCCCAAATATGGAAATTTCACTCCATCAGAGACCTCATTCTTTTTCTATAAATATTTTCTGAGACATAAACAAATATATGTATCTAGCAATCTCCTACTTTATTTCTAAGGGTTTCTTTTGGTGATCACATCTTTTCATACAGAATTTTGTTATGATAGTTTGGGGAAAAAATAGCAAGAATAATGAAAATTTTATATAAATATGTATCATTATAAATACTTACATCTCATATAAAACTTGAATCTATTTTCAGTTTCAATTATAAAAGTATTATTTAAAAATGCAAACATACCATATGATTTTTTGTGTTAAGTCTTCTGAACATACATGGATTTATTTATTTATTTTGATGCTTCACACTGACATAATGGCTACCAAAATCACTAATCAGTCTGAACATTATATGTCTAATCAGTCTGAACATTAAAGAGAATGATTCTATGGAATTTAACCTAGAAATATCACTGCTGTTTTAAGCAGCATGAGGTTTCTCTGAGATGCTATTAAGAGTTTCAGCAACAACTATAAAAAATGAACTATTTTTGCTGAGATGTATAACATTAAAAACTGTAAGTAGCACTTTTTGTCCTTTGTTCCTAGGTCACAAACCAATCCCCAAGTTTTGTTTTTCTTTTCTCCTTTCCCTGGGATGCAATACACCATCATTCCCACTGCAATTCTTTAGCAAAGCCAAGAATTACAAAAGAGAAGTGACAGCACACATCCATCTTTCTTGGCATTATTAGCACCAATAATGGGCTAATAGGCTCTATACTGGTGCTTTAGTTTGTTCTCAGTTTGAACTTCAAGGATCACTACTATACAGCAGCTGCAGAACAAAAATGTAGGTAGTTTTCCTAAGAATTCAAAACAGTGTCATATCCTGTGCTAGATCAGAGTGCCAAGGATCCTAGATTCATTTGTGGAATTTGCAAATAGTTCCAGAACCAATTTTATAAGTACTTTCATTCAAAAAGTCATGCAATATCCCCTAAATTAGAAACGAAATTTAAAAACAGAATGACTTAGTTTCTGGTATTACCAGTATTATGACATATGTAGTTAGAAACCTAAGCTATTTGCAGGAAATCTGTGTTCTCTCACTACAACTGGACATTATAACGTACAATAATAATAAATACAGTACATTATAATCAATAGCCTAAATAAAACAAAAGCTGGCTATAGCCTTCTGGTTTTGCAGATGCCACTGTTTCCTGGTTCTAAACAGAAAAACTCAAAACTGGCCCAAGGTCCTGAAAAATAGGTATTATAACTCAGCCCTAACCTACAGTATACTGTTATTGAACTCTTTCAAACAGAGAACCAAGAATTTATTTGGACATATATACGGTTTGGAAGATGGTTGCATAACAAGCTTTCTGCTTTAAAGAACTGATTGTACTTCACTTACTTCCACAGAAGTTCATTTTTGTGAAGTGACTGAGCTCAGAACTTCACAACTGACTGTTAAAAGTCCCCACACCTTTAAAAGTTTAAATCAGTCCACAAAGTAAGAACTAGATAGGCATTTATGACTGATGTAAATGCAATTCTGTAGTCTGTATTGGAGTTAATGCAATATATTCCTTCTGAACTGCAGGAGTATGGAATGACAGAATTCATTCTTAGCTAATTCTTAGTCTTTCCCTAGCCATATATGAAATTAAGAAAACCATAGTTTTTCTTAAAAAAAATAGCAGAAAAAAGACCAAAAAAATTGAGAGGTCTTCAAAAACTTCTCTTGTGTATCTCAAATTGACTATGGTTTAAAATATAACCATGTGACTAGGATCTGAATTCACAATCCTATATAACAGCCAATTCTGGAAAAAAAAATCCAGGAATCTAAAGCATTATTTAATCAATCAATCAAATTGTAGTATAGAATGTGAGGTTGCTTCGGTACATGTTATATGCTTCACTGGGAATACCATATAATTATTTATTGGTATATATGGATTTATAGAGTGTTGTTTTCTTACAGTTTTCTCTAGAACTAAGGAGAAATTCCCTGATATTCAGAACAATTAATCAGTGGAATGACTTGCCTCCAGAAGGTTGAAGTCCTCCAACACTCAAGGTTTTTAAGAAGAGACTGGATAACCATTTGTCTGAAATGTATAAGGTTTCCTGCTTGAGCTGAGGGTTGGACTAGAAGACCTCCAAGTTCCCTTCCAACTCTGTTATTCTGTTACTCAGTGTGGCTGAAAGAAAAGTGTGGCGGGTCCTATTGTTTTAACTCACTATTTCCAAATGCTTTAATAGAAGGAAAGATTTCTCTTTTATTTTTCATGGCACTATTTTCCCCAGGCAGGGAATTTTATTTCTGTTTGAATTTTAAACCACTGTATTTTCAGTGATGCATTTTTATATTTACAGTTGACATCTTCATAGAATGAAGCTTTTCAGTGATAGCTCAAAAGCATGAAGTTTGCCTCAAGTAATCAAATTAGTTCACACTCAAATGAAACCAGTGATTTTTAGCTAAAATTTCATAAATCTAACAAAATGTTTTTCTATAAATGCCTTAAATTGCAAAAATGAACCTACCAATAAAATGTGTGCATTGAAAAAGCGTGCTGAATTTAGACAAGTACAGGTGCTTAATCAACATGTCAACATTTTGTTCTCAAAGTCCCTGTCTCAGTTAGAGGTACAGAACAAGGGAAGTTATTGACATAAATGGGTACAGTGATTTTACGGAATGTAATCAATAAAAATTCCAAATCAATCTATTGTGGTTTTTTCTCTAAGTTATCAACCGAATACACCAAATTTTTCTGCATGATTGAGAAGAAATTTAACACTGTTAAAAACACAATATTACAACAGTCTCAAACTATCATAGTATCTAAAAGATATCTGAAAGATATCTGAGTCAGAAGCAAAACATGATAAATATTATGTTTTTATTATACTATCATGGAAAGTGAGTCAAAATTCTTTTAAAAATGATAATGCATTCAATTTACTGTCTCCTCTGTTTTCAGATTTGTTTTTATTTTTGTATGTCTTTAAAAAAAAACCTAGGATATATTTTATTGTCGCCACTAAAATTAACCTAAATAAAATCATATTTCTGCTTTATTTTCCTTTAAATGAAGCATTTTGTTGTGGATATCAATATATTTAGCAGTTTCATATCAGATACTGATCTAAACTGAATTTCAGATCTCATGTATTAAAAACACAATGGTGAAATTTAGAATTATGAACTTAATGCTCCCCTATCAATATGAATATGCACTAAACAGGATGGAAGTGAGAAACATTCTAAAATGTTCTGAAAACTACTTTAAATAGATATATTCCACTTCCAAACAGCTCTTACTGTTACAAATAGGCCTCTTTCCCAATGTAATTTGCAGTTTAAAATAGTTAATAAGTTCTCTGCTTCATAACTGCATACTTAAAAGTAACTTACTATTCAATTTAAATGAAGGGGGGAGTCATAACTGGTTTCAAACATTTACTTTTGCTAATGTAAAAGTGTTGGCATTTTGCTCCATTTCTGATAAGCTGGTGCCTATGCCTTATTCAAAACGTATCAGCAGTCGAGAGTACTCTCAATCTTATCAGGTGTATGAACAGCACAGTTACTGAAAACAGATTGTCCTGTTTTTCTCTCTTTCTGCCAGGCTATCAGATAAACCCAGCTAACTAACTGTATTTACACACAATCAAACACAAGCTGTATCTTGGAAGAACTGTTGACTGATTTCAACATGCCACAAGTTTACTGTTTGATATTAGAATCACAAAAATATGGAGAATGTGTACAGTATCCCCAAATATTCTCAAATTACAGCCAAGAAGAAATTTATATAAAAAGAACCACTGACATTAGAATAGAGATGGGACAAAGGTGGCATGAATGGAGCCAGAATTGTACTTCAGATTGAATGCGATTTTCCTGGAGACATACCAACACTGTTCTAAGTTTGCCATATGTGAAAAATTTGGTGTATCAGCTATGTTTGTATGCGTTGCTTTTTTATTTTGTGATTGCCCTGTAATTAAAAAAATATTGCAGCACCTTAAGCAACTTAATTTTGTTCTGAATGTGTCACAAGTTTTTGACACATTTGCTTCAAGGTTCTGACTCAGTTTATAGTTTACATCTTCAATTTGTATATTTTTTAATTCACTGATGAGTAAAGAAAGCAATTACTTATACCATAGGAATATATATTCGACAGTCATTGTTCCACCAAATACCAACAAGAATGGAGAAACTACTTTATCTCCAATTACTCTGAATGAGTGTTTTTTTCAGATTAAAGGCTGGGACATAATCTCACTTGAGCAGAACTCAATCTTGTGACTTAGTCTCAGGAGCAGAGCAAGCTATTCTCTAGATTGGTAGGAAAACAATGAGATGAATTAAGCCAAGTGTGCAGTGCTATGTAATTCACCTGATTGTTGTTTCTCCATCTGTGAAACTATGGTCCCTATGATTGATGGGACAGGTGTCACTCATATTAATGTAAATCACTAGCAGTGGGCGTTAGCTTTTACTAACATGACCTACTTCTTAAGTAGAAATAATTCAGTGATATAACCATGCAATGCCTAATGTATGTCTTTTAGATGCTAAAAATCTCATCTCTCATTTCTACAGCTTTTAGAAAAATGCTTTATAAAGTGTACCTTATGCCATTTCAGACCCAAGGATCATACCTCTGCTATGGAAATGTTAATAAGAATAAATGTTGTAAGTTGATAAAGTAAATACTTCATAATGAAAAAAATATTAATACACTAAGTTGGAAAATATATGTCTCCATGCAAATTTTATACAGAAATTGACCATTGCATTTATCTGCATATTTATATAAATATGATTCAAAATTCATTTTCTTATCTTTTCCTTTTTTCTGTCTTTGCTCAACTTAAAGTAAACAAAAAAGAAAACAATTTATTTATTTGTTGATTCACTAACCTACATGGACCAGGCTTGCCAAAATGAATTCCTCTGGTGTATATTTCAGCCATAATACCCTTTTCATCTGACATCACCTGGGAATATTTAAGAAAAAAAGAGAACCTTTAACTTACAAATCAAGCTAAAACCTACAGCAAGTCCCAAGATATTACAAAAAATGAAAATGTATTGGAAAGAAACAAAATAGGCAATTATATACAAACAGAAAAGTCAGTGCTTACTTTCTGATACTTATATGTGGAACATTTTTTAAAGAACAGATTGATCATTCATGATATATTATTTTTCTAATTTTTCAATGTATCAAATGGTATAAAACTCCTATAAAACGTTTAAAACATCACAGATTTTAGAAGAGAGTAAGAATTGTCTTCAGTATTATTTCTATGAGGAAACAAAGGAACAAAATCCCAAACACCTTACTTTTCTTATTCACTTGCATATATTTACAAAAAGGAATTTAATTGTTGTCCAGAAGTCGGTCAACTTTATTCCATGTGTCTTTTCTGATTATTTCTTACTATCTCTAGATCTGACTTTTTAAAGATCAGGTATGAATAGAGGTTTTCTAGGTCCTGAGTTCCTATATTTTTTTCCATGAAGGCTGAAAACAAGCCCCTACACATTGGCAATGTGTTCTGATTCTAACTAGCCACAGCCTTCAATCATTGATCACACCTATTAAAACTCTTTGTAGCTCTTACAACATCCTGCAACAATTCAAACAGCTGTTTAAGGAAAAGTCGTATGATAGAGCAAAGCTAAATTGACATATCTGTGATACTTCAGATGCCCCACAGCATGGCTAATATTAATTTGTTTTCTTTGGCTAGGTAAGCGCTGCCAAAACACATTACATATGGCATGTAGTTCCAATCAAAATGATGAAAAGAAGATGTGCATTTCTGTCTCACTCTAAACTTGAAAAGACACAGAAGAATAAGTGAGATAGCAGCTTGCAAACAAATACAAATGTTTTCCCATTTCTTCAGGTGGATTCAACAAATAATGACTCATTTATTTCAATGGCTTGCATCCAAAAATCTACCACACAGGTGGAGGAATTATCTTTTATGTGGATGTTACTGGTTGCCCACCTATTTGTGCCCTTCCTTTATGGATTTCAGAGGCATTCCTGATCAATCCTCTCCTTATACAAACACAGCATCTTATACAATAAATAATTTGGGTCAATGTTCTTATAATTTTTAAGTTTTTATGCTTACAAAAAGTCAATCTTTTAGATTAAACTTCAGTTTGATGAATGTACTATACAAATTCAGTTTGGATAAAAAACAGACTTACTTAATTTCATATATTTTGGTTAGGCATAAAAAAGGGTCCCTTGGACTAAGTTGCCCTAAATTGCTACCACAATTTAAGCTCCATAAGCAAACATGCATAATTATGAAGTAATAATATCAATATTAATAAATTATTTGTGGAAAAAGCCTCTGATTTGAAAAATCTGAAACTTGACATTCAAAGTCACCATAGTACAATAAAAGATCAGTTTTACACTGTGTGTGTGTGTGTGTGTGTGTGGACAAAGCTTTATTTGCACATGATAATAAGTGAACAGATTAACAAACTAGTATATTTTCCTCTTCAAGACATGATTTTCAATACAAACTTCAGTGAGAGACAATTAAACTCCAATTCAATAGATGTCTTATGCCAGAACTGCAAATAAAAGACAAAATCATAATGCAGAAATCTAATATACCCCCAAGCACACAAGACGTATGTGTGGTGTGTATGCGATTACAATTACACACGCACACATATTCTCTGTGGTATGTGAGCACATACACATTCAAAAGTAATTAGCAACAGAATAAAGCAGAAAACTTAAGTAACAATACTTAAAAAAACAAACTCTAGGCAAAAAATTATTTTAGGAAATTAAAATAAATTTTAGAAATAAGCCTATGTTTAAACAACAGACAATAGCTGTTTCATGTGTTTTCAATTAGAATTGAAACAGTGTTACAAAATATTATTTAGGATCTACATGTTATTTGAATAAATCAAACTCTTGAGCTCTTATTTCCTAGTATAAAGCTTAATTGTAAATTTGGTGTTTTTGGACCTACATTTTTTTCTTTTTGGTTTTTTTTTACAAAGTATATAAGAGTTTAGGCATACAGTAATAAAAATACAATTTTATAGTTTAATTTTAATTACATTTTACAATTTGGAGAAACGTAAGCAGAATCTTAATTGATTTTCTTTAGAATATGAAAACAGTAAAAGTCAATAAGTATCAGAATATTAACAAATGTTTTGGGTTTTTTTTTGTTAAAAAAGGGATTTTCAATTTTCCTTTGGACCAATGTTTCTAATATTACATTAATTGCACTTTGGAAAAGTAATTCCTTTTATTATATCTAGAAAGTGCAAAGATAAATATCCTAAACTTTGTTGTACAAAATAATAAATGTGAAAATAACTGAATCTGGATTACCTATCTAAAGGAATGCACCAGCAATTGGAAACAAAGAAAGACAGAATCAGGATAATCTAATATCTACATTGTTCTTATAGAGTTTATTTTTTTAAGATAAAAAAGTTTCAAAAAATGTTTGCATACGCACTCTGTTTATAACACACAAAAATAGGCAAACAGATATAACAGTGAAACATGCACAGAGCAAGCAGCCACATGCTTATGCAACCATTATCAGCTGCGATAAAATGTGGAATTGTTTTATATCAATTTAAATAGATGCTGATATGCCTCAGCCAAGTAAAACTGGTATTCGAGGGAGACAGAAGGAGAATTGGTTCCCAAACGATGGCAAAACTTGTATAATGGGGATGTCAGACTAACAGGGATTGCTGGTTGTCATTCCAGCGCTATCAAACATGTACATATGAGTATGATTTGAGAAAGAGAAGTTAAATATTTCACTGTCAAAGAATGTCAAGAACTGCAATTCATTTCCCTCTCTCTCTCATGTGCTCTAGGACAATGACAATTTAATACAAGGCCAATGAATGTAAAAGAGATAAAAACCAAACCAGCCTAGCATAATCACAGATTTCCTCTTGAGAGCTTGCTAGGGCTAGAAAGAACTAGACAAAAACCAATATGTTTTTGTCTCTAGTGTGTATGCTATAAAGCAAAATCCAAACTATGTGGAAAATAATCAAGTTGTTTTAAGCTTCTAGAGGAGCGTATCCAATTTACTTTAGATATCTTATCTTAACATTCAGCATTTTTGCTGATTGGTAACAGGCTAACAATATTCATAAGAGGGCATTCATTTAAGACTGTCAATAAATATTAGTGCTGTTCATTTCTATTTGTTTTTGCACGAAGACAAAGGTCACTGTGCATCAGAAATGTTCAATACCAGGACATTTGCCAAGCTATTTGTGTGCTGTTATTTAAACAACACAAACCAAACCAAACCAAACCTTGTATTATAAGAATGTAACACAATTAGACTCGGTTTTGAGAAGTGGCTTCAAGAATTACAAAGATAATTGCAAGCAAGTTATCTTCTATGTTTGATGTACAGTTCCATGTGTTTTTAAATAATTGCAAAAGTGAGGTTTGGCTAATGAGGCAGCCCTTATCTGTCCTCAGCAGTCTAAGCAGAAGCATTATTTTCCTGAAGGCTTAATGTTTTTTTTTTTTCATTCCAGTGCACAAAATGTTGTCCAAAGTAACTTCAGATTCAGATGAAAAGAATAAAAAATTATCTCCTAATTTATGATGGTCATGAAATAAAGAAATGACAAGAAGGGGGGGGGGAATTAGCTTATACTGATTGTATTATTTTTTTAAAAAAATAAAATAAACATGTATTGGGTTCTTCCTTCTTGCCTGACATACTTTCACACAACTATTCAAGAATGCTGTTTTTATTACTGTTTTTTTTGAAAAGCATCAATTTATCAATTTTTCCAAAAATTTTTTAAAAAAATCTTAACTAAAAATGTAAACTATGTCAGGGAAGGGAAGAAAATAACAGTGAAAGAAAATGATCATCCATTCAAGAAAATTAATGAATATCCACAAGGTCTTTGCTAATAACACAGGTTAATTACTGCTGGAACACACCAGGCTCAGTAAATAAAAGAAAAGAACTATAAACACATTAAAATGAACAACCACCACTTTGGGGAAAAAAAGGTTAGGCCTAGCAAATAAAAAAGCTGTCAGATATTTCAGCACCAGCTTTTGCACTTTTGTCAGCTGCAAAAATTTTGCAGGAAACATGTATGAAAAACAGAAACCCAAAGTTGGGAGCTTTGTAATGAGTCTATAACAAGGTCTATTTAAGTAGACATATAAGGATCCATTTTGAAAAGCCCTCCAAAAAATGTCATTTAGACAATTGCCATGCTAATATCTTACAGAATTACAACACATATTTAGATTTAAAGACAATGATTTTTAAAGTAATTTTTTATGGAGAAGAGTTACATATTATATTAACAGATTGGCAGAAATTGTGTCACCTATATTAGATAGAGAGATTTTCTGTAAGGAGAGGTGACAAAACAGTTTTAACTTTCTCTTCACTTAATTACCCCTCTGTGTCAAATATTGTTCCTCTTTCTTGATCAAATTTTAAGATCACTGCAGCAAAGGAGAGGATATTAAAACAAAAACAAAGAACCTTTAATAACTATTTAAATAATATTAAAGCAAGAAAAAAAACCTATACAGCAGTTCTCAAATTAATACTATTTTAAAAACTAAATGTGCTAAAATCTGCACAGTTTTCAATTCCATGACTATAAAGCATCTTTTGTCTCTTCAATTGTGACATCAGGGTTCACGATTGAAACCATCCGAAGTTTGTTGGCATCTGTGCATTTTATCTTGTTTACTGATGACATTCATAGTTGCTTTGTTTCATTTTAGAACTGTTGCACTTTGGTAGTGTGATAGAAATTAAGGATTAAATGAAAGGATAGAAATTAATGAAAGGATCAGAGGAAAAGGTAACGTGCACAATACAGAGAATATATCTGAAGTCACAAGCCTATTTGCTTTTGTATGCTTGACATTCAGAGATCATGTTTAAATATACTATACGAGATGTCCCCCTGCCCTTTTTTGAATGTTTCAATTGTCTTTCCTTCTTCCAACAGCTGTGACAACTGTTAAAACAGTAAAATTAAGTCTGCTCTAGAAACCTTTAGCCAACCTTACATTTTAATCAGAAGTTAAATGAGATTTTGTATTGATGACAGTTTCATTTATAGTATTTAAAGTCACATACATAAGCATACATCTGCACATATAGCTGTTCCATTCTCTTATTAACTATTTTTTGAAATTATTTGCGTCCACTCTCTCCTTTTACTGAAAAGGAAAACGTGAGGGCGGCAGATGGCTTTAAGTTTTTCATTCTTCAAATATGGGCTACCTACAATTTAAACCATGCTATCTTTTTATCACTCCACATTCTGTAAGTATTCTAACAAACACCCTCTCCCCAATGCACACACAATAAAGCTCAAACTCTAGAAATATTTGGCTTCTTTATTTCATTATTGTAGCTTAATTCATAGTTTGGTTTTTATAATGTACCACAAAGCCAAAGTACAATTACCAGCAATATTACTAGTAAGAGTCTGTGGTTTATTAATTGAGACACACACAGAGAGAGAGGAAGAGACCGCTGTGCTCTTGGGCACCAGATAGCTCTGCCTGCCCACTGAACCTCAGATCCGTCCAGAAGACTTTTAAAGGGGAGCCAGAGAAAAATGGAAGTAGACAGCTAATTGTTGCAAGGTGGGAGGAATAATAAGACCCTTCTACCAAAGCTAAAAAGACATATGCTCTGATTTCATTTAAATGCATCTACTTTAAGAAGCTTATCAAAATTAATCATTCAAATTAGCTCTAAGAACACAAATCAAGAAAGGTCTCTGAAAAAAGAGCATCTTCCTAACTTCAGAATCTCTCTCTTCCTCTCTCACCTTTTCCACAGGAAAAAAACTAACCATTGCAAGTTGGAACAGTGACAACTGCACTCAGCCACAAATTAAGTCATTTTAAATCACACTGTACATCAACGGACTGATCTAGAAACTGCATTTCAATTACTATTCTAACATAATTTATTTACATTCTTCTGTAGATGAATAAGGAATCCTTTCTCTTCCTCTCCTTCCATGTATCCAAACATTAAAGCACCCATTAGCATACTCTTTTTGTGTGTGTGTATCTATATCATTTACCAATGTTCAAGACTCCTTTTACACACACCTCTCAAATTTGTGACTTACCAATTTAACATGCAGACACTAATGGCAGCTAGTAACCATATATCTAAAATACAGAGTCACTCCTATGTCTTGTCATGGTATGCATTGAGTCTAAGGCTGAGCCCCTTGCTAGCTTCTGCCGCGTCGGGTTTTTTAAGGCCAAAATTAAGTTTGCAGGCTCTCAAAGTTGTGAAGTGAAACCCTGGGTCTGGAAACCTTCTCCCCCTTTGGTTTATTAGCTCAGATATCTGAGAACATGCATGCAGTCAATAATATCAAATGTGTTAAATAGCCCAAATGTTTGTTTTTATTTATACAAAATATTTTACTGGATAAAGTTGCATTAAAAAATAATAATAGCTGCTTTTAAATTCCAGTCAAAAGCAAACAAAGCTCACGCTGGCTTTAGAAGTGGCACACACATGCACATATGCACAGACACCCCTACCTTTGCTACTTAATGGACCTATTTGTCAGTAAATGACTGGAGCCTTACATTAAACCTTAATTACAGAGCACTATCCTTAAAGTGGGATTAAACTCTTGAGCTGGTCCCCCACTCCCAACCGGGCTTGGCAAGAAACCTCAGAAAGAGGAAAGATCAAAAGATTATCTAAATCTTGTTTTAGACCGGAGCTTTCTTCCACTCATTTCAAGGAGGAGCCGGCAGGAGAAGGGAAGGAAATATATCTTTCTCAGAGATCTGCTGAAACAATTCACTCTGTCTTTGGGCCAAGCCAAGTGCCTATTCTTAGGACCTGAATAAGAAATGACTGTCACTCGCACAGCTGTTTTACTGACAGCCACGCCGTTCCCCACTCAAAAGGTAACACTGTCGAGAAAAGAAGAAGGAAAAAACAACAGCAGCAACACACACACAATTCCTCCACTTGCTGAATTAGCAGCTAAAGCACAGCACAAAAGAGACAAGACGAACACACACAGCTCTACTCATGCACGCAAGACACCAGGAGGCATTACCTGAAAGCGGCTTTTCACGTTGTTTATATCTAAATATATATTTATTATTACTTCCCTCCCCACCATTAGGAAGCAGGAAAAAGTGCGGGGGTGGGGGGGGAGAAAAGAAAGGAAAGCGGAAGGGGGGGGGGTTATAAGAAGAATGGTAGGTACCTACTCTTCTTCGTAGTGCAAGGAAAAAGATTCAGGAAGGCAAAGTTCTACCGAATCCATGTGCGCTCGGCAACCATGATTTGTGCACCCCAGCTATAAATCAAAGTTTCCTTGACACAGGCACAGTGCAATTAACACAAATGTTCTCCTGGTGACAAGCCTATGGGCGCAGCCAGTTGGGACCAAAAGCTCACACGCTCCTAATCAAGGACTTAAAGCCCCGATTGGAGCTTATAAATATGAAGTAGGGCTTTACATATGCATTCCCTCTGGGTCAGACCGAAACGCGATTGGCCGGGCGTCGGCCAATCAAGCGCCGGCAAGGAGCAGAGGCTGCACAGATTGAGCGCCGCTCGGCAGGTACAGACGGGCGGAGGGGGTTGGAAGGGGACGGAGCAGGCGAAGCGAGCGGGCGGGGGGGGGCAGGGGGGGAGGGAGAGGGGGAGGGGGGGGGGGGGGGGGGGGAAGCCACAACTGAGAACGCGCCGCAGACCGAAAAGACGCAGCGCCTTTAAAAAAAAAAAAAAAAAGTGCTTTGCAAAGCAACCCCGGTGCGGTTTCAACTCTTCACGGGGGGGTGGGGGGTGGAGTAGAGAGGAAGGAGTGGGGGTAGACCGGGGCTTGGGCAGGAAGGTGTGCAACCTCGGGGTTTATTATTAGTAGTAGTATTCGTATTAATCGTATTAGTATTATTATTATCATTACTGTCATCATCGTCATCATTGTTGTTGTTGTTCTTATTTCAAGAAGAGATCCTCACACGGTTTAATTTTGTCCTGCTCTTCTCTCCCCTTCTCTCCCTTCCCCCCTTTGTGTGTCTCCTGCATGTGTGCGCGGGGTGTGTGCTGTGCGCGGCCAACTCGGGATGGTCTGTTTGAAACCACTCTTCCCCCAACTCCGGGTTCACTCGGACTGACGTGGAAAGGTGGGAGACAGGTAGAACAAATCCCCCACCCCACCCCCAAACTTAGTGGCGCTTCCTTCTGAGGAAAGCCTGCATCTGTTGCAGGTAGCTCCCGGACATATTTCTGTATGAACAGGTCTGACTTGCTCGTCTGTTGACTCAAGGAAGCGTGGCTAAGATCGGACCGTTAATTTTTCTCCTCCCCACCTCAACCCAATATAATTCACTTCCATTCCATTTCACCTTTCTGGATAGCAGGTTGAGGAATCTAAATAAGTTCACATTACTGACCTTTATAAACATAACAGTTGGGCAGTGTTCGCATTTCAGCACTTTTTGCTGTGTGTCTTTTTTTTTTTTTTTTTTTTTACAAAAAGTGGGATTAAAGAACTTGAGAGAAATCAATGTTTGAAAGCAAACATAGAAATGGGTGCAATGCATGAAGGGGCAAACTGATATACTGCCAGGTGGATGTAGACCCATAGCATATAAACATCATGCAAGATACAGCAGGTGTATTTTAGTTGAAATAATAATAGACCCAATGTGTTTTGACCAATTAATTCTTTGGATATTAACTGTCTTAAATCCCACTGATTACTTCCAGGAATGCAGTTGATAAGACTTTTCAGCAGTGTTAATATTCAGTGCTGTGTAGCTTTAACAGAAGTGCCACTAAAAGTCAAGATTCAAATCCAATTCTGAATAAATGAATAAATTTGATTGTCTTAATTGGAGACATTTACAAACATGCCCCCCCTACACACACACACACACATACACACACACACACAAAATCAAGGATCAACATGGATGTAAATATGTTACATGGTTTACATCCGTCTGCAAAATTACCCAACCTTCCAATTCCCCACTTCTGGCTGCCTTATGCCAGAGCTGATGACCTTCTTTACACCATTGATGTAAATAATGTAAATATTGGCCAACACTACCCGTTTTCTAAGAATCTGCAAAAATGAAGGGATGGGGGAAGAAT
The DNA here is from genome assembly GCA_015471245.1 of Laticauda colubrina. Lineage (NCBI taxonomy): Eukaryota > Metazoa > Chordata > Lepidosauria > Squamata > Elapidae > Laticauda > Laticauda colubrina. Next base: position 38,831,326 of record BLBF01000018.1, on the reverse strand, counting down.
TTGTATCCTGAAAGTATCATTAATAATTAAATATAGCATAATTATCCCAAAGCAAGAGTTCTTTCTTTTATATATATAAAAATATCTCATACCTGGTGATAAAATAATTATTTTAACCCTGGAAAATACTTTGTCACTAAATCAGCCAAATTGATCCTCCCTCTCTCCCCCCTCTCTCTCTGTGAAGCACTCTGATGAAAATAACCTATTTTTTAGATCAAAACTAATCAGTGCACCTCCTCTAACTGCAATAATGACATTCACAAATGGGAATACAACAGCTGTCTCCAAATATATTTGATGGCTTGCTTTTCACGAAAGTGAAATGACAGACAAGAAGACAAGTATTTGTAAAAGCACAGGACATGTTTGCCTCTCTTTGTTTTATTGAGCTTTGTAGCCTGTGAGATCTTTATCCTATGGACAGTTTCAAGTCTGCTTTTCATACATGCAGAAAATGCAAGTATTGGGAGGGGATCAGAAATACACATGGCAAAACTAGAGTATCCACCTTTAATAGAAAAGCAGGTAATAAAATCTTTATTACCAACAGCATTTTTGCTACGTACGGAGACTCTAATTAAGATGTAAATTTTGATTTTGAGCAGTGAAGACAAAATCATGTTTCAGATATACTAAGTAAGTCTCTCCTTTCTATATAAATGAAGCACCTTGAAGATCATTTGAAGCATTTTAATGAAAATAATGACTTTGTAACATGGATACTGTTTGTCTTCATATCAATTACAATAAACATAAACTTTTGCAAAACAAGGATGCGCTATCCTGTACCATGGTGTAGGCTTATTCCTTGGATTCTAATATATATATATATATATATATATATATATATATATATATATTGTTTTTCACACACACACACACAAATCCTCATAATATAAACCACAATGTGACATCATACTCATTAAACTGAAGTGAGAAATACAAATTTACAAATTGTTTATTATAATCTGCTGTGAACAGTCTTTAAATTGCTGTTTTGTTTTGTGCTCTCCACCCCTCACAGCTCAGCTTTCATTGTCTACAGTCCTTTTGCTCATCCATATCATTTTGTGTCTTCCTTGTCACCAAATTAACTATTGCTATCTTTCGGCCAGACACCTTACAGACATGGATCTTCGCTGAGGGTAGTGCTGCTTAGGGGAACACAATCATAGTATTATAATTTATGCATTCATGAAAGGCAATTGGTCTTCTCCCCTGAGACTTAAAATGTCACCTCTAGTAGACCTGGTCCTGGAATTTCAACAGCATTCTTCAACTTGGGTATGCTGGTTACAGTTCAGTTATTTTATTAAAAGAGAAAATAAATGAGGCAAGTTAGAATCTATTATTACAGCTCCCTTTTTTTCCTCTCAAAAGAATGCTTGAGGAGGAAAGAGTTGTGAAAATAAAATCAAGGTGAATGCTGATTTCATAATCTCTAGGTTATGGAAAATACAACATAGAATAGTGCATGCATTCACCTTTTCTTCTTGTTCTTTGCCAGAGGTTGCAATATAAAATCTCACCCCAAAAGCCTCCACAAAACAATAGTTATAGAATCAGGCCTGGGGAGGTTGAAATAAGTCAGTAAGTACTCTGAATGGAGCATATATCTTCACATCTCTTCTTTATCAGGATGCTCATATAAGATACTGTGCATCTTCAAGCAGGAAAGTGAATTTGTGAAGTAAATATATATATTTTACTGATGCTTATATCCCCAAAGGATATTATAGTCTTTTTATACCAGCTAATCCTTTTTAATTACATTTGGGAAAAAAAACTGTTAAATGGATTTTTGATTATATGACATTAATCAGAATAACACAGTTGTTATAGCTGGCTTTAAATATGATAAGGTTAGAGGGAAACATGTCAGAGAATGGTATTTTTAAAATACTATTTCTGAATAAAAAAGGGCTTATGTGCTTCTTTACAAAGTCCCAACACATAACCAAATCCTGTATTCATTTATTTGCAAGTATATATTGTGCCAGTTTTTTAAAGAAGAAGTTGAATGAAATGTTTGTTATAAAACCACATTTCCTTCAGAATGTACAGCATATCACTGGTTACAATATACTTTGCACACACACACACACACACACACACACACACACACACACACACATTTACAAAGGAAGTGACAAGCTTACTCTTTGAATTTCTTTTCATGCTAGCCTACTCTTCAGTAAATGGTAGTAGATTACTACTTTAGAACCATCTGCTGCTTTCATTTATATTTAGCAGAAGTAATGACCACCCTGCCTGAATTTTAGACAAGCCACAACACTCAAAACTGCTTTTCAATATAAGTGATACTTAAGCATACATATGCATACATATACATGTAATTCCCCATACAGCCTTTTTATCCTTTCAGATAAAAAACACAGTTTCTCCAAAATAACATCACAATAATTTTATCCTATCAGCACAGTACAGTGAATGAACCACTAGCATCCTGTATCAGTGATTATTCAGGTCTGGCAATCTCTGTTTAAATTGCACAGTACAGAATATATATATGGTTCACCTTAAAATCTTGGCTATAGTTTTTTGTAGAAAGTATAAATGGGAAAAGGTTTTAAGTGTAATACAAAACCCATACTCTCTCCCTCTTTATGAAACTCTTCTGGCACATGTTTTCCTTGGAGAGCCACATGGTGTTACTGTCTAAATAAGCCAAGGCAAAGATGATTGAGGGAATTCAATCAGTCTTTAATTAATACAGGATTATTTCACTTGCATTTTGTGGAGCTAATAATATGAGGTGGAATGTCAGTAAAAATTAAATCGTAAACTAGTGGAGGGCCAAGGGAGCAGCTCACTTTCGTTATGGAGTTTTCCCACTAGATATTGTGAAAAATCTTACAGCCATTTATATTGGTAATGCTGTTCCATGGAACAGTAAAAGATTTCAAGAATCTGAATGGCACAGGCATATATCACAGAACAAGTGAACATTTTCAGATTATCTATTAATAAGTGAATTGAGGCAAGTTGTTTCCTGAATGTTAAAGGACCACATGTTAAATTGAGAAGTACACTCAAGGTCAGCACTGCATTTTGGACTATCTCAGTCTCTGTGATATTATGGTAATCATATTTAAATATTCGTGGAGAAAGAACAAATTAGGCTTTTCACTAGAAAGATTATTATGATAACAATTCTGTGGCAACAAATTCATATATTTTTCTTTCCCACAGTAAATTACAACTCCTTATTGGGCTTGTGGTGCTTCTAAATAGGGTGAGTACATTCCTTCATTTGTCTTGCTTTCTTTAGAGGAAATATATTCAAAGGGAAAGTACGATAGATATATAGACAAACAGACAGCAGATGTAATTTAGATGAAAACATTCAAGTTCATACGGAAATCAGAAAAAGTTAACCTCACATAAGCTGCTAATGTGAAATAAGATGGGAACTGTAAACCTAAGCAATTGTGGGACAAGATTAGAGGGCTGTTGTTCCCTTTTCCCTCCAGAGCTTCCTACCTAACTGGAAGCTCAAGGCACTAAAAATAGAAAGACGATGGAGTGCAAATATTTCCCCAGTGAAAACACCAATAATCTTTACTGTGAGTTGACACGAATTGCTTGTTACACTGCCCTAGGATATCATGACCTGAAGCAACAATGTATGCACACATACACAAAGACATACATACAAAGTTTCTCAACATCTCTCCAAAGCCATGGAAATATGTTTGTATATGCACATTTACAATATCCAAATAGAATCAGACTTTTAGCTAATACCTATTCAACAAATCCATGACTTGGAGCCCGCCAGGTATTCCCTCCCCCCTTCAGAATGCCTTTACTCACTCTAGTGTTTTGTTAATGTTATTATTATAGTTCAAGAATAAACTAATTCACTAGAGACTTAACCCCTGAAGCACTAAATTTCTTCACATCTACAAAAGAAACAGATTTGTTGTTATCTCTAGCAATATCCCAAGAAAATGAGTGATGGTGGTGTCATATTACCATATTAATGACTTAATTTATTGTGACATCAAGGGTGGGATGCTACCAGTTCTGCCCGGTTTTATAGAAGAGCAGCTGACATGGAACTGGTTCAATGTTTAGCCCACCCACCTGCCCGGGCTCTAGGCTATCCTTTATTCTCTGCTTTTCCCTCCTTAACTGCTTTACATGGCACAGCTGAGGTTGAAAAAGCAGGAAATGAGGATTTTCATGCAGTGCTTGTCAGCTGTCCAGGCAGCACAGCTGATGATTTTTTGCAAATACTGCACACATGTGTGTTATGATCACTCCACTGGCTGGCCCCTCCCCTCCCTGCCTACTCACTCCTTACCTGGCATGTGAACCATCCAAATTGCCTGGTTTGGTAAGTTGCTATTTTTCTTCCCCCCACCCCACCCCAACCATCAGCTGTTCTGCTCTGCCAGGAGATTTATATTAGCTAGAAAGCAGGAAATCATTGGATTTCTTGCTTTCTAGCTAATCTAAAAGCAGAACCGAACCTTCCTTAGGACTGAAGCTTCTACTTTTCAATGCAGACTCAGGTAGCTGATTGCAGATAGATAGATCTCTAAGTGAATCTGTGATTCTGTGAGCAACTTAATATGTCTGCTGGCTTTGCCTGCTTTTAGGTAAAAGTTGGTTTTTAAAAAATAAAAAAAAATTCAATATTTACATACATGGTGTGTTGTGAGTTAATTTTGTGAGTTTGCTTGCTAGCAAATTTTATGTGACAGACTCAGGTAGCCAATTGCAGAAAGATAGATATCCAAGTGAAGCTGTAATTCTTTGAGCAACTCAATCTACCTGCCTGCTTTGCTTGCTTTTGGGTAAAAGTTGATCTTTTTAAAAAAAAAAAAATCAATATGTACATAAATATAATATTTACATACAAGCCATGCCCACCCAGTCACATGACCACCAAGCCAAGCCCAGTTAACAAGCCACAGCCACCTGGTCACATAACTACCAAGCCACACCCGCAAATGAGGCCACATCCACAAACCAGTTGTTAAGAAATGTGTTACATCCAGGGAATGGGCACCTACAAAGATTTACAAACCAGTCATTAAACTACATAGAAATGTATATTCCCATTTCCTAATAAGCTTATTACCAGGATCAGACTGGAAACATTTTCACTTACCTTCTAGTTCTAGTTCTATATAATAATCCCCCACATCTCAAGGTGGTTAGCTATTGCAGAAACAATTATAGACACTTCCACTATTTTATCAAAAATATATCTGCAGGGATCCCCAAAACAGCAACTGAAAACTCAAGGGAAGAGCAATTTTAAAATGCAACTTAAGTTTTCTTAAAAATAAGAATAGGCATCACATAAAAATCATAGTCCTGTGCATGTTTATTCAGAAGAACATTTGAGAAGCAATTTAAAATCCAACCTAATCCACATTTACCCAGAAATAAGATCAAGTATCATATGAAAATCCCTGGCTTGTAACAGTGAGAAGTAATATCCTATCATAGTGTGCTTATTTGGAAATAACAATGAAAAGGAATTCAAAATCCCCAAATAATTACGGAAGCAGGAGCACTTAATATTGATTGCTGTACCAAAGACCAAGAAGCCACTGCCACTTAGGAGGTGCAGAGCACTTCAGGAGATGCAAATTGATCTGGCAACCTCCACTTTAAAGATCTAAGGGTTCTTTAACATTCAAAGACAACAAAGCCACTCCAGAGAAATAGATCCACTCCAGAGATTAACAAAGATTCAGCAACTTTTTGGTCTCTGAAGTACATGAAGCAGCAGAGAAGTACAATACTTCATGAAATATATGCAGCACTGATCTTGTAAGGTATCCAGAATTAACAAGTCACATTGTAGGAACTGTGTAAACAGGAAAATAGATGTAACAAACATTTTTTTAAAGATACAGTATTCCCAAAAGACACCAGAATGATAGGATAAGAGTGGGATTACAGAAAGGAACTATGTTATGTATGGTAATTCTCCCTTATCTGGATTCGGACTCCAGAGAGATCTTTGGCCTCAATACCCTTCCCATACTTTTCAAAGTCTTCCAGGTGCTCTCATTTCTTTTCTATTTGCTTCTCTATATTGTGTTGCCCATCTACCAAAAACAGAGGTTGAATCATGTGGATTTGAAGCAGAATACATTCTTTAGACTGTGAAAAAAAACAAAGAATTATCTCCTGGCACTCCTCTTATTCACATCACTTCTTAGTATCAACTAAGAAATTAATATTAATGGATAAAATCTGTTTTCACACAGGACTTTTAATATGTCAAACAAAAATGATGTAGATAACACTTTTTCCTATTTTAATTTGTAACTAAACCAATAAATATCTTTATATTTTAAAAATCACATTAGCAAAAATGATTAAATGAAACAATATCATTTGATCTTTTGTGGCTAGATATTTACATTATTATTTATTTCCATCGATCAGTTTGTTAATCTTATTATTTAATAGAAATTAAGAGAATTAGTTTTATGTGTCAAACATGTCATATGCCTACTACTTTGGGAAATAAACTATTAGCTTCTATCATTGTGAATTCCCAGGTTCTTTCTTATTTAATATATATCTGTAACTATATCTCATCTCGATGATCTATCTCTATAATCTACACTTATCTATTTGTCTGTCTGTCTGTCTGTCTGTCTGTCTGTCTGTCTGTCTGTCTGTCTATCTATCTAAAAAACAATTGCTACCAACCTGCCTTCCATTGAGGACTTGTATGTTGCATGAGTCAAAAAGAGGGCTGTGAAAATATCTACAGACTCTCTCACATCCTGGACATAAATTGTTTCAACTCTCAAAACAAGACTATAGGGCACTGTACACCAGAACAACTAAACACAAGGATAGTTTTTTTCCCCCAAATGCTATCACTCTGCCAAACAACTAATTCCCACAACACTATCAAATTATTTACTAAGACTATATTACTATTCTTCTCATCCTTGCTAGTATCTATCTCTTCTCACTTATGATTATAAATATGTTGCTTATATCTTTAGAATTTATATTGTTTTATTTGTTTCCTAGTATGATTTGATTGCTTATTAGTGTTGATGAATATATTTTTTTTAGTTTTTTTTTATGCATGCTGAGAGCATATGCACCAAAGACAAATTCCTTGGGTGTCCAATCACACTTGGCCAAATAAAGAATTCTCTTCTCTTCTCTTCTATTATCTATCGTCTACATTTTCAGATGTTTATGAAGACGATATGACTTTCAAAATCAAAAACAAAAATAGTAAAAAATAAGTAGCATTGTCAATAAAAATTATTAAAAGATTTTCAGAGGTAAAAACATTAATGATCTTAAGAATGTTCCTGTTTTTAATCAAGATATGCCATAATTAATGGAAAAAATACCTGTATCTAACTGAGGAATGACCACAAAGAGGGATCAGAACATGAAGTATGGAGACTGGGACCATGTGATGAAAGTCCTGTTTCTTTTTATAAGTTGTGGAACATGTTAAAAAAGAGATAGCATTTCAGTTCTGAAGTTGCTGAAACCAGCGTGACTTTTTAAAAACTCTTTTCTCTCACAGATGCATCTGATGGAACTTGAACATGGATATAAGTATTAAGACAAAATGTTACCTGATGCAGTTGACCTCTTTCAAATATATAAACCATATTGTGTTTTTTTTTAATATTTCAAATTCTAGCCAGGGCCAACCAAACCTCAAAATCCAATAGCTTCCTTTGTATGGAAAACAATATGGCAAATTGATAAATGTCCTTCCTTTCAGGAAAAAATCAAAGCTCTTGCCTTTCAAACTCTTTTGTGTAGCTACATATGAGAGAAACTGTAGTCATGTATCAATATACTACTGTATTCCTTCCCTTTAGCGTTCTGCTTGTTGCCATGCTCCTTCAACTTAATATCATCAATCAAAAGAGACCTTTCTTAAGCTATGTTATCATCAACTCTCAATTGCCCAATCCACAATATCCTTCTTGGATAAAATTAGAGGTTGGTTTTAAAATGCAAACCATTAGCCTTTTGACATTGTGTCCACAGAAACTGTCTGCCGTTTTTTCTACACATACCAAAAATTGATTGGTATGAATACAGCACATAAAACATGAATAAAATTTGGTGGAATTTCCAGAAGTAATTGAATTTAAAACCATGCTTTGTATGTTGTACATCTCTAAAGGTGTGCTGGCCAACTACTTGATATAATTTCAACAAAAATATAAACAACACAGTTTATTTTTCAAGGATTTGTAACTTCACTTTTTCAGTTTAAGGGTTATTTTTTAATTCTGTTGGTTTTTTTAACTGTGAAATTGAAATGTTTTATTTAAATGTAATTTGAAAAATTGTGCCATACATAACTATTGCAGAAATGACTGGCATGATCCATGCTATACTTTAAAATATTATTTCACAGTATCCATTACCATGTTCTGAGAAATTAGTTCAAATGTCAGGATTACCTTGCTTGACTAATATGAAGATAATATAGATATAACTCAGCAGAGAGCATTAAACAATTTGTGAGCATTTTTTTTCATTTATCGCCTTATTCTTTTTCTCTTTCAGTTCTGTCATTTGATGAACATCCTTATCTTTAAAAAATATTTACAATTTCTACATAAACTATTTATGGAGATATAGTAATAAATGTAACTGTAAAGCAATGCACACACCTTGTGACCTTCTGGGTCTGTTTTGTTTGGAGAACAGTTCAAAGCAATAGCCTGATCACAGTGGCCACCTGATCACAGTAGCCCATGCTGAGGTATCACGAGTCCTCCTACATTTATTAACAGAGTAGCTTTCCTATTCCTGTTCTAGTTGGAATTAAATTCTTAAAAACTTTTTTATTTTCCACATTCAGCCAGTGAAGCAGCAGAGATCCAAGTTGAAAGGGTTGTCTTTTTTTTCTTGACTTGCATGGTACCGTTTCTTTATTTTCGCTGTAGACATATTTGCAGATCAAGCTTACAACTACATTTAGGTTGGGTTAAGCTACTGTATCCCTGCTGAAGTACAGCCCTTTAGGTCATAGACTTGCTATTATTCTGTGGTTAATAGACCTGGATCGGGGTATACATTAGAAAGAATTTGGCTATAGTCCTATCCCTAGTTTTAAATGTAGAGGTAACAAATGATTAATGAGGAACAAACAGGGAAAGAAAGAAGGAAGGAAGGAAGGAAAGAAGGAAGGAAGGAAGGAAGGAAGGAAGGAAGGAAGGAAGGAAGGAAGGAAGGAAGGAAGGAAGGA
>BLBF01000018.1:38797915-38815210 GCA_015471245.1 Laticauda colubrina | reverse complement strand
TTTTGAATGAGCATAATAAAAGAGCTTGTACCCAGCCATTCTGGGCGTACTCATCTCGAGGAACTTCGCCTCCTGTCGTTTCTCTCTCCTTCGCTCCCTGTCATGAGACGCCCATCTGATGCGGGATAGCAGATACCGCAATAGAACGTTTGTTGCTCGGATGTCGCGGATTTACATCGTACACAGCGGAAAGTTCATCCATTCACAAAGTTTTGTGCAGCTGAAAACTTCTTTCGCAGATGAAATTGCAGTGGACGGATGCTTGACGGATAGAGCGTATGAAACGTATGCAGTGAGTACACAACGGATGCATAGCGTTTTCCAATGGATGGCAAGCTTTTTTAACGTTTTACATCCTCTTTGCATCCGTTAGTGCAGTGGGATAGGGGCTTAAGAAAGGGGGGGAAGCTGCCGATGCTTGTACATATATACACAGAAAAAGAAATATGACAGTGGCCACATCTGCCAATATGTATACACTAAACAAAAAGAGATACTATACCAAAACAAACAGATAAACTACCTTTCCTTGCACCACAACAAGTACAGGATTGTCGTCTCTCAACCTGCCAACCAGCTAAAGCTTCTCTCCAAATACAACATCCTTCCAGGAAGGTCCAAATATCTGCGAGCCAATCTATCTTTTCTTTCTTGTGTTCTTTTCACCAAAGCTAGTCCTGCTTCAGAATGGATTTGTGGACAGTCTGTTTTTGCCAGGAGACTACACATGGAGTCCAGAAGCAGTTTAGAACCAAGAGTGACTCTGATCTGCTGCACACTACATTTCTTTTTCTTTTCTTTTTGTTTAATAAACAACAGAAAGCCAAGAAGTCTGTCTCATGCCAAAGAGGTTTCACCAACTTACTTTCTGTAGAAATCTCACCTTTAGATTATCCCATTGCATTTACTGTCAATAGTGCCTATGAACGTAGCATTTTAATAAGATGACTATTAAATAAGATAACATTTGTAGAAAGACAAAGCAATGGTAAATTATGAAGAATGTGGCTTACACAATAATGTAAGGATCTTTCCAATCATGTTGTTGCTGTATGTGTGTGTGTGTGTGTATATATATATATACACATATATATATAAATTGCCTGCAGTTCTAGGTAAATAACATTTTTTTTTCAACCCTTTGGCAAGTTTTGCAATGAACCAGCGAAACAACTCTCTTCCAGATGACTGAAATACAGCTCTCCTCCTTTGCAGCCAAATAGGTGGTATTTTCCAAAATCTCAAAGCTGTTACTTCAAACCAGGTAGCATGAAATGCTGCAATGCCTTGGGATCTTTCATTCCACAGGTGTACATTCAAGTACTTGGAATTCTTCCTCAGACAACCTTATATACGGTACTTATCAGTGGTGGGATGCTGCCGGTGTAACAACTGGTTCACTAATTGCTCACTTTGCATATGTGCATGCCTGACGCGCACTGCGTGTGCATGCACAGCTTTCAAAATTACTTATGTTTGATGTTACTTTGGGGAAGTAATACACCAGAGGCATGGCAATCCACTCTGCCATGTGAATCAGCTGAGCAGATATAGGGGAGTACAGCATGAGGGGAGTACAGTAGGGGCAGGCCCACATGATCGTTCAGATGAACCAATCCAAAACCAACAGAATCCCACCCCTAGTACTTATGTTCATGTGACTTGAATATAAATAATTGGGAAAAAGAAAAACTTTTATACTTCCCATATAAAAGTTTAGGTTCATTAATTAAAGACCCTACTACCTTTCTCTTCTTTGTATAAATATTCTATTTTCCTTATTTCGTTATTTTTAGTAGCAGCCAATGATTTTGCAATTGAGTGCCATCATGTGCAATGGGGTAAGTCCTTCCTTATTGACCCATGCTACATATTTATTTGCATTGTCTCCCTGGTTCAACAAGTCTGCATTGATGGCACCTGTTAAAGCTGCCTTAGCTAAGCTGTTCTGCATTTGTCTAGCTGGATTTGGGTTTTCTGGATCCCTGACTGAATACAAAGTGAGCAGAAAAAACACTGTTTGGCAACAAGCACAGTAGGGGATATGTTGTCTGTTGGTATACAAATGCGTGAATGTATTCCTCATAACATTTCTAAGGGAGTGTGCTGCTTGAGTCTTGTTGCTGTTGAGATCAAAATGATCTCTTTTGTTGTCACTTGTTTAACAGCAGCTGTTTAATGTAACTTCAAATGATCTGCTTGAATGAAGTTGTCATTTTTGCATCCATCCTTAACGTGGCTGGAAAAGCAAAAGCTCAGCCACACTATAGTATTTGTCTATTGTTCTCTGAAAAGTTTTATACTTTTTACACATTTAGATATCCCAGAAAAATAACAGTGACCAAACAGAAGTATTAAAACAATGGTTTTTTTTAAAAAAAAAATGTTTTTCTTCTGAAAGCATAGTGTAAACAATTTTGGGTTCCCCTCTAAAAATAAACATGCCAGAAATTACAAGTGTTACAGCAACATTTTCTTAATACATGTTGTTTAAATTTATTTTTTCATTTTTTAATACAACATAGATTCATTGAATTTTTACTACTTTTTTTCAGCACAGGAGAATTTGGCAAGTTTTCTGGTTTACCTGGATAATGAACCAATAGCATATTGTAATACCTGGTCTTGAAAAATATTTGCAATCCTCTAATGAACAATAGAGGGCACTAATGCCTCTAATCTGGAAAAAAAAACCTTGCACATCATAGGAAAGAAATAAGAAAACATCATATGGCTCATAATACTTATTTGCCAAATATGTGTCTGTGCATATGAATGTGCATGCATGCATTTCATTTTTTCTGATGTCGTTAACAATTTTCCTTGTTCTCTGAATGTTTATGTTTCTTAGGGAAACAAGACGATTATTGCTTGCATCATTCTAACATTATAAAAAGTATTTTATATTACCTTTTTTACTCAATATACTCAAAAGTAATCAGAATATTTTCTCAAACCATTCTTAGCCAATATCTGCAGCTCTTATTGTAAAGTTGGTGTTGTTTAATACAAAATACAATAGGTGCTTTTCATAAATATATGTAACATAAAGGCCATTCAGAACAGGGGTATGTTTTTATGGTGCCACTTGCTAAAAACCTGTCAAATTCACAAGCAAATAAAGCTGCTCTAGAAAAGCGATGCCTATAGACCAGAGGGAATAGTTTAACATAATAATGCTGTTTGGACAGATGCAAAATAATAAACACTATTGCATACCCTTCCTATTATTAGTATTCTTTGGGGGGGGGGATCAAGGTAAGCATTACAAGAAAAAACTGTGTTACAAAAATTTAGATATTCATGATCATCAAACAGTTGTATTCAATTTGCTTTGTAAAGCAGCTAAAGATCCATATTATAGATGTGAAGCAACATTAATTTTTCACAGTTACTAAAGTATTCTGCTTCTGTATAGCAACTCAAAATACCTTGGGCACAATTTTTGATATCAACATGATCCATTAATTTTGGGGGCCCTTGCTACTTCCTGTAAAATCAGTATTTAAATCAATTTACAACTTTAGCTTCATCACAGTGCAAAAGGTGTGTGTTGTCCTTTTTTCATGGCCCTAATCCATGGGTACCAAAATCATTGTGTGTTTCATTAACTTAAAACAATTTCAAAAGAAAACTTCTATTTTTTTCATTTTTATGGTGGCATGCAGTACATTGGTTTCTGGATGTGTTTGTAGCTTTCTTATAAAAACTGTTTACAAGTCTTTAAAAATAAATTGTTGAATAAATAAGATGAAAATATGCACCTTGTGCCTTTTTGTTTTACTGAATTAAAGCAGAAATGGTGGATAATGGGATACTAACACATTTGAACACTATAATATATGTAATTAATAACTATTGATATTACATATCTTACATGATCATTTTTCTTCAACATGCCCATTTTAACTATATTTTTTTTCAGAAGCAATATAGGACAAGAGCATAGGTTGGTTCTTTGTGTTTGGCCAATGAAGTCTACAATAGCTGATTAGCTACAAAGTGTGAGCCTTAAGATTGGCAACTTTAGATGTACCTGACAATGCCCATGTTGCACTTGCACTGTCTCCTAATTTGCTTTGGAGTGCAATTCAAGATGCTGGTTGGTATCTACATAGCCTTACATAAAATTGGATCAGGGTATGTGAAGGACCATCTTACTCCCATCATTTAAACCCTTCCGTTATATTAAGGAGGAAGGGAATGTCTATGGAGAGTCTCAGTCATCCAAGGTCATGGTTGTCTCAAAGGTGCTGTTTCGAAAGGCAACTGGACTTTGAAGAACTGAAGAAGCTTCTAGGATGAGAAGTAAAATATCTTTCTCAAGGAAAAATCAAAGTCCAGTTGCCTTTTCAAAAAGCACATTTGAGAGAAAGAGTATGCTTTGGGACCCATCTGTCATCTAAGGATACAGGAAATGCACCTTTCAACATATGCTCTTTATCATATAGTTTTCCATAATCATTTTGAATCACTTTCTTTTTCTCCTCATTTTGATGGTAAAGATTTCTTTCTTCATCCATTTATTGATGTATCAAAAAAAATATTTCTCCTTTTTCAATTTGTATGCCAGCCATTTTCCTGGTTTATTTGCATTTTCAAAGAAATTTTGTTTAGTGTTTTTAATTTTTTGTGCTAATTCTTCTTTATCTATTATATTTAACTTGTGTTTTATTAGTTCCATTTGACTTTTTAAATTTTTTGTGGTTCTTTTTGTAGTTTTGTCTCTAATCTGTATATACTTCTTCTTATCTCTTTTGATTTTGTTTCTTCTTATTATTTTTCTTTCCTATACACGTCATGACTAAACCTCTTCCTATACACGTCATGACTAAACCTCTAATAGATGTCTTGGCTGTATCCCATACATTTTGTAGTGAGGTCTTTTCTTCTCTCTTCTCTTTGAAGAAAAACTCTAATTCTTTTTGGCCCCGACTCTGCTCAACTTTCAGAAAGCTTTAAAGACATAAATGCTTTTCTGGGAATGAGGGACAGGGGGATAATTAAGCCCCCACTGTTGGTGTATAGTGCCTTTGACAGTCACTTTGTATTTTAGTTATGTGTCATAACTAAAAGTATATTTTATTGTATTTATATATTTTTAATCTTCAATAGCAGCAGGGTTATATTTGTGAGACAAGCAGCCATATAACTTGATTTAAATAAATAAATAACTGCTCAAACAAATACCACCAATAATGAAGAGCATAGAGTATTAATACTAAGTCAGTCTTGACCAAAAAGTAAATTTGTTGGTTCAAATAATGAACATCTCTGAATTTTTTTTAAAAAAAATATTAAATAAATTTAGTATGGAAATCCAATACACAACTGTAACTTTCACAAAACTGTAAAGCACAGAAATATTGACATTTGGGTCTATGCAACTGTCTATCACCTGTTTAATAAAACACAAAGCCTCCACCATGAATATTTATTTCTGATTTTATCATAATTATATACTACCAAGATAATCAGACTCTGAATGATGCATGACACTAATAGAACCCTGACTAATCCACTAACTCACATTAAAACATCAAACCATGGTTCCCCTGAATTTTTAATTTAGAGCCAAAGACCTATTGACAAACATTGGGGTTGAGTATCTTCTGAAAAGAAAACAAGCCCAGAACATCAAGGGTTAAGTATACTTCGGGAGAAGTGCCTTCCCCAAATACAGCCAGAATATTAAAAACCAGTTATCATGCTTATGCAGGGTACTGGCACTGCTTTTAAAGGCATTGCTCTTACATAAATATAATTCAGTTACATATTGGAGTTTATGGCTTATTAAAAGAATTATTTACAAAATGGTTTCGAAGGTTGTCATAGCCGGGAGTGGCACTGGGGATAAGTTCCCATTGCTTATAAAATGCTCCCAATGGCGTGCGGCTCAAATAGCCTCTGACAACAAGTCCAACTCCTAGCCTGCGCGTGGCGAAACTGCTTCTACTGATAGGAAAAGGGCGAAAGGCGGGTCTCTGGCACCTGAAAACCAGATGCTTCGGGCAGACGGGGCTCGTCAACCTTGTAAGGTAGCCCGTCTAGGGGAAGGAAAACCCTGATTACAAACCTCCGCTGCCTTGTGGATCACCTGCACACAGGAAAGTCTAAGGGAGTAAACCCTGAAAGAAAATCCGGAGTGGAGCCCCGTAGGCGGTTGATCTCTGCACTGCAAGGTCTTCCAGCAACTCCTGCAGCCAAGCAGGTGCCAACTGTATCGGCATGCCTTTCCGTTGGATCCCGTCAGCAAGGTTAGAGAGGGGGGTCCTGGCATTCTCAGGTCCTCCATATATTCTGCCCAGGCTCGCGTCTTGGAGAGGTCACTCCAGTGCTGCACTGCGGCAGCTCAACATGGGGAGACAGCAGATACCGGTTAAACGTCCAAATATATTGGCGTCAGCTTGGATGCCTTGGGCTGTCTCCTGTCGGTGGGAGGAATTCTAGGATTCCACTGGCCAGCTACTGCCTGCCTCAAGCTAGGCAGCCCCCAGTCAATAAGGTGCTGGCCTGCCACAGTCCGCCTACTTCAGTGGGTGCCTGGAGTGTTGGCCAAAAGCCAAAAAACGGACTGTATATTTTGCACCAACGATTACGAATACTAAGATATCAAAGCCGCCAGTGCTGAAACTGGCAACATGGAATGTGAGAACGATGTGTCCTGGCCTATCTTCCGATCTCCAAAAAATTGATGATTTCAGAAAAACCGCTATCCTCAATTGTGAATTAAAGCGATTAAAGGTTGACATAGCCGCACTGCAGGAGACACGACTCCCTGGTGTCGGCAGTATAAAGGAAAGAGATTACACCTTCTTTTGGCATGGGCAGGAACCACATGAGCACAGGCTCTATGGAGTAGGATTTGCTGTCCGGAACTCCCTCATAGAAGCTATAGAAGCACCATCCTCAGGCACACCACACACACACACAAATCCTTCTACCACGCTACACCAACCTACACCAACAGTGTTCTACAGTGGCTGGGAAAAGTGTAGCGACACGAGAGAAGAAGGCACACCACGAATCCTGTCACTCCGCCTCAACACCTCATCCGGACCAACAAACATCCTCAGCGTCTACGCCCCAATGCTTTGTTCTGCAGTAGAGGCAAAGGACCTGTTCTACAGGGAACTTGAGACGACGATACGGCAGATCCCTGTAGAGGAGCACCTGTTTCTACTGGGTGACTTCAACGCCCGGGTGGGAGCGGACCACACCTCCTGGCCCCTTTCTTTGGGCCACTTCGGTGTTGGCAAGTTGAATGACAACGGCCAGCATCTACTCGAGCTCTGCTCTTATAACGACCTCTGTGTCACCAACACCTTCTTCCCGACTAAGCCCCACCATAGGGTGTCATGGAGACATCCCAGGTCTCGTGATTGGCATCAACTAGACCACATCATCACTCGAAGATCGCTTCTGAATCAAGTGCTTTTGACGCGCAGCTTCCACAGTGCCGACTGTGACACAGACCATTCTCTGGTCACCAGCAAGATACGCCTCCTCCCCAAACGTGTTTACCAATTGAAGCAGAAGCCCCGGCCTCGCATCAATACAGTCAGAACCGCTATACCTGAGCTACGTGAACGCTTTGCCAGAACCATCAACAACGCCCTGGAAGACTGTCCAACAGATAGTGCCACATTGAGGTGGAACCACATCCGTGAGGCTATGTTCCAGACTGCTCTCGATACTTTTGGCAGAAAACAAAGGAAACAAGAAGACTGGTTTGAGGCAGGAGCCGCTGTGATCGAACCCGTCATAGCTGTGAAGCATGATGCCCTCCTTGCCTACAAGAGAGACCCATCGACTAAGACACTCGCAGCACTCCGTGCTGCTTGTAGCGATGCACAAAGGGTTGCTAGGCGCTGTGCAAATGATTACTGGCTTGATCTCTGCCAGAACATCCAGCTTTCTGCCGATCTGGGAAATGTGCATGGAATGTATGAAGGAATGAAAAAGGCTTATGGTCCAAGCGCAACCAAGATCGCCCCACTCAAGTCAGCGGAAGGCCTAGTCATCACTGACCGCAGCAAACAGATGGAAAAGTGGGCTGAGCACTACCAGGAACTTTACTCGAGAAAGACCACTGTCACCGACTCAGCACTTGAGAAAACCCGAGTACTTCCCTGAATGGACGAGCTGGACGCCCCACCCACAATGGAAGAGCTTAGTAAAGCCATCGATTCCCTAGCCAACGGCAAGGCCGCAGGCAGTGACAACATCCCACCTGAAGTAGTGAAGATGGCAAAAGATAGCTCTCTCCTGGAACACCTACATGAACTCTTGCTACAATGCTGGGAGAAAGGAGCTGTACCCAAATACATGCGTAACGCCAAGATTATCACACTGTACAAAAACAAAGGAGAAAGAAGTGACTGTAACAACTACCATGGTATATCGCTGCTAAGCACTGTCGGTAAAGCCTACGCATGTGTTCTTCTCAACAGACTGCAAATTCTTGCTAATCGTGTCTACCCAGAGGCACAGTGCGGCTTTAGAGCCGCCAGATGGACCATCAACATGGTTTTCTCCGTAGGACAACTCCAGGAGAAATGCCGTGAGCAGAGACAGCCGCTTTATCTCACCTTCATAGACCTAACCAAGGCCTTCGACTTGGTCAGTTGAGATGGACTGTTTGTCCTCCTCCAGCGCATTGGATGCCCCCCCAAGCTTCTGAGAATGATTGTGTCTTTTCACGACATGAATGGGGCTGTCCAATTCGGTGGGTCGTGCTCTGAACCCTTCCCAATCAACAACGGTGTCAAACAGGGATGCGTTCTTGCCCCTACACTCTTTGGAATATTCTTCTCCTTACTCCTCTCATATGCATTTGACGAGCTTGATGACGGCATATTCATACGCACCAGGAGCAACGGTGGATTATTCAACATCATGCGTCTATGAGCCAAAACGAAAGTTACGAAAGTCCTCATCAGAGAATTACTTTTTGCAGATGATGCCGCCCTTGCTGCGCACTCAGAGGAGGCCCTGCAGCGACTTATTGACCGCTTTGCAGCTGCATGCAACAGGTTTGGACTAACCATCAGTCTGAAGAAAACAGAGGTTATGTGCCAGGATGTCAGTGGTGCTCCAAGCATCTCCATTGGCGAACACACCCTCATGATGGTAGACAAATTCACCTATCTTGGTTCTACACTCGCGAATAACCTCTCTCTTGACTCTGATTTGAACGCTAGGATTGGCAAGGCAGCAGCAGCAATGGCCCGCCTGAAAAAAAGAGTGTGGGACAATGTTATGCTGACTACCAATACAAAGATGCAAGTCTATCGGGCAGTTGTTTTGAGTACCCTCCTCTATGGCAGTGAAGCATGGACACTCTACTCTCATCAGGAGCGCAGGCTGAACGCCTTTCACCTTCGTTGCCTCCGCAGACTCCTTCGTATCACCTGGCAAGATCATATAACCAACGATGACGTCCTGGCCAAGGCAGGGTTGCCAAGTATGTATGCCTTGCTGACAGCAAGACGCCTGCGTTGGTTGGGCCATGTCATCCGCATGGACGACGACCATATACCTAAAAGCATGCTTTTTGGAGAGCTTGCCACCGGCACAAGGCGTATTGGACGCCCAGCTCTCCGCTACAAGGACGTCTGCAAGCGAGATCTTAAAGCTGGCGGATTCAACCCCTCTCAGCTCGAGACCATGGCCTCAAATCGCCAAGGTTGGCAAACAGCCACCAGGAACATCATCAAGGCAGCTGAGGAAAGAAGAAATATCCGATGGCGAGAAAAATGGTCACACAGAATGCAAAGGACGAGAGTGGTTCCACCACAGACTCAGCACATTTCATGTCCATTTCCATGACGCGAATTTTCCATGATCTCCCGAGATCGACGGAGCCAACAAGGGATTTACAAAATGGAATAAAGCATTACTTCCTAAATAATAATTTAAAATACATACAGTAACTATAATTAGTTTGAATATGTTTGGTCTTCTATTACTTGAGCCTCTCTTTTAATGCCTTTTCTCTCATATTAGATTTTCCTAAATTCTTCTCCGTCAAAACCCTCATAAACAGAAAAAATGCTGTACCACAAGCATCCAGAAAGGCCTAAGAGGAAATAAACAATGAACATGCCTGATGTCATCATTTTGCAAATGCCATCATCTACCTACATGCAAAGACATTGACATTCAAGTATACAATGATGGCATTTATTATCTACATTGTTTGCTTTAGATGCAACTGGGTTGCTTCCAATTACCTTGCAGGGTAATTGTTTGTTTATACTTTTGTGTTTCCAAATCTCTGTTGAAACTTTGATCTGAAGATACCTTCTGTCCATGGGAGGCATGACTACAGTAGCCATTGTTTTGGTCACTTTAACAAACAGATCAGAATGATATTTGTCCTGTTTCTGCTCTCTCCAAACACAATGATTTAAAACTTAATTTTCCTGTCCTATTGAGTTCCCATCTAAATTATTCATAGCCAACGAGCAACAATCTTTTTTTTAAATCCTCCCCAGTATTTTGAAGCAACTTATTTGTTGGACTCTTAAGCATCATAACTGGAATGCTACTGTACTTTATCATATCCTAGTCCAGTTTTTCCTAACCTGTTGTTCTCTTGTACTGTTAGTGTTAAATTACAATTCCTACCTTCAATAATTAGTTTTAGCTTAATTATGTCCACCATATTTAGAGAGTAACATTTTCATCAAGGTAATCTGATCATTTTTAACTCTGTATGTGTTCCATAATTCTTTATATCTTCCAAATCCAAGTGTCATCCAGTTTTTTGCCAATTTATTCATATTCCAGTATAACTTATTTTAGCTAATACCAAGATTGCTGGATCATTAGTTGAAAAGAAACAGCTTGGATGACAGACTACACATATCAGAGGCTTATTCCCTTTTTCTATGGCCATCTTTCTCTCCCTGTTCTACATTTAATATTGCATTTTGTTGTTTGTTCTAGTAATTTACTGCTTTCTAATGCCAAGGTGGGAAATTGACTTGAGTGATTTAAACAAGGATCACATGTTGTTTTTTGTTATTCAATTCTTTATGGGTGTTTTTTTTTAACTAAATTTAATGCAAACTTTAATTTCTTCACTAGAATTCTTCATACAAATTAACTTTAAAAAAAATACTGGTTGGACTCATGATATAAATTACTTTAATAGTTACATATATGTATCCTTCAGGAGAATCTTTTTAAAAGACTGGAAATATCTACTTAAATTGGTTGGTGCAACAAAGATAAAATTTTGAAAATAACATTTCCATTTCAAAAGGTTTCCAGTGGATTTTAGGAAGCTGCCAGGTTGAACAAGAATAACCAATTTAAGAAATGTTTGAGTAGATGCTAACAGCTGTTAATTGTTTATATACTACAAGAAATCAAAACCACATACAGAAGCTGCTATAAAATATGAAATGCAGTACCTTAACTTTATAGTTTGAACAGTAAGAATAATTTTTAGCTTGAGGAAACTTTTTGCATCCTTAGAAAAACTAAATTAATTTATTTCAATAGTAAACTTTAAAAATATATAATATATGAAACAAATGTAACTGTTTGCAGTGTTTTCATTCGCCCAACTAATGAAATTAGTTACAATACTTATTATACTGGTATAAAAGTTTTCACAAAGAAAAATTGAAAATCATCTTTAGTATTGTGCACAAGATATTTAGTCCCAAGGCATATCAAGCATAAAGGAAATGTTTTAGAATATAATGTTTAAAATGGATTTCTGATGTACATGTGTGAGGTAATGCTAGATAGAGAGCAGTTGGTTTTTTATTATCATTAACAGGTAACTACCATTAATATGCATTATTTATGTAGTAAGATATGAAAAGAGAGGGCAGAGGATGCAAAATTGCTTCACCAGAACTATTTTCAATAATTAGCAAAGTAATTAAACAAGAATCCAATATTGATGGAAATTTAAATTTTGAAGGAATGTCTTGAGAAAAAATGGAGAAGCTGCTGCTTTCATAAGGCCAACATTTGCACAGCAGTATAAAATAATAGCTACAATAATAACGGAATCACATAAAATTGAGGTTTCCTAAACTTGTCTATGCAACATAAATTCTTTTTCCTGGCCTTCAGCAGCTCAGCTATGTTTGACTGCTCCTACTATTATTATTCTATATGTCATTTGGCTGTCTTGCCATTGTTGCTTGAAGGCCCTATGCAGGTCAGAAATTATACTGGTTTTCAGTGTTAGTCTTTTCCCTGAAGTCATAAGTGCGGTAAAAAAGTAATTTCATTACAAAACTGCAGGATACATAAAATCATAATTTTGAAGGACATACAGGATGACTCATCCATACAATCTGACCCTATTCCTCCTTTCCTCCCAAGGCATTGTCCACCACTTCTCCATGTGGATCAGCTGTCTACCTCCATCTCAATCACAGAATGACACAATGTTATTTTCTTTTCAACCCACAGATTTTAAAAAATAGTGCATTTAAAATAATGCAGAGACCAATCTTCCTTAGTCACTCAGACTCCTACATCGTGATGGCATTAAAAATCAATTCAATACATTCACCTCAGATTGTATTAATTTTATCCCAAGCAACTGTTATGTATAATCACAACATAAAATCTTGGGATACATATGGATTACAATATTTCAAACTGTATTGGAACCAGCTTCCAATGAAATTTAGCACCTTTCAGATACATTTCTCGAGATGTACTGATTGCTCCAAAGGGAGAAATATGTCTTTTTAAAATCCCATTGCATTCCCTATACTGCATGACCTAGGATATTATTGGCAACAGCAGAAGTCTTATGAATGGGCAGTAGTTTAGTCTACCTGAGGGCACAGAGAAAACAACTAATTAAATTGTCCTGTACTATACTGCTTTCTCTTATTCTCTTTTCTATTTTACCAAACAAAATTTAACTGGTTCCCAGAATGGGTCTAATCTGGCTAGATAACATCCCTGCTTCATAGTGGACTGGAACAACTTAATACTCCTATTGGGAGTCTTCTTTTTCCAGTGGGTACATTTAATGTATTTAAATTTGATTTGTTTGTGCTTAAGTTTTCTTACATAAATCAGATTTATAAACCAAAAACTCTCCTAACTTTCAGTGATGTTGGAATATAGCCAGTGATGAAATCATCAGACATACATATCCAGCTTTGTGTGTATTTTGTCTGAATTCTTTATTCTCTAATTAACTCTATCTCCATTATTGACCTACAGTAATTCATACTTTGTTCTCAATGTTCTCATTTCTTCAACTTGTAGTCTCTGATATGCCTCAATTTTCAAAGTATCTTCTCTAGTGGGATAAAATGACTATTATAGTAGCTGGTTTAAAAAAAAAAAAGAGGGCATATCTATCATCAGCAGGAAGGAAAGAGCATATATCCTTGAAAATGTTTGACACTTTATTTCAGTTTTTGAAAGTGACACAATTCTTTCCATGCTCAATTGGGGAAATACAGAATTTCTTAATCTGTAAACATTTAAAAGGCATGTGGCAGTGTGTGTTTGTGTGTGTGTGTGTGTGTTTGTTCAGTCTTCAGAAAGAGACGTATAGTGTAATTGGGAAGAAGCAGTTCTTTAGTAGCTTGGAGCAGTTACTTGAATCAAGAAATACCATAAGCTGAGGTTGTACCACTCAAAAGGTCAAGAAGTAGAAGGTAGCACTGATCAAAGACAACTTTTTTCAGGACCCTGGACAGCACTCAGAGAAGAATCTATTGCTAACTTTTCTAAACTTGAATATCTTCTTCAGGATATATCTTTTGTTATACAATGGATAACTTTAAAAGAAATAAAATTATCTCCATAATTCCTTACCCTTTGCACCGAAGGAGAAAGTGATTCTGCTACTTTGATTAATCTAGTCAGGGGTTGTTTTCTCTTAGATCTTGACCTACTGCATTGATATTTGAAACTATTTTGCCATTTTCTTCTAATTACCACCAAAATGCCTGCTAAATCTGCAGATCATCAGAGTGAAGTAAGGATGTAATCTGAGTTTATTGCCATTACAGAAACTGAGGTAATATTTTTCCAGAGCAACTACAGAGACACCATCATTTGTTAAGTTGATGATCTTTGAGTGAGCATTAAAAAATGTTTGGTTGGCTCTTCAGATTATTGGATTAACTGTTGAACTGTACAAGAATTTGAGAAGAACAGAATGAAAACTATTCTACTTCTAATTCTTCTGTTATTGTCAGCTATGGCTGCTATAAGATAAAAATTAATTCACACACAATTAAACACACAAAAAAGAAACTGGACACTGTGATAGAAATTATACCTATGTGGCAAATGTCCAAAAATAAAACTTTTTTAAAAAAATGGGATGAACATTTTTGTGTTTGGAGAATTTTATGAGATATTTCTTCATTTCCCAGGCTCTTTAAATATAAACATTAGTATATAAAGAATTATTTTTTGAAACAGTAATTTTTCTTTGTTTTGACGGGGAAAACATCTTTTAGAGGAGTGTATGTATACAAGTTAGCAGTTATGTATACAGTATCTGCTCCAGATTAGTCTTGCTTGAATGGCATCATAAATGGGTCCATTCTTCAGCAGTCGTCTACTTCAGATGGAACTTGACAACCTCTACTTAATATGTCTTTCATAGTACACAATGAAGTGTAAAACTGTTACAAAAAAGCCTGTGTTTCAAAACAAACCATCTCTGTAAAAAGCACTTAAAATATTTTCATTAATTTATGTATATAAACAAAAAATTAATATCACCATAAAGAAGCCAGGATAATGGTGGAAACAGGGACTATATTTCAGGTTTTATTAAGTTCTATATATGTATTTAAGATGGTTTTGGCATGTCTGCTTAACAGAACAGAATTTTACTAGGGTACACACTTATACTTTAAAGCTTAATCAAAATTCTAAATTAGTAAATATTGAATTTAACCATGTTTATATCTCAGGTATTAGCAAATACTTTTGGTCTATAGAGATATAGTCCTTCTAATCTTTATCTGAATTTGCAATTAAGACTTCAGAGCTAGAGATATCTCTACACAGTTCTATATGCAGCTCTGCTCTCTTATATTTAAACGAGGGGTCCCAAACCATATCAGCCTCCCAATGCATCAAAAAGTAAATGTCTGATGTCTAATTGAACTAAGAGATAACAGTCTTTTAAGCTACGCTATGAATGCCTAGTGCAGGATTCCTTTGCGCAGAAAAAAAAGAGAGAGAGAAGATAAAAACATGCAAGAAATTGTATAGTTACAGAGTATATTTAGCATTTATTTGCCCTATATTCAGTTATAATAAATGCATGGAAGGAAGCCTCCTATTCATTTTTATTAATGGTCACCTCCAGGAGGACATTGTAGGAGTTTCAACATGAGCACTTAAAAAAGTTTTCTTTTCCAATCTCTTGTAGGCTTATATCATTTTATCACAATTGAACAATTGTGTTGAAAAAGCCTCGGTCTGTTTAATGTCATTAGTGATTGTTCTATAGAACAAACAGCCGCTCTGGCATTCTGCTGCTGTTAATCTTAAATCTAAACTTGGCGGCACTTGGAGAGAGTCTCAAACACCATTTGTTCCAACCAACGCATGTCTTTTAATCTATTGCAAGTCAAGGCTCTTATCTTTTTGTGCTCAAGTCAGAGCAGTGCTTTCTTTCCCCAAATATTAAACAAAACCCAGTTAATGTATTTGAAGATTTTTTTTTTACCTGAAAATCCTTCCACTTCATATAATCATGCAGCAGACTTCAATATAATCTGTATAACGTACAGCCTACATACATGCATATATACATACACATATACACATATACATATACACATATATAGATATATAGATATATAGATATACACATATACATATATATACATATATACATATATTTGTTTTCTTAAGTTTTCGCATCTAGCGAAAACTTAGGTCTAGCCCTATACATATATATGAGAATCTCATCTGCCATCATCAAGCTTCTGTATTGATTCTGCTGAAACGTTGCTACAACTTTAAAAGCACTACAATGATGTGGGATAATACCCGAAGGAAGCTGAACAGCACATATATATACACATACATACGGCTTTGTGCTTCTCCGAGTAATGTGAGCTTGCAGGTGTTTTTTCCTTTTAACTGCCAGTGGGGGTGTGACTTGACTGGGTGGGGGCTTGGCTGTGTTCTGATTGGCTGGGGGTGTGTTCTCATTGGTTGGGGGCCTGGCTGTGATCTGAGAAGCATTATTTTTTATGTAATTAAAGTAATTAAATATTACTCTGAGAAGCACAAAGCCGAAGACACAAGCCTGAAGATGATGAATGAAATTTTGTCGAAACGTCGCCAAAATACTTCCAATTTTATGTGGGAGAAAACCCGAATAAGCAAAAATCCACATACCCGTGAAAACCTCAAAACACACACACACACACACACACACACACACACACACATATATATGTTTTTTTAAGCTTTCGTGGGTACTTACATGTGTGCTGTTCAGCTTCCTTTGGTATTATCCCACGTCATTGTAGTGCTGTTAAAGTTGTAGCAACGTTTCAGCAGAATCCTATCTGTGATCATCAGGCTTCTGTATGGATGTGGGTCTCACAGCTCCTGGTTTCAAATTCGAGGCTGGTCCATTCTGATTGGTTAGGAGCCTGGGTCTGTGTTCATTGGACTTGGAGTTTGATTGATTGGTGTTTCTGGTTTCTTGTCTGTTTTGTGGCTTTGATTGGCTGGCAACACTCTGTTCTTGTGTTGGAGGCTTTCAGTGCAGCTTGGCTTCGTGTGAAAGGACGGCTGCTATTCATTAGCAAGTTGGGTTTCACCTGGGTGCCTGGTGGGGGTGTTTGAGTTGGAGGCATCAGAGGGAGTCTGTCTGTGCTCAGGTGTTTGTCTGTTTTGTGGTGTGGAGATCTTTCTATTTGAGAGTGCAGGTTTTCAAATGATTGACAGTCTGCTGGAATCATCTCTTCTATTCATGCTTTCAGGTCTTTTTTCAATCTCTATGGCTTCTCTGATGATTCTGTGGTTGGGGTTTTCTATAGTGGCTAGGGTTTTAGTGCCATTGAAGTTGATGTTGTGACCTGTGGTTTTCATGTGTTGGACTAGTGAGGAGGTGTGTTCCAGCTTTTTTACTGCATTTTTGTGTTCATCTAGGCGGGTACTTATTCTTCTATTGGTCTGTCCAATGTATGTGGCCAGGCATGATATACAGGGAATTTCATATATGCCTTGGTTTTCCAGGTCAATTTTGTCTTTGGGGTTTCTCAGGATGGCTGCTATTTTTTTGTCTGTTTTGAAGGCAGTCTTGAT
>BLBF01000018.1:38737817-38797265 GCA_015471245.1 Laticauda colubrina | reverse complement strand
TGCTGAAACGTTGCTACAACTTTAACAGAACTACAATGACGTGGGATAATACCCGAAGGAAGCTAAACAGCATATATATATATATATATATATATATATATATTTGCCAAAGTTAAATTTGTTGATGAACTATGGGGTTATTTTATGGAACTAGCTCAGTAAGGAATAGTGGTTCTTAAGGAGCAACCTCCAGAAGGTTTATTTATTCATGTTAAAAAATCATTTACTCAACCCAAAACCTAGAAGTAAAGGCCAGTGCAGAAATGAGACTGTGCATATTTACAGATAAAGCTAATACTATGGGCACCCTGATTTAAAATGTCATTTACATTCCTAATTCAGAAAAGTAAACTTTTTCCACTCAGGATGTGACTTTGTGCCTCCATATTAATTCAAACTAACATCATAGGCTTCCTATGAAACCCATCATCCTAACTCACCATCCCAATATATATGCAGAAGTACCTACAAGAAACCAAATTATTTTTTCATGCTAACATGCAATTAATTAACAGTCTAGCCTTTAACATGAGACTCTCCTTTTCATCTTAGAAATGATTTTATGTGTATATAAACATTTATTGATCCAATATTTTTCTCAATCCTATCATTTATTGTAGGTTTTTACTTTAAGTGAGATCTTAAAAATCATTTCTAATAGTTTCAATGGATGAAACTAAAATACTCAGTTTATCATATCAGTAGCCTGGTTGACTTATTTGAGACAGCTGCCATCCATCCATCCATAAACATATATTCCACATACTACTACCTCAAATACTACTCCAGTAATGAATACATCTTTTATGTGTTTGGGAAATTACAATATAGAAATGCCGTCATATTTCACTCCACAAAGATTATAAAAACTTAGTGTACACTGTAATTTACATGTCGATATACATTTATTCAGTTTGCCTTGCTCTTTCAGACCAATAGTGGATTGGGAGAGGTGTATCTTGGCGAAATCTCCCTGATGCACAATTTATGATGCAATCCCGTCCCAAAATTCCAGCTAGTGTAATAAATATCAAGCATTTCCACAACCCAGTACTCTTCAATATTTTAATGACATCTTAATGATTTAGATGGGGGAATAGAAGGAGAACTTACCAACTTTGCAGATGATACCAAGCTGGCAGGAATAGCTAACACCGAAGAAGATAGGCTCAAGATCCAGATGGATCTTGACAGACTAGAACACTGGGTCACATCTAACAAAATGAAATTCAGTGTAGACAAAAGTGAAGTCCTACACTTAGGCAAGAAAAACCAAAAGTATAAATATAGAAACAAGGCTCAATAGCAGTAACTGTGAGAGGGATCTTGGAGTCTTAGTGGACAACCAGCTAAATATGAGCCAGCAGTGGGCAGCAGCAGCCAAAAAAGCTAATGCAATCCTAAACTGCATTAACAGAGGGATACAATCAAGTGAGGTACTAATACCACTCTATAAAGCCTTAGTAAGACCACACATAGAGTACTGCTTCCAGTTTTGATCACCACATTATAAAAAAGATGCTGAACTCTAGAAAAAGTCCAGAAAAGAGTGACCAGGATAATTAGGAGATTAGAGACTGAAACATATGAAGAACAATTACAGGAACTGGGCATGGCTAGTCTAGCAAAGAGAAGGACCAGGAAAGACATGATAGCAATGTTCCAATATTTGAGGGTACACCACAGAGTAGAAGGGATCAAGCTATTTTCTAAAGCACCTGTAGGCCATACAAGGAATAATGGATGGAAACTGAACAAGGAGAGATTTAACCTGGAAAGAAGGAGAAACTTTTTGACAGTGAGAACAATCAACCAATGGAACAGCTTGCCCTTGGAAGTTGTGGGAGTGCCATCACTTGAGACTTTCAAGGACAGATTGGACTGCCATTTGTCAAAAATGGTGTAGGGTCTTCTGCTTGGGCAGGAGATTTGGACTAGATGACCTACAAGGTTCCTTCCAACCCTGATTATCTGTTTTAACCATTCACAATCATTTTATAGGACCAGTTCTTCCACATCTGAACCAACTTAGTTGCAGCCATATATATCATTTGCATTTTTCAGTTAATATCTAGTTATCAAATTCTAACAGACATTTCTGCTTGAGATCATTCATTTGTAGAGTTTTGGCCATGAATGCCATAATAGGATGTGAAATGGAACAAAGTCTTGGCTCCAGAACACATATGATAATCGGAATTCTAACCTTAATGTTTTTTAATATTGAATTTGCATGCATTTTTAAGAATAATAATATATCAGTACAGTATGAATATATGTGGAAAAAAGCAGGGATGTTGATATTCAAGAATCATTAACAGAACAAACAAACAAAAAAAAGACCATAAATAATATCTCTGCTTGGGGAAAGATTGGAGTGAAGAAAAAAGAGACTTTAAAAGGGGAAAGAGAGAAACTCTGGCAGGCTTTCATGATTCTGTTTTTATATGCTATACTAATAGAATTTCAGTAGTCTTTGCAATATCTGTTTCCTTGCCTAGCCTACCTCAAAGGCTGATGATAAGGTTACACAATTTAATCTGGAGCTTCTAGCAACTGTTAGTGATGTATGTTCTTCCTCCATTTAGGGAACTACTCAGCACACACCTCTGGTTAAAACAGGAAGACTTTCAATCAGAATAGCTTCCAGAAGCCAAAGTCTTTTCATACTTCTCTTTATGTATTATTGTCAATTTCATTATCAAAACTATAGCAGCAGAAATAAAATACTGTTAGAAATAAAATATATGAGAATTCCTCAAAATGGGAACATATCCTGAAAAAAACCCATTGCCCAACCTGTTACCCTTAGATGTGGTAAAATCCAACTCCAACAATCCTAGGTTAATCCAATCATTCACTCTATTGAATGATTGAATATTGAAATTCAACATATCTGGA
Organism: Laticauda colubrina; assembly: GCA_015471245.1. NCBI lineage: Eukaryota > Metazoa > Chordata > Lepidosauria > Squamata > Elapidae > Laticauda > Laticauda colubrina. Next base: position 38,794,364 of record BLBF01000018.1, on the reverse strand, counting down.
GTGCAATAGATTGGTAGGCTATTTCATAAAAAGGTTGAATGTATTCAGTCTGATCGGCTCCTGTTCAAAACATACTGTACAATAATTTGACCCTGACAAGTATTTCAAAGACATAAATCTTTGTTAGTCAGAGGCAAAAACAAGTCCCTTTGTTTAAGATTTCTGATATGCTAACCACAATCTAATCTCATGTAATGTCCAGTTATTGCTTTGTTAAAATAATGTGATAAAAAATATTCCAATAAAGCTGACACTAAAATTCTATAACACAGTATGTTGGACTGTTCATTTACAGTGAATTTAAAATAACATAAAACTGGATTTATTTGCATCAGCTGTTATAAAATTCAAAATATGAAATGAATAATGTTTCAAATATTGTTGCCATAAGAGAATATTTCATAGGCACAAACTTAATTATGTCCAATTTACAGTAACCTATGAATACAATTGTTTGGAAAGCTAAATATCGAACACTGTTAGTTTATAGAGCACAACAGCAACTTCCCAGCAAAAAGCAGTCAGGAAAAAGGCAAAATCAACTGGTTAAACAGTTCGTAGATCAGTTGAAATCCACTGTGGTATCTATTATAATAGCAACATTAAACAATAAAAAATAAAATAAAATGGATTCCTTATTTCAATTATTTTCTGAGGTAATTCTCAAGGGCATAGTTATTGCCACTGTAGCTTAAGGTAAAGGTTGATATAGCTAAAGATAAAGGGGGATATTTTCAAATTCATAAATATGAATACATAAAAACAATCCAAGGTACTCTAAATTTGATTTGGGCAGGCTAATACTACTTTCATGAGCTTTTAAGCCTAAGAATTATGCACTATTTTGTGGTGATAGGATAGGTTCAAGTCTAATTTTATAACATAATTCCAAATAATAGTGATATATAAAGCAGAGATGAAAACATATTTAGATAAATTGATGTCAGGAATCAGTCTAATTGAGATGAAGCTGACAAGGTTCTTGGAAGGCAGAAAGAGCTATATATCTACTTAGAACTCTGTAATAGTAATTTTAAGAGGCTTACATCCTTTTTTAGGTTTCTGTTCCAACAATCACAAATATTCTGCATATATACAGTTGCTTGATCTCTACTTCATTTTCCAAGAACAGAATATCCTGTTCTCTCCATGAGGTCAGCTAAGAGGTGATGGTATAATAAAATGAGGAAGATATTAATACATATTGCACTTTCTTGTCTATGCAGAAAAGTGGAATATAAATCCAGAAGGCAGCCAAAGAAAAGAGGTTAACGGAGAAAGACAGACAGACAGACTAAATATACACGCAAATGCACTGGATATTTAATTTAAGAACTAATCTGTATTATATAAAAGCCTTTATAATTAGACACACTGAAGGTCATAATGTTCAAATCTATAGATCTTGAACATTACTACTACTTTTATTTGCAGAAAATGTAGTAATGTTCAAGATCATAGATTTGAACATTACTACATTTTCTGCAAATAAAAAATCTGCATGGTTTGTGTGAAGGATTAAGAAAACAAACTTTTTTTAAAAAAACTTGCCACTATGGACCTTAGCTACTAAAAACAAGGGGTCTTTTGGTGAAAATAGATGCATTTGTTCTGCCACTAAAAGCAGGCTGATCTATATTGAAGTATGTAATGAATTCCAAGACCCAAAGAGAATCTTGGTTTGTACTTCTCCAGAAGGACCATTCTTTCAATTGTACATGAAATATTACATGAAACTTAAAATCAATTCTATTCTTTCTTCTGATAAAGTTTCCCTTGTCTTCTGTTTAGCAAGTCCCCTGCTCACACTGGTTATGGTAATTTCCTTACCCTCAAGAGAGGGCTTTGGGAGGAGCTGATGGAGATAGGTTTGCCAGAGGATGAACAGGCTGGAATGTCACCTTCTATCTTCTGGCACATCTACAGATCAAAGCCATTATAAATCTAAATATAACTACTACATCATCATTATTATAACCTGCTGTTTCATTGCCAAAAAGGTCAAAAATTCCTGGGGCATTCCTAAATTAACACTTCAGTAACTTTTTATCAGAATTAATGAACTAGAAGAAAAAGTGATGAAAGACAGAGAAGACAGAACACGTGAATGTAAAATAAGTAGCAGCTAATTTTTTTCTCTCTATAAACAAATTGTTCTTAGTAACAAAATCCACAGTTTTTGAAACCAGGAAAGATCTAATTCCCTTCAAATGTTTTACTGAACCTTGAGAATTTTCTCTTTAATTCAATAATTAAATTTGAAGAGGAAGAGATTTAGGACTGTCACTTTCTGGAATCTCCCAGGGTATATCCATTACATTAGGGAGGTACAGATTTAATCTGGCAACTTTCTATTTATATGGTATATGCAAATAAAGAATTTTGGGTGGATTGTTTCACATTATTCTGGGGCTATGTGTGACATCAATCAATCTCATTCTCTTGCCAAGATCCAGGTCCAGTCTTGCTGTCTCACCCCCATCCCAAAGTGTGATCCTTTGCTTCTGAAAACCTGCTGCATTATTGTAGTCCATCACATCATCTCCTTCATAAATACATTCTATCACAGTAACTGGGGTTAACTTCAAAAGTTAACAAAAGAGTTGTTTTAGGAAACAGAGTAGTTATTGTAAAAACAAAACAAAAGGCATATTTGGGGGGAGGAGGGGAATAAATATGTGACAAAGACATGATACTATTGTTAGACATGTCACGTGGTGTTATAAACCAATCAACCAAATGAATAAATATTATCAGTGTCTTTCTTTTGCTTGTTTTTTCTTGCATTCTCTTTATTTTGTTCAGCTGTCCAAATGTTACTTCTCTCATCTGTTAACACCCTCTTTCTTCTTCCCAGATTCTATCTGCCTAGCTTTCTGATAAGGAAGTGGTCAATTAAACCAAGAGAAGGGCCAAATATCTGTTGAGACAATAAAGGAGAAGGAAAAAAACATGAAATTTAAGCACAGAATTACATAAAGGCATTGCCTTATTTGTAGTGCAAAGTGCATACCATCTATTAAACATAAGCCTTCATTCTTGCCTGAAATAATTCCTCATCTATGTGCATCATATCTGAAAGTCTTCTTCCACGCTAAGCCATTGTTGAACAAGGGACTTAAGTATCTGGAGAACTGAGATTTCCTGCAACGACCTGGTTCAAAGTTTGACACAAAACAGCAATTTATGCTTTTATCAGAAACTGCACCATGTGAAAATAAGCTCCCCGTTGTACAATTTCTTGGTTTACATGTGATATCTTAACATTATCCAAAATAAATCAGTTCTTCCAAAACTGTCATTATTCTGCCATAGTTATGAATCATTTCAGATGATGATCATAAGGATGCTTTTATAAACTGGGGTGGGTATTTTAATGCACCATATCTGTGTGATGCATTAAAACTGTCATTATATTAAACATCATTTTGTGACACAGACATACATTTATACAAATAAACCATGCATATCATGAAATGTACTCTACAAGGGAAACAAAAGATTGTACAAAGAAATAACTAAAGCCAATGTAGGATGAAATCCAAAAAAGGCCACATCACGAATGACAGGACCGATACGTCTTTCACTTGGCTTTCGATTGGAAACACTCTGGTGCGTTACATTTGCCAATAGAAAATCCTTTTTTTACTTTGTAAACATCATATTGTTGTCTATAAATAAAATCTGAATGAAGATTAGCAAATTACTTAAAGTGAGTAAGACAAAACTCACTTCAATGTACAGGTAATTTGGCCAATCCGTTTCATATGTTCACTGTTTCCTTATTATGTGCTGATGAAGAGCTGCAAATAATACATGATGAGTAAGTCTTCTTACAGAACTGGGACTGTTACAGTTAAATGTAATTATGCCAACCCAAAGGATGGATGGTTATATAATTCACTTCAGCTTTGGCCTTAAGCAATTATATAGTCCTCCATTATTTAAAAAAACATTAGTACAAAAAAGACTAATTATTAGTCTGAAGAGTTTTAATGCCACTTTCTCCATAACATGTTTCAATATAAGAATCTTTCATTAGCAAGCACTTCACCAAACCACGTCCTGTTTTTAGTCTGAAATATAGTTAGCCCAACAGGTTTATCTTTTCATCTTTGAGTTGGGAAGAGGTAGATTTACGAACTCATAAAGTAAACATATATTTAATATGGATCCTTAACTTATATGCAGTACATGTTTTTAACATTCAAAGAGAATCAGATAAATATTTTTAGAAAAAAACTTTTTCTAAAGAATTGTTCAGAGTTGCCATTTGTTATCCACATACTTAGCAGAGGCAGTTCGATCCTCAGACTGTAGTTCCTAAAGTTTCACATCATATTTTATATTCTACTTTACTAAAATGGAAATTACTAACCTAGCTCCACCAGTCTTACAGCACTTATCACTGTAGGAAAGCCATGTAAGTCTCTTACAGAAGGAGTCTAGTAGCATTTTTTCTGCTGAACAGGTTTTATTAAAAGGCATAAGCTTTTATGAGCTGCAGCTCACAAAAGCTTCTCCTTTTTAATAATTTTTGTTTGTTGTAAAAAGCACTCATTCTGTAAAAGTAGAGCTGGGGCTGCAGAAAAAGAGCTACCCCCTTTCACTGGCACTTAATTATTCCAAGCTACTCATCCTAAACATGTTCAATTAATCTTTTATCAGAATTTGAAGCATTAATTTATCTGGTTTGGGTTTCAGTTCTAAAACCCCAACCTTGATATATCTTTGACACCAATCAAGACGCCTGATTCAGAGCAAAAGTGAGGGAATAAATCAGTAATCTGTTCCTTGTTTATTTACTTTGCTTTAAAAACACAGTCACTCTCTGCTTTTATAAATGAGAGTATTACTCTGAATTATCAGCATAGAGAACATTACAAACATTTTTTTTTTAAAGGCCTATACGCAGGTAGAACAATTTGCCACAATGGATAAAGTATACTTAGGCAAACAAGTGACTTCAATCTTTTCATTTTAATCTGGTATAAGTTGCTGCCTTGTATTTCTTAAAGCAAAGATAAACTTTATGGAAATCCATAGACTTGCTAGATGACCCAAGACTAAATGTATTACAGTATTTGTTCTTTTACTGAACTCTTTCTTTCTTTTTTTGTGACTGTTGTAACAAGATATAAATGAAATGATTGTATCAACATCTCATTGAGTAGTTGTTTCTTAATCAGTTTTATAAAATATACTTGGTTATATCACACTGGGGATTTTTAAAGGGTGGTTGTTTCTTTTTTGCAAGTTGTTAGTCTGAGGAAATCATTTTTAAAAACATCATTTTCTTGGAAAGTACTGAATTCTGATTTTATATCCCAAGGAGGTGATCAAAATCTAATTTAGGTATTTGTTCACTTGATAATTGATGCTAGGATACTTATGTCTCAAGTAAATCAAACAACAGATATCACTGCAGTGGAATGGGGTGAACTGGGATTTTCATTTATTCTTGATCCTGGAAAGGGAGACCAGAAGACTGTCACATTCTTGTTTCATTACTTGATCTCCCTGCCTCCTGTAAAGCTTATTTATTCTTCACACTTCTACATTATCCTAAGTGACTGAGGGTGGTTTACAATAAAAATGTCTTTTTTATGCCTTGTTTATTAGATAGAAAGGTCTGCCAGAACAAACAACACTCTGAAAACAGGATAAACATACATAAGAAATTTATTTTTCCTTCTTCTGAACTCCCTTTTAAAAGAGAAAGAAGAAAGTTGGACAAAATATAATTTTTCAATGAACAAGAAATATGCCTGCAAAAAAAAATATGCATGAAATTAATTATGCTCAATTTCATTGAATTTTTAAAAAAGATTTTTCAATAACATCTATCAACACAGTCCTGATAGTAATCTGTACAAATATTCACCCCCCCTAATTGTGATAAAGATGCATTCTTAAAAAGTTCTCCTTCTCTTTGGTGGAAAGCAATAAATCTCATGGCATTACCAGGTTTCCTTATACTTTTTAATTTAGCTTTAATTCAGTGACTAAATAGGGTAGCCACAAAACAGTGTCGCCGCAGTAATATGCAAGTTATCTCAGAATGTTTTAATTTTAAAACATACCATTTTTTACAAGTTAAGTTACAATTAGACCATCAAATATGATGTGATTTATTAAAAGTTACTAATGGGGATGCTAGCCAGCTGGGTTCAGAATGTACAGGAAAGGATAATGAATGAAATGATAGATTCATAGTTCATTCAATCAACCAATCCTAGCAACAGCTGCAATGACAGTTTTGTAAGAAACTGTGCAGTGAAGCACAATTAACAAACAATAATTTGCACATCTATAGCACCAGGCATCTTGAAGTTTTCTCCAGCATGCATAAAAATAAAGTAAAATATTAAATCAGCATGTGCTATAAATTCATATCCTGGTTACATGTGAAACATTGGTGTTCATGTTTCTTGTTCCAACTAAGTAGGTTGTGACATTACTAGAGCCACATCTTGAAAACATTTGGTGTCTAGTCCTTTTCATTTTGGCTGGAAATATAAAAGCTATGATTCTCAACAGGATGTATTGCTAACCAAATGGCATAGAATTTTAGCTTAAAATTACAGTCCTAAACACACTTAAAATAAGTACAGACCATTAAACTCAGGAACTTACTGTATGATATTTCTGAATTAAAATAGACATTTAAATGATTGAATCATGACAACATAGATTTACAATACTTTATTTTGGAGGACTGTAAGGTAATGTTTTCAGTCTCAATCTGCAAATTATCTTTCACAGCTAACATGCCACCATTTCATCTACAAACTTAAGCCCATGTCACACTGCCCAATGGATGCAAAAAGGACACAGCGGACGAGCAAAATGTTCCATCCGTTGTTATCCGCTCTCAAAAGGGGCAAAAATTTGCATAACCGGAGCAGATAACATGGACGCGTGGAGGACGCAGGGCGGATGCAAAGCGGATGCGGAACGGAAGCCCAGTGGAGGGAAGCAGATGAGAGCGGATGGCACGTCCGCAAGGCTTCCGGGGGGCCACAGCAAAGCAGACGCAGAACGGAAAAAGCGGATGCAGAGCGGAAGCCTAGCGGATGAAGCAGATGCACAGCGGATACACAGCGGATTCACAGCGGAAGCCCAATGGATGCCTGGCGTTAATTGCGCATGCAGGGAGGATGCATTGTGTCAGCCCCGCAGATATAACGGAAGCAGCTCGGAAGCAGGTCGCCATTCAGAAGAAAGACCTGCTGCCGGACGGATTGGCTGCCTTGCCTGCCCTGCCTGCATGTCTGCCTGCAAGCCTTGCTGCCTGCCTGCCTGCCAGCCTGGCTGCCAGCCTTGGTGCTTGCCTGCCTGCCAGCCTGGCTGCCAGTCTTCCTGCCAGCCTTGGTGCCTGCCTGCCTGCCAGCCTTCCTGCCAGCCTTGGTGCCTGCCAGCCTCCCTGCCAGCCAGCAACCCCACAACCATGCGGAAGCACAGCAAGCCTCAGCCATCTGCTGCCAGCCCTGGCAAGAGGGACAGGGCTACCATCCCGCCCCCTGGCCCTCACTCTGGTTCTCCTGGGCTTCTGCAGCATGGGCTCGCACTTCTGGGGCTGGCGCTTCTGCTGCTTCTGCTTCTGGAGGAGCTGATGACAAGCACTCCAGCACAGGCCACCTCCACAGCACCTGGACCCTTCACCCCTGAGACTGAGCGACCAAGAGGAGTGCCAGAGACTCATTTTTTTTTTTTATAGCTTGTTGTTAATAAAGTCTATTTATGATTCACACACTTGCTTCATTTCTTTTTTTTAATAAAGTCTTGGTGGAAACTTTTAGAAATGGTTTAAGCCTTTGCATGCTTGTGGGTTGGGTTAAGATAGCAGTGGGGTGGGCAGGGATACCTGAGGAATGAGCAGGGATACCTTTGGGATGGGTAATAGCTGTGGGATTGATAAACCTCCAGCGCAAGCATAGTGGAACTGTATGGTCCACCCTCCCAGGTGCAACACCTATGGCCCTTTTTTATCAATAATAATGTAATAATCATCCACACATGTCAACATAAACACAACTCTTTATTAAACGCCCTGTTCATTGTAGGCCCACCCAACATACATGGCCCAATCTCATCCGTGTGGTGAGACAGGCTGAAGGAAGCATCCATTAAGCATCTACCATCCTGTCTTGCCACTCCACTGCTCCAGCTGGGGAGTTGCACCAGCGTCTCTGGAGGTTGCGCTGCTTCTTCCCTTCCCGTGAGGCTCTTTTGGGGCCTTGCATATCCACAGTGTCTATCAGGTTTCGCCCTTGCCTCCATTCCCCAGGCTCCATGTTCCCATTGCCTTGCTGACGGTCCACAAGCCTGTCCTGTAACACTGGGTAGCGGGTGCACATGAGATTGTGCAGGATGCAGCGAGCTTCCATGATCCTCCTCATGGTCTCTGGGCTATGCTGCATGGTGGTGAGAAGTACCTGGAACCTGTTGGCCAGGATGCCAAAGGCGTTGTCCACCACCCGCCTTGCCCTGGACAGCCTGTAGTTGAAGATCCTCTCTTTACGGGTGAGGCGTCTGGAGGTGTAGGGCTTCATGAGGTAGGTTGTGAGAGAGAAGGTGTCATCTCCCACGATGAAGTAGGGCACATCTTGCGTGTCGTTGGGCAGCGGGTCTGTATCTGGGAAGCCCACGATGAGGTTGCATTCCAGCCCCTCCTTGAGGACACTGGCGTTGTATACCTGGGCATCTGAAGATGAGCTGTTGCCTTGGAGTTGAAATAAGTCGACCCTGAGTTGGGTGGAGATTTGCAGGCCACATGCTTGCCATCTATGTCTCCAACGGTGTGGGGGAAGTTCCACTTCTGATACCACTGCTCTGCAACTTTCTTCCATCCTTCTTCAGTGGAGGGGTACTGGAGGAGCTCCTCCTTGTATTCTTTGATGATGGCCTGCACCACTTCTCTGACCACAATGCTGATGGTGTTGGATGGCACCCTCCAGCCGTACTGCATGCTCCTGTAGGTGGTCCCTGAGGCCAGGTGGCACAGAATGAGTGCCACCTTGAGCCCAGGGTCCAGGCTGGGGCGGAAGCTGGTGCTCTGCTTGGTCACCCTGGGTGTCAGCCGCTGCACAACTTCGTCAAACATGGCTGGAGGCATCCTCATGAAGTTCTGGAACGCCCGAGTGTCTTTGTTCCTGAGCTCCACCATCAGCTTGCTGTACAGTCCGTCCTCTGCTCTTCTGGCGAACCATCTTCGGACCCAGACTCTTTTTGGCTGCCTGTTTTTCTTCTTGCAGTAGAGTTCACAGAGCCTGCAGATGGCTTCGCACTGTTGCAGAACGATGGTGGCTGCCGAAAGGACTTTGTTGTAATCCACGGTGGACATGACTGGATGCTGTGGAAGAGGAAGAGTCAGATGAAGGCTGCAGAGGTCTGCACCGCTGGGCTGCTGTTCTGAAAGTGAGATGCAGATGAGTTGCTCCCCCTTTTTATAGGAAATACAGGTTTTCCACTGGGCATCCTCTAGGCATCCTCTAGGCATCCTCTAGGCATCCTTAATATCCGAGATAGGTCCCCTCTGCGAACGTTTTTTCCATTTTAAACGCTTTGTTTCCACTTGGCATCGGTTCTGCATCCATTCTGCATCCGTTCTGCATCTGTTCCCCTTCCTCCCTGCGTCCGAGCGGATGCGAGTTGCGCGGATGTGGAACGGATGCCTAGCGGATATAGCGGATGCGTAATGGATGCAGAATGGATGCATAGCGGATGCGTAGCGGATGCAGAATTGATGCATTGGATACATTTTCCGTGCAAAAGTTTTGGGCAGCCCAAAACTTTCTGAGCGGATGAAACGTCAATAGACGGATGCTGGACAGATAGAGAGGAAGCAAAATGGAGGCAATGAGTACATCGCGTTTTCCAACGGATGGCAAGCTTTTCTGTCCGTTTTACATCCTCTTTGCATCCGTTGGTTCAGTGTGACATGGGTTTTAGATATAGCTTTCAGGAATTTTGTATTTTCTCCATGAGAAGTATAGTTGTTCATCAACTTATGACTACATAAGGGACCTGAAGTTCCATTGCTATGCAAAGCAGTTGTTAAAAGTGAGTCATGTCTGATTTTTATGACCTTTTTTGCTATATACGGTCAGCAAATGAATGCACATAAGCAAACACAAATATACATGCTGCAACTAGATCTACTATATTCATTTACAAGATTCTTAGGAATATACCCTTAAGGGTTTGTTCATGCACTTAGGAACATTTCTCATGCCTTCTAATTTGGGTTAACCCATGCCTATTTGTTCTGATAAAGCCATTTATGTTCATGGCTATGTTCTTTTTTCTTTCTTTTCTATTTTTTTCTATTTTCTTTTTCTTTTCTGATCTTTTATACTTTTTAGTTTGTGTTAGTTTTTTATCATTGTGATTGAAATTTTTAATAAAATTATTATTAAAAAATAAACCCATCAAGTTACTGGGATCACTATGCTTTATGATAATAAATTCCACCAGTTAATTATATGTTATGTGTTCTTGTTTTTTCTTAATTTTCTTCTAATCAACTTCATTCACTGGCCTTGTGTTTCAAAAGAGGGAGAAAAAGATATATTGTTAGTATCTTTATTTTAAATCCCTTTCCAATGACCTGTACAATGGAATACCCTTTGTTACAACTGTCATGTATTGAGTTGACATCTTTGTTGATCTATTGTATCCTTTATCCTCATCACATCAGTATATATATGAAGTTAAAGGTTTACATTTACTTGTAACTAAACCACATTTGTCATTTGGTTGACCATTTACTCAATTTAGAGAGATCCAGCAGGAGTTTTCACAGTCATTTTTGTCTTCATTCTTTGAATAAACTCAGCCAGATCACAGATTACTTTTAAGCCAAGATCATTTAGAAACAAATTAAAAGATACTAGTCTCAATAAAGATCTAAAACCATTTTGGCTTGCTACTTCTATTTTGCTTTTTGTTGCTTAACCAGTTACTAGTTTATAAAAATACACATCACAATACATGGCTATTAAGTGTGATGAGGAGCTTTCAAGGTGCACTCTCTCAAAAACTATTTGAGTAAAAATTCCTGAAAGTTGGTGAGTTAGGATTTATTTTTAAAGAATTCATACAGCTTTCCATTTAGCAATGCTTGTTTTTTTCTATGCTTATTTTTCTTCTTCTTTGCTTTCCAAATGTACTAGAACAAATGGTATAATATATAATTTTTTGGAACTCACTTTTTATTCCATTTTAAAAACTGATATCACATGGGCTATTTTCTAGTCTTCTGGCACTAAGTCCAATTTCAGAGACATGTAGTTGCTAGAACGTAAACAATTTCACATTTGAGTTCTTTATGAACTCTAAAATGGATGTTTCTAGGAACCTGTGATAAGTAAACTTTTAAGATCTCTCCATATTTATCTTGAAACATCTCTCTTTTTAGATTTTTTTAAATCCCATCTTTATTATTTTTAAAAATAACTCAAGGTGGCAAGCATACCTAATACTCCTTCCTCCTCCTATTTTCCCTTGTGACTTAATTTGGACTGAGAGTGATTTATCCCTGAAAAAAATCAGCACAAGCTCAATTATTTTTCTTTTAGATCTTCTTCAGCAAAGACAGATGCAAATAATTCATTGAATGAATGAATTTGTATCTATTTTAATATCCTGTTAACTCTGTCTTCTAATTGCCCATGATTTCTTTTGAATGATTTTCTATTTCCAATACTTTTAAAGACAGTTTGCATTCCCTAAAATTTGCAAACTCCTGATGTGAGATACCATGGCTATGGAGAAAAGCTAGTTTGATGGATTATAGTGAAGCAGCAGTTTCTCAGGAAAAAAAGAAGCACTCTATTAGAGTGAGAGTGGTTTAGTCTGGCAAGATTCTGTCTATTCTGTGCATGCAAAAAAAGAGGAAAGAAGGAACATAAGGAAGCATGAACAGGGGAAATTATACTACAATAAAAGCTTAAATGAATCAATTAAAAATTGAAACCAGTAAGTTTAAACAGGCTGGAATTGGACCATTTCAATCAAAATATCATACTGTTATGATACTGTAATATTGTATCATTCAGGATGTGGAAAAAAACCACACACAAAAAACAACACTGCTTCCATTTTCAGGAAGGATATAGCAAGGACTATACTTGTGTACAATGAGGTCAATGACAGAATAATAGCAATTAGACTTTGTGGATAACCCTTTAATTTGTAAATCTATCCATATTTATGCTCCAATCGCTGATATAGGAGGTTCTACAACTAACCATATTTTATTGTCAAATTCAATTTGCAAACATGCAAGCAGTATATGCTGATGTACGTGAAAACCTGAATACAAAAGATGGAATTCATATGGAGGGAAATATAGTTTGTTGTATAGCCTGGTAAACAGAAATAAATCAATTAGGTTAACAGCCTGTATTGTTAAGCTTCATCGGGGAATTTCAATATAATTACATGAAACTGTAATGTAAGCTGAACTTTTCTAGAGCTCCAGGTTGCAACTGTATGTCATTGTCATCACCATGATCATCATCACTTCCATCCCAAATCAGTCCATTTACATGATGAAGCTTCTCCATTGGGTTATTATGGACTGTAATCTACCATGCTGGGCCAGTGTAGGTTAGTAGTCAAATATTTTTTCACTTCATAGCTTATGGTTAAGAGAATATCACTGGCTGAAAATCACCCAACTAGGACTAGAACCTGTGTCTTTCTGCTCTTGATGTAGAACTATTTCATCATATTGGTAATCTGTAACAGTATATAAAAGTATAAAAATTATTTACATAAGCAGACTAATTTTGATGTAAATACTTCTGCATTAGAAGTATTTAGAAGTAATTCCACTGACTTAAGTGAGCTTACTTCAAATAGATATGAATAAGAACCACAGCTTTTAAGCAACATCTCTTTTCTGTTTCATTGTGACAATTCGTGACAAAATAATTGAAGACTGCTTGACCAGGTATAAGACATATTATAATTATGAGAACTGATCTGAAGTTTATCAATACCTTTTCACAGACTGCTCACAATATACATAACATTTTGGATTTTTGTATGTAGGCATAGCACTTAAAGGAACAGAGCAAATGCAACAGCAGATGGAAACAATGCAACAGGAAACATTTTAGGCATACATACTTTGATATTCCATCTGTCAATACATCCTAATAAATATGTATGTTTTTCTGTTTCTGAAAGAATGTGGGGGGTTTTGCCAATATGATCCCTAAAAATACCCTACTTACCTATTATTGTTAGAGACTTATATGTAACGTAACTCATTGTGTTAACATTTTTCCAATGTTTTACATAAGTAAAGAGGTAGGGGAAACAGATGGAGAATACTATAATGAATTGAAATGTTCTATTTAAAAACTGTTTGTCAGCTGTAGTTAAGTTGATATCATCATCATAGCAACAAACCACAACACTCCACATTGTGGCATATGTTTTAGTTAGCTACAAACACAGGAGTGGTTGGAACTTAAGATCCAAAAGCTCAGTAACTGGAATGGTTTAAAAAGTTGGGAGTAGACAAAATGGCTTATGCCTTGCTGGCAGTAAAATGATCTTCTAGATGTATAAGAATTTGTCCAACTTAGTGCTATCTTTGCTTTCCTCTAGAACCTCTAGTCTCATGTTATTTTTAAGGATCCTCTGCTCTAAAGATCCATGTTTGGATCAAAAGCTGGTAAATGTTGAAAAATGGCTATGGTGTGGCAAATTTAGGAAGCAAAATAACTTGTTCACTATTTATAATCATACTTATGTAAAAAGGATACACTGAAAAACCATTTGTTCTTTGAAGAAAGAGATTTAAACAAAGGATTTGTCATATCTAAACTTCACAAATAGATTGAAGAACAGTGACTTGATTTATTAAATCTTTAAATCAGTTCCATGCATTAAAGATTGACATAAAGAATATCACACATTCTTTTTAACAAATACTGAATTCCATGTACATAATCCAAATGATCTAGAACTTTGTTAGCTATTCTAATGCATTGCAGGGATGGCTAAATGACTAACTGTGTATACTACTGCTTTAAACAAAGAAATAAAACATTCAAAAACAGCTTTTTCTTTTTCTAAAAAAAAAAATGAGAATAGAAGAAAACCTTTGAAGATTACCAATAAGTACAAAAAAATATCAGAAGTAGTGTAAACTGAATTCAAGTATATATTTTCCTGCATTCTTGCTGTTTTTCCACTTTTCCTTTTACATTAGTAATATCAAGCTAGGTACATCCAATTCAATATCAAGCTAGGTCCAATTCAACAGCATTAGGGAATGGGCATCCCCAAGCCTATACTTAACTTCCTCTCATGCTCTATAAAACCACCAATCACTTTTTCACTAACAGCTTTTAATCCTGATTTAAGTTATTTCCTCTCCGCTCTTGCCAACTCATTTTATATAATCCATAAATATTGTCATGCAAAGCAATTCCAAGCAGGTTTTCTCAAATCTATTTAGTTCAGTGGAACTTACTCCCATGGAAGCTTGCACAGTAATGCAAGTTAAGCAATTCTTCTTGCTCAGTACATTCTGACAAAAAGTGTCATTTTCCCAAAGGAGTTGGGCAACTTTTTCTCTGTCATGCTTAGCCTAGAAAGACACATATTATATGTCAATATATTCACTCATGTTAACAGCCCAAATAAATTATGCAGGCCATCTAAAACTATACAAAACATTATTAGGTAGTCGGCGTGATGTTTTGGAAAGTTGCATTTGGAGTGAGACATTAATTTGAAATCTTCTATGAAGCATTAATAGGCATGATTACCTCAAACAGTTGTAATTTAAATAAGTACAGGATAGTACTACGTACATGAATCTCTCCCCACCCCCGTCTATCTCTCTTTCTCTCATTTTAAAGTAGACATATTCATTACAGAAAGCAGTATGGCAATGACTCACAACTGCAATCCTGAAATAGCATCTTGGAATAATTATTTTCACAAAGAACTAGATTTATGGCAAGAAAAAAAGGAAGAAAACATGGTTAAGATAAAAAAGCCAATTTCTGAGAGTCCCTGGTTATGAATATAAGGATTAAAGAATTTAGAATTGTGTAGAACAGTATGTAGCAGAAATGAAGTATTTTGGGAATTGGCAGGGAAACAAATAATGTATCTTCATGCATTATTATAATATACATGCCATGCTGAGGAGAACAAGATTTGGTGATTTCTCAAAATGGGGAAAAATTTACATTCCTTTTTTACAGTTCATCTTTATTATTCAAATTCAATATAAGAAATAGTGGGGTGTGTTTTTCCTCACATTTCTAATAGTAACATAGAACTTTTTGTTGTTTGTTTATCAGACTCATGACCAAGATAAAAACTACAGAACTACGTTCAAGTACTCTGTTATCATCTCATAGTTGACCTACTACAGCTGATCTCAGAATAGCTAAGTCAGGTTGGTGAAAGACTAACAGATGAAAGACTAACAAATGTGAGGACTATATATACATATGGGATGCCTAAACAATATCCCTGTATAAAACAATGGACAACCAATTCAGTATGCTTATGTAAAGAAAGTCACCTTCATTAAATGACCCCATTTAGAATTGTTCTCAAAATTATTTGGAAAAAGAATATGGACAGAAGATATTCTTGGTGTCAAAATATGACAACAGTGGCACTGGAAAAAGCAATCATTCTGTATGCTGCCCCGCTCCTTGCAAGAGTTCCGAACCCCCAAACAGATCCTCGGAAAGCACCTTGTTGTGCATTTCCAAATTCCAAGCTCGGTACAGCAAGTCAGTCAGTAACTGAGTCCTATGGACACAAACAAAGTCCAGGAAAGCAGGCCAGGAGTCAAACAGGCCAGGAGTCAAACAGGCCAGGATACATGGCATAAGCACCCAAGGCTCAGAACTGAACACATTGCTCCAGCAACAATCAAGTCCCCAGGACAGGGTAAAGTAGGCAATGCTGGTTCAGCATTTCATGAGAAGTGAATTTGCCTCCTCATGAGTAGTCTAGATGACTGGCATTGTGCCTGTCTGCTTTTGGATCAGGAGGCGGTGTGGACTTCATCTCTTCCTCATTGCTAATGGGCAGCAGCTGCTCCCAGTCCTCACCTAGAGTCTCCTGGCCAACAGTGCTGCAGCTGTGGCTTGCTTCCCTCAGACTGTTGCTTATCTGATCAACCTAGCTGAGACTGCTCCCTCAGGCTAGCATGCTCTGAAGTCTGATCCTGAGCAATTGCTCAGCTCCACACTTGCCTCTGCAGTCTCAAACTCATCTTCCTCCTCTGAATTTGCATCTAGAGATGGGTTGGGGCAGAAGTGGTATTCAGCAGGTTCTAACCAATTCTAGAGAACTGATAGTGGAAATTTTGAGTAGTTCAGAGAACCAGCAAATACCACCCCTGACTGGAGACTTTACAGTATCCTTCCCCTGCCATGCCCACCAAGCCATGCCCACAGAACCAGTAGTAAAAAAAAAATTGAATCCCATCACTGGTCTGGGGGCAGATCCATGACATTCTGGATCCTTAACACTGTTTTTCCTTATGAGTACATACTTCCAATCAGAAATAAAACATATTTTTCAATTATTTTTAATGACTTTATATTATATCTTCTACCATACATTTATATTTACTATCCTTGTGTTACCCTGATAATGAAGGTTGTGGAAAGATAGTAAAATTAGGCTGAAACATACAAATGATGCAGGTCTACCACAAGTAAACCCAAGGATGCTTCTAGATACTCTGCAGTATCATAAGAACATAGATACTTATAAGAACATAGTTTTTTTCAAAGAAGAAAACTTAAGAAAATAGCACATCATGCAGGCCCCTATAATAAAACATTAGAGTTTGACTGTTGGGCCCTCAGGTGCTTCCCTTAAAATATGCATCCTTCATTTTATGCTTCACTTGCACAAAGATTGCTTATCTGTCAAAACTGTGAACACTGACTTGGAAGAATAAACTAGAAGGAATAGTTCAGTGATGATCTAACTTTTCTGAAAAGTGCTTCAAATGAAGGAAACATTTACAGCTGTCCTATCATCAGAAAGGTACATTATTAAACTTGCCTTAACACAAATCTTAACATCTTTAAATTAATAGGAATGCTTTTGACATCCTGTGCTCTGTCAATAATCTCTGTTAAAATAATCTCTATGCCACATGAAGAGCTTAATCAAGATGAATATTAATCAAAGAATGACTGAATTAGGGGTTCAAACAACTTTCAGAACAGCAATATTGGCTATTAACCATGATTAAAATAGGAATAGAAGTTACATTAAGATAAATAAAGCTGTTGAGAAAGAAACTGGTTTAAAATTGGGGAAGAATCTTAACTGAAAAGAAACAATGAAGCCAATTTTCAATTATGTGGACTTTCACAGAAATTATGAGCATTACTGTAGCTCTACAGTAGGGTTATTTCAACAAGAAAGAACATTTTTTAAAAAGTAAAGGTTAAAAAAAAACCCAGCAGAATATAAGATTATATTTCATGTTAAATATTTAGGAGTTAGGAGTTGAAGGAAAAAATACATGTTAAACACTATTTTAGGTTTCTGTAAAAAACAAAAGCAATGTTTTCTAAATTCTAGCTCATTTTTTTTACAGAATGGTTATGACAGATCTGATTTTCACATATGAGGACACATTCGCCTTAGAGAAGATGGTTGCAGAACATTTAAAAGGGAATTGTGAATGATGCTTATCTATGAGAAGGGATAAATACACATAGCATCATCCAGTTTTATGTCTAGATAAAAGTTCCCTGAAAAAATTATACAAGAATCACAGATACCAATGCTTTTTTAGGGCTTGATAAAAATCTCTGCAGTACTGTGAAAAATGCAGCAACTTGTTTATAAAGCAAGTTGCACTTCTGAGGAAGCTAGCCTTGAATCCAAACTGTTCTACATTCCAAAAAGCACTTTGGCACCGTAAAACAGAAATATTTCATGTATATATAATACTGTATTAGGCTTGCTCATCATTATAGTGAATGACTCATCCTGATCACCTCATAATTGGCACTGGTTTTTTTTTTTTAACTCCCTGAAAGAACTCTTGGTGAGTACATTCATAACACTGATACACCCAAAGGAGCTAGCTTCCAGCTTACCTTGTGCCAGCCTTCCCTTTCTCATAAATTAATCCTGCACAAGAAAAAACTAAAGAACATCTAACAGCATTGAAGAAAGCTTTCTGTTTAAGAACAGAACCAGAAATCTCTTTCATAAACTACTCTGGAAGAACAATAGATATTTCATCTAAACATACATCCCAGAGAAAAATGTATTGTACTGTATCACAAACTTTGCTTAGGCTTGTAATAGCACTAACACTTAGACTTCTTTGTTTCCTGAAAATGCAACCTACTCCGAAAGTAAGTCTTAGCTTGATTTTTGCATGTGTGCCCAATATAAGCCCCCCAAATAATCCCTGATTAAGACCCCATCCACTCCAAGGTGCACAAGTAAAAATTAAGTTAGGAAGGGGTTGGGGAAGTGGAGATACCCTACTTACTTTTGGACAGTTGCAACCAGGCCTTGCACACCGAGGTCCATTTCTTCTGCAACTGGCAATGCTTTCCTGAAGCCTCTATCACTGATAACAGAGCTCTGGGTTGATCTGGAACTCTGTTATCAGCTACAGAAACCTTCAGGAAAGCCTTGCTAGCATTGCTGGCCTTGCCGGCAGAAGAAGTTCCTGAAGGCCTTTGACAGCAAAAAGGAGGCCAGGGTGACACATGCAAGTGAGGTGAGTCAGTGGATGACACACATGCATACACACAAAATAAGACCTGGTGCCTTTTTTATTGGCATAAACATATAAGACAAGGTCTTATTTTTAAGGGTACATGATATATACCACTTCACAGGGCTTTACAGCCCTCTCTAAGCAGTTTACCGAGTCAGCATATTGCCCCCAACAATCTGGGTCTTCATTTTACCAACCTTGGAAGGATGAAAGGCTGAGTCAACCTTGATCCGGTGAGAATCAAACTGCCAAACTGATGGCAGCCAGCAGTCAGCAGAAGTAGCTTGCCGTACTACATTCTAACCATTGTGGCACCACAGTTCTTAGCAGTGTATTGTCTTAAACAGGAACTTTGGGAGGATAATCGCCTATAACAAACATGTTGCCATTTCTAGATAGAAACTAGCAAAGCTGGGTTGTTGGTTTTTTTTTTTTTTTTTTTTGTCTAACAGGTGAAAATGGTCATAGTTTAAAATCTCACAGATGACTCTCGAGCCAAAGAATTGATTCTGTGATATCCTAGATTGTTGAATAAATTGACAGGTATGGACACAGAAAAAATGATTAATTTATTTGCCAACCTTTAGTGTGATAATTAAAGATCACTATATATTATCTTCATGATCAGAATGAAGTTGACACTATATTCTATCTTTGGCCTTGTGTGATCTTGAACCAACATAGTTTAGATGTTAGCATTGTATGAACTACTCAGGATGGCTTTTTAATAAATAATGGTTAAAGCAAAACTTCAGTTTAGAGTGATATATAGACGTGTGTGTCTTTTAATATTGACTGTTAGCAGACATGAGCTCAAACTCAGATCTTGCTTGTGGGCCTTCTACAGACATCAGTAGATATTCTGCAAGCAAAATGCTAAACTACATAGGTTTCTGGTCTTAAGCATTACTATTCCAATATTCTTAAACTCAAGACTTGTTGAAAAATGAGGTAGAGACAATAAGAAAATATTAAACAAAAAGAAGAAAAGATTAAACCATGAGAGCTGAATGGTTGTTGGAGTACATAGACTGGGGTTTTCTTAGAACAAGAAACTAAGAAGAAAGGAAGAGTTCATTTTTAATATTTGTTAAGTTTTGATATGTTGTAAGGAAGTATACTTTAGAAGGACAGTATAACAAACACATTGAAACTGTCTTGTTACCACAGTAAATGCTTTGCATCTGCATCTACCCTTCAATCCATATTTTTCAGCTTTTATATATTTACAGATGGGAAATTTGAATATATATCACTGCTATGAATATTAACTAATTTACTTTTTTTCCCCTACCCCAGTCATTTCTGTTCTTCCCTTTGAAGTCAGGTTCAAATCATATTCTTAGCTGCAGGATTCTTCTTGTGTGCTGTGTGATGACATAAAAAAAAGATTCAGTGATTTTTGCAGTTGAAACTGTAACGTGAAAAGGCCTAAGTGTTCTGAATGTGTATTGGAAATGTGTGTTTCATTTCCAAAATTACTCTGTCAATCCCTTTTTTTTTTTCATCTTTCACTTCTTGACTCTGTTTAGCAGGCAATGTCTTGTCAATATCTCATTCAGGTGTAACATGGAAAAGCTGAACTACCCCGGGCTAACAGCCAAGCCTCCCTATGACTGACGCTCACTTAACTGAGCAAAGAGTACCTTTGCTTGAAGCAGGAACTTGACTACACAAGAACCAGTAGTGACAGCAAGGGTATAGACCTGAATTCTAACATCACAGTTTGCAGCTTGTGCTCAAGCAAGTGGAACCAGTACTTTAGCTGAATGTTAAAAGGCTTCAGTGCTGTGCTTTATATGAAACCAGGGCACTTAGTAAAAGCAGCAGGACAGGTGCATCATTTATTCTGCTATAATTTAAAGCAATTACAATTGGATTAATTTTTTGATTGCACACACTCATACTCATTAAGTTATGGATATAAATAAGCCACTGCTATTTAAACAGAAATCATAATTTATTTGTAAATGTTAGAAAAGAAAATATGCAAAACTGATTAAATAATATATCCAACTAAATGCTGCAATTATCAGTTATTCTATACAGGCAGTATATTGTAGGGACCAGAGTCTAGAATATTTTTTTACGGCAATTTCTGTAAACATTTCCAATATGTTCCATATTGTGAATAATAACCTGCATTCTGTATAATGACCAGCATTCAAAAAGGAACATAAAATAAGTTAAATGCTCATTCTGGAAAAAAAAAATATAATGATGATGCTTCTAATTAGTCATACATATTTGGAAATATACAAAGTTTGCTTTTTCAGATGTAATAGAGGAAATATCAGAGAGCTTTGAAATCATGATAGTGAATAAAAGGCAGAACTCTTTGTCATTGTGTGGTTTTTAAGATCTGCCAAACAGATGGTTCTCCACTCTTCCAAAGAGTGGAGCATGATTAGAAAAATCGGGCTTCTAGATTGTATGGAGAGACTTCATGGTTAGGAGAAGCTTCCTATTACAGTCATATTGCATATATTAATGGGATGCAATGGGACAGAGTTAGAGACACTTTGACTTGTAGAATATCCCTTCTTACTCTAAAAACTCTAAAAAGGAATAATGGAAGGCCAGAAGGTTTTAAATTTTATGAAAGAAATAACAGATACAGATAATCAGAGTTGGAAGGGACCGTATAGGTCATCTAGTCCAACCCCCCCACCCAAGCAGGAGACCCTACACCATTTCTGACAAATGGCAGTCCAATCTATTCTTGAAAGTCTCAAGTGATGGCGCTCCCACAACTTCCGAGGGGAAGCTGTTCCATTGGTTGATTGTTATCACTGTCAGAAAGTTTCTCCTTATTTCCAGGTTAAATCTCTCCTTGTTCAGTTTCCATCCATTATTCCTTGTCTGGCCTATAGGTGCTTTAGAAAATAGTTTGACCCCCTTCCTCTCTGTGGCAGATGAAATAGATGAGTGTTACAGGTATTTGTTGACTTACGACCATGATTGATCCCAACATTTCTGTTGCTAAATGAATAGTCATTAAGTGAATCATTGCAGTTGATAAGCTTGTATCCTATTTGTTAAGTGAATCTGGCTTCCCCGTTGACTTTGTCTTGTCAAAAGATCACAAAAGGGAATCACATGACTCTGGGATACTGTAACAATCATAAATAGGAGTCAATTGCCAAGCACCTGAAATTTGATCACATGACCATGGAGATGTTGCAACAGTCATAAGTGTAAATAATGGTCCTAAGTCACTTTTTTCAGTGCCATTGTAACTTTGAATGATCACTACATGAATTGTTGTAATTGTGGATTACCCATATCTTCTAAAGACAGTGCATTTAAATTAGACATATTGGAAAGAAAAGCTTATATGGCATCAATAGAAAATTTACATAGCAGAATATGTGAGATTCCGAACGTCTAAGATAGACACATATTTCTCTCTCACTATGCTTCCACTGTGAAAACCAACAGTATGAATGGCATTACTGCACAATTCTTATTCATTTCAAAAGGAATTTCTCAAAAATATGTAATAGTTTCTGTTCTCCATCATATAAATGTAGGTCAAACCTACATCTTCTAAAGTTACATGGAAATATACTTCAGACCAAAATAAATATATTAATATAAATGATTATAAAGACAAGGGGTAGTAAAAGTTAAGTGGTGGACTTATACCTGTATTTTAAACAGCATTGCAAGATCTGGAAAGCCATTTTTCCCTCACCCTCTCACTCCTCCATACCATTGGATGCACCTGCATCTGCTTCATGTCACTGAATGCTCCTGAATTAAAAACCATATGCCAAATGTTGTTAATAAGCATCCCCATCCAAGAACGAATTCTAAGAACTCTGTTTTCTGATATTTTGTGCAAGCAAGTCGAACTGTCATATGCAATGCATGCTAAAGGCCATCGCCTTTGTCTTTTCCAAGTTCTGTCTGTTTCAGAGGCTAACATGCTGCAATTAGTCTAATTAATGTGAAACAATGAGCTGTGTTACCACTTATCAAATTGATTGTTCCCCTATCAAAACAAAACAGGCTGGCTTTTTGATGTAATTTCAAGAGATGATTTGAAATGTCATGTTGCTGCAAGCCAATTACCTTATGACTGCAGTCACGGTCAACAGAATACATAATTAGCAAGAGTTTGGGAAGGCTGCTTACTGCTAGTATGCTAATTAACTGTCTTTTGTCATAAAACAAAAAGGTTGTAGCTAGGGTTGTGAAATAGGTCTTTTTTATTTACATTTCTTTGTGCTTATCAATGTGAGGCATGACAATGCAAAAGAATAGAAAATTTTAATTCTGCTACTTCAAATTAATACTGAGCCACAAGGTCAGGCTTAATGTGGGGCTACAGTAACATTCAGGCTCTGTTTCATGCAACTCTCAGCTGCATATAATAACAGTCACAGGGGAAAATTAAACACAAAGTGAAGCTCATCCCCAAATCTCTCTAAGACTCACCTAATGAATCACAACATTAAACCAGTATAATACTACCCTGCCCCAATTGTCTAAACATCCTAAAGTCTATCCTGCCAGTTCCAAATTGTTCTGTCATGCCCTTGTTAGAGTCAGACTCTGAGGGAGAGGAGGAACAGCTGACATAGAGTGGGGGTGTGGCTCCAGAGGTTGTGGAGGAGGCTGGGGAAGGGCAGAGGCCAGCTGGGCAGTCAGAAGAAGAACCAGGCCCATCCCCTCTTCATCTTAGGACACACAGGGAAGAACGGAGAAAGAAACAACTTGGCTTACGAGAGAGGAAGTGGCCATGATCCCCCTCATTGGTTGCAGCTGGGGAGAATAGTATATAAGAGAAACAGTTAAAACACAGCGTTTCCAGAAGCAAAGCATGTTTTATTCTGGGCTGAAGTTATCTTGGCTGGTGTCCTTCCAACAGACTGTGCCTTGTTATCTCCTTGAAGTTGGTAATTACTTATCCTGGTCCATTGTGGAAATTCCTTCATTGTAGTTTGTTTTGGTTTTTTATTTCACCTCTATCTGCTCATTAAGTTCGGACTGTATTGCTTTCTTTTGAAGACTAACTTTGAATAAGTTTTATCTCCAACTGAGAATTATTGAACAGTTGGGCCAAGTTGGAGGCATTAAAGGACATTAATTTACATTTTGGATTTTGTTACATTTGTGTTACACTCTGGGTCATCACATGTTCAGTAGCAGGTATCCAAACTGCTTTTATTACATCTTGATTTTGTATTCATTTCTTTTTCAAAGGTCTGTTAAGTAGGTCTCCCAAAGAAATTTCCCAAACTACGGATTCTTGACTTATCACAGTTTGTGTAGTGACCATTCAAAGTTACAACCATACTGGAAAAAGTAAGTCTGCCTTTTTACACTTATGACCATTGGACCATTCCCATGGTCACATGATCAAAAACCAGACCCTTGGCAACTGATTCATATTTATGATAGCTACAGTGTCCCACGGTCATGATCACCTTTTGCACCCTTCTGACAAGCAAGTCAGTGGGGAAGCCACATTCACTTAACATCTTTGTTACTAACTTTAACTCCTGCAGTGATTCACTTAATCACTGTAGCAGGAAAAATCATAAAATGGGGCAAAATTCTACAACTAACAATTGTCTTACTTGACAACAGAAATTTTGGGATCAATTGTGGTCGTAAGTTGAGGACTACCTGTACTGACTTATCCTGCAGTTCAGACTTTGGGTTTTGTATAAAAAATTTAAACCATGCTAAAACTTCAGCCTATATTTATATTTAATGCAAGAGAGTATTTTTTTAAAGTACAAGCCCTGATTTATGAGATAGCATCTGAGCTCATCGCACTCCAAACATCTATTGTTTCGTGAAAGGGCCAGACTATGTTACATTAATATCAGTGATCAAATCTCCCTTAATTTTCTTCTCAACACAAAAGTCATGCCACAATAAATTGGGGGAGACCTGGGAACAGATGTTAAATATATTCTTGTCACATTTCCAATCTAAAAGCTTGGTTCCCTCTGGACAGTTTTTGTATTATTCTTATGGTTTACCTAACTGTGGATATGTTGCACCGAAAACACAAAAGTACCATTTATGGTACTATAATATGATCATTATATATAATATCATGTTTATAATGAAGGTAAAATGAAATATAAGAAGATCCAGATTGTTCAAGGACCACCCAGGTAGGTGGTCCTTGAACAATTAAACATGACAATGTCATGACAGAACATAATATGGAACAAAACACACAATTTTTGGATTGAATAGGATTAAGATGTTCTATAATATAAATGGAGCCTACTATAAATGGAGCCTACTAGGAAGGTCGTACCTTTTGTATTAACCAATTATGCTTCTATAAAAAATGGAACACAAAAAGGGCCCCATCACAATTAATGCATAGATTGATAGAGACTGTTCCTGAGATATTCAGAAGCTGGGCTTAAGGGTTTGAAAGGGCATTATTGATACTGTGAATTTTGCTCAAACCTGTAACCAAACCAAACATTGCAGGATAATATGACCCCAGATTCTTCAAGCAGTTTTCCCAGTTTGAAAAGCAGTTTAAAAAATTCTTTCTGTGAATGAGAACCTCAGTGCAGTGATATCTAAGGAATTAATTGTCCAAAACAGTGGCTAGAAGAATTTCAATTTACTTCATTGTAGTCATATAATACACACACACATGCACACATATAAACACAAGGTTGTATCATAAAATTGAAGGAATCCTTTGTGATTCTCTCTCTCTCTCTCTCTCTCTCTCTCTCTCTCACACACACACACACACACACACACACACACACACAGAAGAGGTGGGAGAGAGAGAGAGAGAGAATAAGAAGGTTGGCTCTTTATGAAACAATTATTACTATTTTGAAAAGTTGTGCTTATTTTTAAATTAAAACATATTCCATTTCAGGTACTATTACACTCTTCTTCAGTACTTAAATATATGGATATATATTTAAAGGATAAATATGAGATCTTCCTGTATTTATTTTTCCAGTTCCTTCATAACTATCTGTTCAACTATCTGGAAGTTTTTTCGCCTCCAGGTTTTCCTTTGAAAACCTATAACTTAACACTAATTTCTCCGGCTGCTATCATTTACTAAATACTTTTACTTTTCTGCCTTTATTCAACAGAAGTAACAAAACTAATCCAAATTTCTATAGAGTTAGCTAATAATGGATAAAGAGATAATTAGTTTAACTCATATTTGTTTTTAGTTTACATTTCATTATGCCATTACACTCTCCATAATTTTAATTTTTATATTCCACGAAAAACTGTTTAACATATAGACATTAAAGACATCAAATACTTATTACATATAATCAATCATAATTAAGAAAAGTCTCTTGTGCCAAATCATAAATGAAAGCAAATCTTACTAACAATGTTTTATTGACATTTGTATTATGATCTTTGTGTTCTATCTGCTCTATAGAATTGGTAAACATTACAATGCATTTATTTTTCTCTGTAACATTAGGATGTTACTGTATTTTTTTGGGTAAATTTGTGGCATTAATGTTCTGCTACCAGAATAGACTTGGAGTAATACCAATATTAAAGGAATTTGATTCTAAGAAAAGAAGAAAATACATTGACATCTTGGCTTTCAATCTCATGTCTATAACAGACATAGTATTCAATTATATCTATCTAATACTATCATGTATCTGCTGGTTTTATTTGAAACAGCTGTAGAACTGAATTAGTATTTGATCACAAATAGCTGAGCTTCTGGAGATATGCAAATAGAAATCAATTGAGGATTTAATTGTATGTGTGTGAGAGGGGAGGAGGGAGGGATGGGGGAAGGAAGGAAGGAGGAAGGGAGACAGGAGAGAGAGAGAGAGAGAGAGAAAGAGAGAGAGAGAGAGAGAGAGAGAGAGAGAGAGAGAGAGAGAGAGACTGTTTTTGTGGAAACTGCTGCAAGAATTAGGGTGATCTGGAAAAGATATTAATAGGAAAGCAGCATTTCCTTTTTCTCTGAGTCCTTGAGGTATTCCCTTTGGAATGTTGCACCCTTATGCAGCTTCAGGACAGCCAATTTTGATCTACTAGTTCCAGTTCAGTATTGGCAAACCTTTTGGGCTCAGCGTGTCAAAAATTTGGAACATGCCTAACTTAACTCTGCTGTTGTGTCACATACATACTGACTGTAAGAGAAACAATTCTCTATCTCCCCTCTTCCCATTCCCCACATCTAGGACAGCCTTAAGTGACCCTCAGCAGTGATGCTGAAGCTGGACCTAAGTAAGAACCAAAGCTTCAGCCATAGCACAACCACTGACACTCAAAATATCCACATTATGCCATTCATGAGTCTTGCAGAATGGTACACTAGTTCAATGGCCCAGCACTCCCCTCCCCAATTTCTGTCATGAGCTACTTCAGGCAATGCTCTCTTTCTATTCAAGGCTCCCTGCAGTCTACTCATGGCTGTTCAGGTCACACAAGGCCTTCATTCTTAATGCAGTTTTTGGTGAATGCTCTCCTATACCCTCTGCAGTTTCTGAAAATCATTCAAAACATACCCTGTTCTTTAATGATTTAGAGGGTCTGGAGCTCACATGACAGCATATCTTATTCCCATGCAGCCTTCAGTGCTTCTGAAAATCATGAGAAAACAGGGTATACTTTTGAGAATAGTTGTTGAGTGTTGATGAACACTGGCAGGTTACCCAAAATATTGGCATGTCACCTTTGACACCTTTGACACCTGTGCCATAAGTTTGCCATTACTGTTCTGGTATTCCTGATGCCTACACGTGGTAGCTGATTCACAACTTGAAGCTCACTTCAGGATCCAGTGGATCCAATGTAGGTTGGTCACTGGGATCAGAAGTTTAGTCTTCCAAGCATTCAGATTCATGTTGGAGCTCACCCACAGGGAACTTCTCTCACAATTCTGGTGAAAGAGAAGTTCCCCGAGGATGGGCTCCAGCATGAATCCAAAAGCTTGGAAGACTAAACTTCTGGTCCTGGTGATTGACCCTGACTAGATCCTCCAACATTATCCTGAGATAAGTATATTTGTCTTCATTTGTTGAAGCTCATACTTTCTCAGTTCTCAGTTCTTCTACTTTCTCAGAATGAGAACAAAACAGAGGTGGTATTCAGCAGGTTTTGATTAGTTCTGGACAATCGGTAGCAGAAATTTTGAGTAGCTTGGAGAACCACTGGTAACCTTCCCCCAGGAATGTGGACAGAATGGAGATTTTACAACACCCTTCCCCTGGAGCAGGGTGGGAATGGAGATTTTACATTATCTTTCCCCCATGCCCACAGAAACGGTAGTAAAAAAAAAATTGAATCTCACAATTGGAACAAAAGCTAACATAAATGTTTTTCTCTGCTAGCGTCAACCAATGCTAGTGGAAGCAAAGTTTTGTATGAAGGACTATAAATGACTGTTGCCTATAGTTTCATTCTTCATTCACAGAGTGTAAGTAAAGTAACAATTACTAAAATTTTCATTTCAGATATTTACCTCTCAATAGTTTAGAATAGATTCTTCCTGTTTGGTAGCATCATTGATATATCATTGATCATGATATATCATTCTTTAAATACATAGGAAAACTTTAAATTAAACACATATACTTTGAAAAGTCATACTTTCAAATTTAAAGCAAAAGCAAAATAAACAAGTAATATGATTGCTCAAAATTCTTTTAAAAATAACCATTTTTTCCTACCTTTTAAAAATATGTCCTCTTTTTCTATTCTAGATGTTATTACTACTCTCATTATGCTCTTGTGGTAACCATAGCCCTGTTAATAGAAAATATCCTAAAAATAGTATTTGGGCTTTTAAAACACCTGAAAGGTTAAGCAAAAATAAATGCTAAGTCCAGACTTATGGTACCATAAGCCCTGTCTAACAAAGTCCTGTCTCAACAAAGTGTTGAGCACTAACTCCCAAAGGACTAACAGTGTTTTCATTGTATAGATTAAACACAAGTACTCACACAGGACACAGAGGAAATATGATGGGACAAGAAGTGAACAATCCCAGAAGACAGCTTGTTGAAATGTCACTCAGACACAGTGCTTCCACCACCTTTCACAGAGCTAAAGATCTCTTTATGTCAGAACAAATTGGGCTATTCTTAAATCTTTTTGCATTTCTCTGACTTCAGTATGATGAGTGCAGAGAATGAGAAAGATTGGAGGGGGCTGGAAAAAGAGACAGAGAGAGAGGGAGTGTGAAGAGACATTCAGTTCACATGAAAGCATTGTGACACAGTATAGGCCTGAATACTGACATGGACACCTCATACAATCCTATTATGAAGCTACAGTAAGAATAGCAATTACTAATCTTCCTATAACTGAATCAAATTAATTCTATGTTTCTAAATGCTCTAGAGATTTCTTCAGGAATATGTTCATTCTGTATAAAAGACCAAAAGGATACTAATACATAATTTAAATTTCTTTTATTCTATTTTTAAGAATTCATATCTAAGTCTAATATTTGGCAGTAAAATGTGGATTGTAAAATCCTGGATATATTTCAACTTCATACAAGCTTCTATATATCTCAACCTCAGCTCCCTCAGTTAATCTAAAGTAATATTATTATTTACTGGCCTTAAATGTATTGCAATAATTGCTGAACAAATATAAAGTATTGTGGAAGTTGTGACTATTTGCAAATTGTCTATAGGTTAGTTTTAGACTCAGATGCACAAATATAACATTTATTTCAATAAAGAAAAATAAGTTTAGATCTAACCCTAGGATTTTGTCTAGAAACACCCAAGTAATGCAGATAGGTAGATAGATAGATGATAGAGATTTGATTGACATCTTGACAGTACTGCAAATACTTGACAGGGAATCAATATAGACCACTAGACAATATCTGAACAGGAGCTGAATGATCAGTAATAAATAAGAGAGTGGGCTTTAAAAGTCCTGGCAGTGTCATCACTAGAAAGCCCTGCAATCATGATCAGTTCAGGTAGAAATTATGCAAGAAAAACAATGAATATTTTAACATATTTCTGTTCTGCCTTGCTTTCCTGAGGATATAAATTCTGTTTGTTAATAATCTACAGAAGACTAAGAAACTAAAATGATGACCAAAATATAGTTAAATAAATATAAATGGAAGTAACCAATAGGTTATATAAACTACATGCATAAGTAGTTCAAATGCATGGAAATGTTTCTATTTAAAACTTTTGAGTTATCAGTTTTACAATGTATTGCTTCTTTTGTTAAGAATGATTCTTTCTTAAAGTTTCATTTAATGATACTTTTGAAATGAATTTATTCAACTAGGAAATTGTTAAATACCTGCACATCTCATTTGTAGCAATACAGCCATTAATATTGACCAACAACAAAAACAGCATATGATAAACCATGCATGAATTCTAGTTTTCTTAAAAGAAGAGTCTTTATAAACAAAATAGCATTCATTTGGCAGGTGTTTAACAAAGATAAGCTGAAAGGGGAATGTCTATTTTGAATTTGGTTATGGCAAAAAAAAATTGAGGATGCTAAAAATTCTTTTAAAATCATTATATAAAGAACATAATAATATAAATAACATTTCTCATAGTGAATAAAAAGGGAATAAAAATGTTCCAAAATTCAGAGTGATGCCGGAGCATTGTATTTAACTATTTTATTCTGGAATACTCAAAAATGATGTGCCACTGATTTGTCTGTCTGTTTTTAAATTTTTTTTGAACTTATCAAGACATAGTTACAATCCTGAATAGGAAGCAATATACATTTCCAAGAAAAAGAAGCATTTCAAAGGGAAACCATTTATTTGTCCAGACAGCCTTGGTTATTAAGCTATGTAGAAAATGGTGTAAACTAATACACAACATGAAACTCTTTTAACTTCTTTGGATAATTGAACAGGAGGGCTCCTACACTTCAAAGCTAGTAGCAAGAAACAACACCTTTGGATTCATTTAGAATTATCTAGCTTTCTATTTTTGACAACAATGACCAAATATATTACCACACTTTCTAACAAAGAAAAAAACCAGATTTTTTTAATAAAAAAAATCAACCTATGAAAAAGTTCACCTTAAGTATCACAGTAGGCTATTTTAATTAAACAAACAAACAAAATGTGGTGAGGCAGTCAATCTACACCATTGTTAAAATGGACTTCATGCACAGGTAGTTCTTGACTTAACAACAGTTTGTTGAATGACCATTCAAAGTTATATGGCACTAAAAATGTGACTGGGACCATTGTTCAGAGTTACAACTTTTCAAACATCCCCATGATCTTGTGATCAAAATTTATATGCTTGGTAACTGGTTGATATTTATGATGGTTGCAATGCCCTGGGGTCATGTGATCTCCTTTTGCGACCTTTTAACAAGCAAAGTCAATGGGGAAGCCAGGTTCATTTAACGACCAGATGTCTAACTTATCAACTGCAGTGATTCACTTAACAATGGTGGCAAGAAAAGTCATAAAATGGGGCAAAACTCACTTAACAAATGTCTCACTTAATAACAGAAATTTAATACGCATTTAATATTATCCTTTTTTTTTTCTTCAACAGAATTGTCACACAAGTGCATTTTTAATTCAGATTCTGTCTTCTACCTGCAATTTCCCAATTTCAACAGAATTTGGGTTTGGTGTAAAGAACTGCCACTAAAAGGGAAAAATGAATGTGATATCTGTTATTGAGAAAAAGAAAAAGATGACTTCCAAGCTAATGACGTTAAAGTAGAACAAAATGTAAATAAAAAAAATGAATAATCCTGGAGGAGAAATAAGATTGAAAACAGACAGCTTGTTCAAGACATCTGACCAGTTTCATGAAGGCACGGAGTTCTCTCAGCTATCCAAGACACAATATGAATTCCTGCCACTGGAGAGCAGTCCCACAAGAAGCAATATGCTTCATTTCATATGAGTCCCCTTCTGCCTTCTAGCCCTTTAAATCCAGAGCTTATCCTGTACTTCCGAGTCTGCCGGTGTTTCATCATAGTTCAATTTCAATTAAACCGCTTTGCATTTAAGGGCCAGCAATGTAACTGAAAGTAGATTGGGGCTCATTATCTCCATAAATCTGAAGTAATATACCAGTCTCTCAAGACATTACTTCATTTTCATTGCTAGGAGAAGATTTCATTTCTGTGGATTTGTGTAAAAAGTAATTTGGAAACTTTGCAACATGATATTACTTACCATAAAATCTAAGTATCATGAGGGGCAACTTCATGTGTTCTTTGTATCTAATTCTTCCATCTTAATTACTGAGGGAATTAAAGTGCGCTGTATTCTTAAGCACGCTAAAGAACTAGCTCATTTCAGAAATTGGTGAGAAAATATTGTTTCAAAATAACCTTTTTACTTTCCTGTTTCCATTTGTGTTCTAAAAATTATGGCCTCTGTGTTTGTATCAAAGGACCATATATAAACTGCCATTTATAAATATGTTTTCATAACAGGTACAAATCTAGAACTTCATCACAGTCCATACTATGATTTTATTCCGATAATTATAAATAAAGAATAGATAATTTCTTGTACTGCTTTTGAAAAATTGGGTAAAAACCTCCGATTAATCCACAGTCCTGTACCCAAAAAGCAACAGTACTATCTATAATATACTTTATATGGTTTTAGCATAAGCAGCTGATGAACCGCTTATATATATTTGATTTCCCTGATACAGGATTATTCTGTTAATTCCAGTTCTGAAATTAGATACACAATTTAAGATATTCTAATCATATTATGGTTTCTCCCTCCCCTTTTATAACCAGTCTGTGAGGTTTCAGATATGCTATTCTTGAGTGAGTATCAAGAATTGAGCTAATTAAACACACACTATTAATATAGTATTGAAAACAATTGATCTTATATCCCTGGAAGACTAGTTCTTGGTATTAAGAATTGGTTAAGCCTTTTGGAGTTGATAAACTCTCGGATCTAGTCACTAATAATCATTGAAACATTGAGAGCAGATGTTCTGTGAAATTTAGCAAAGATAATTGATATTCTATAATTCTTATAATTGGAAAAAATGAAAAGGAGAAATATTGGAGAGAAAATTAAAATATAATTCAATATGCACAGAAACATGACATTAAATAGTATTGAGAAACTATGTTCTTATATTTATTAGGGTTCTGTTGCTGTTATCCATTGCCCTAAGACAGTGATGGCTAATCTTTTCATCGTCGTGTGCTGAAAGAGTGTGTGCATGTGCACACACATGCTTGCACCCATAATGCATTGCATGTACAACTCCCACCCCCATGCATGTGAATGTGACCCCCATGCACGCACTGCACACCTCTGTGCATGTGCATGCATCTCCCACACACACATCTTCCCCTGCGCATGCATGGCAGATACGTGACAATCAGCTGGCTGGATGGCGCACACACTCATGCACAGTGGATTAGTTTCGGGCAATGATTCCTGTACCGGCAGAAATGGCTCTGCGTGCCACTTCTGGCACACATGCCTTAGGTTCACCATCGTGGCCCTAAGAGGAACTTTATAATGAGACTTAAAAACTTAAATACATACTGGGTAATGGAAATTTTTGGTTCAAAATCCAGTTATAAGGATTGCTAACTTTAATATTATTTTGAAATTAGGTTAAATAAATTTAATCCAAAAATGATAAAAAAGAAAACAGTTTAAAGGAGAAAGGGGATTTTCCCATTCCCACTTTCCAATTTAAACTATTATCATCTGTCAATTCTCAGACAGCCTTACTAGCGTTTGAGAAACAAAAGATCCAAATCCCATTAGTAGATGCAATTATTTATGAAACTATTTATTACTGAATTTTAGCACAATTTCTCAAATTATGCTTGTCTTTCCCTCCATATGACTTTTCTGAAAAAGCACCAGAAAATACTAGACTGTTTTTTTTAAAATTATTATTATGGTACTCTTTGTAATGTTGGGACATTTATCATAGCTTCAATCTGTCTTGTTACCATCTTCTTTCCCCTATGAAATATAACTTTTTTCCCCTTCAGTTTCTTTATTCCCTTTACAGTAAAAGACCAGTCATTCATTCATATTCATATATTCTCTTCTGAAATCATTGTTATTTGTCTACCTGCTATAGATAGATTAAATATTTATCTCAACTAGAAATTCAACATAACAGCCCTATTTGAATTAGAACTGTGATATAATTTCAAAGGATATTTTTGCCGCAGTCAATACCTATTTCAGTTTATTCCTTTTGCTCTTGTTCAAAAAGGTCATAAAGCACCACTATTTAAACTGTAACAAAAATCTATGTTGTTGCTGCTGTTGTTTCATTCATTTTCTGTGTTAGTAACTGGATAAAGACTTGCCTGCATGGTTTCTGGAGTACTGATGGTCATGAAACTCAAGCTACATAGAAGAAATCAGTGTTAAATTTATGGGTATTGTTGATGTAATGCCCATACAGAGCTAATTGGGAGGAACTATATCTTAGTGAAGTGTTTTCCTAGTAATGAGGAAATATTTTTTCCAGATTAAATAACTGATGGAGGCAAAATATCTTCTTGAAATCCAGGACAGTGGAATCAAGATTCAGTGCTGATATATGACCTGATATATTGACCTATTAGACCACTATTTTGACTTATATTATAACCATTAGTCATAATTAGACTGAAAACATTCTTGTAAATGGGATGATATGTATTAGTAAGAAATAGGAATTGTAAATTGGCATTAAAGATCCTATGACATGATTGTTGCACCTACTATTATGTTGCACAATATACTATTTTCCCCCAAAAAAATCTGATCCTAGGCACAAGATTTTAAGTTTTGGTTTGCTTTCCCATCAATATGTAATATCAATATCTAATATTGCCATTTTCCTAAATGGGCTTCCAAAGAGTCTAAAAGATATAGATCTTTGAGAAAGCATTTGGGGATAATAAGTATTAAGTTATTTCAAAGGGTAGCGACAATAGCGGAAGCAGTAATTTTGATGAGTGTGGTTTTATTTTAATAGTTGTTGTTTGATTTAAAACCACTAGAGCTGTTTGGAGTTGAGTGTCATACAAGCTATGGGGAGTAAACAAACTATATTTAAATTAAAACACTTTTCCTATAAAAGCTGATCTGTAACAATTTATATACCCCACTGTTAATTATAACAAATTATGTATATATAAGTATAGTTAAACTCTTCACATATTTACACTTCAGATACAATTGGGGTGATGTGAAAATAAATTATTTAATCTGTTAGTCTAAAAATGCACAAAGTAAATATGTAAATGTCAATAGAAAATCCTTTTTTAAAAGAAAAAACTGTAATGGTAAACACATAGATGCTATACTCCAGATATGTTTTATAATTTCCTCTACTAATCAGCAACTGCTTTTAACCTGAATAAGGAAGTGAATGCTCTCTAACATAAGAAAGAAATGGTGTTCTCTTTATGTCTGTCTGTCTATATTTTGAAATTTTCTCCAAGATAAATACTTAGCACACTATCAATGCTATTTTGGATGGTCAACACAGTTTAAAATTATTGGTCTCAAAGAAGTGGGCAGAGCCCTCAAAACTGTGTGTGCAAACACTTGTTTATTAAATCCATCTCATTCTGGCTGGTTGTGGCATCCCAGTGATGGACGTTGGGTCCCAGGAGCAGTAAATTCATCCTTGTAGAACATTTTGTCTGTGCTTAAGGATGCAATTATCCAAGCCACCTTTAGGAGACCTCATTGTATACGACAGGGTGAGATAATTTTCAACACAGCTCTTTATTTTGGAAGAAAAGGTAGAAAGCAAGCAGCTTCAGTGGGCCTTGGAGAAAATGGACTATGTGGATCTTTTCAGACAGTTATCTGACCTAGGCACAGTAGGTCTGAATGTCAGCATTTGTCACTGTACTTGTAAATGACCTAATGATGGACTGGATAGAGAAGTGCAGCTATCCTCAGGGGTGGGATTCTACTTGGTTGAACCAATTCTATAGAATTCTATACGATCCTGCAGTTTGGAGAACCAGCAAATCATGCCACTGGCTAGGACACCCCTCTCCGCTTGCCCCTCCCCTCCCCGCCCACTCACTCCTTACCTGGCATGCATGCCTTCCAACTTGCCTGCCTTGTTCTTTCACCTAATTTTTGGTAAGTTCCTATTTTTCCCAACCATCAGATGTTCCGACTAGATTAGCTAGAAAGCAGGAAATTATTGGATTACTTGCTTTCTAGTTAATCTAAAAACAGAGCTGAACCTTCCTTAGGACTGAAGCTTCTATTTTTCAGTGCAGGCTCAGGCAATAGATTGCAGAAAGATAGAACTCTGAGTGAATCTGTGATTCTGTGAACAACTCAGTCTGCCTGCCTGTTTTGCTGATTTTGGGTAAAAGTTGCTTTTTAAAAATAAAAATTTAAATATTTACAATATTTACATAAGCCATGCCCACTCAGTCACATGACCACCAAGTCATACCCACCAATTAGGCCATGCCCACAGAACTGGTTGTTAAGAAATTTGAATCTCACCCCTGGCTATACTGACTTCCTTTGTTCTCTTGGGGAAAAAATATCCTTCTGAATCAGCTCAAGGGATTAGGAAACAAGGGTTGGCACTATGGTGCTTTTGTTACTTTCTTCAGGGCAGATTCCATAATTGTTGAAAAAGGGGAAAGATCGAGCCTTGACTCTTTATATGATGTATCTCAGGGATCAATTGTCTCCTTGCTTTTATATAAAAACAACATGGTGGCACTGAGTAAGGTATTCAGTATGAGGTTGGGTATCACCAGTGTTCCGTCCGGAAAAACGCAAGGTAGACTGGGTTCCAACAACAAAGTCTTTATTATATACAGCAGTGGGAAAACGGAACGTTGGCTCAAGCTGCGGCAGCCTTTTTATAGGGATTTGCCTGCCAGCTTGTAGCCAATGACAGGTATTTAGTTTTGCTGCCTTTTGAGCGGTTTCTTGGATTGGTTCCTACTGAACCAATCCCCAATCCTGATTGTTTTTTTAGCCAATCAGAATCCTGTGTTAGAAGTCTACTATTCTATATACAGAACACCCCTCCCCTTTTGGTTTAGTCCTACGTGGTGACGTAGTCGCGCAGGTAGGTGGGGCTTCTTTTGACTCGACTGGACTTGCGTGGTTCATTCCTGCTGAAGACTTCGACCGGTTCGGATGGGGTTGTGTCTCTCCGGTCCTTCTCCATGGAACCACCTGGAAGGGTGAGTCAGCCATTTTACTGCCGCCTGAGTTTCTTAGGCCAGCAGTTTTGCCACTCCCTCCTGTTTTCTCCAGGCAGGTCGAGCTGGCCTGGCTGGCCCCTTCGAGTGGACTTTTCTTGCAACTTTCTTCCAACTGTAAGTCTCTTTTTTGCTCTTTTTGTTTGTTATCATATTCTGTGTTTAATTTAAACGGTTCTTTATTATTTTCTTGTATTTCCCCCCCCCCTCCCTGGTTTGATTTTCGTCATTTTTTAATATTTGTGGTTGTGTGTTTGTACTTCTTTCTATGTTTCAGGACCGAAGCTGGTCTATGTGCCACTTCCATTCCCTGCCGTCGTCTATGGTTAGTCAGTAGGACCAGGGGCCTGTAATTTGTGTTATTGTATCTGGAAGCCATAATGGGTCCCCGGTAAAATTTCTTGCATAGACTAGGTCGCCTATTTCAAATGTCCTGAACTGGGTGGAGAAGTCGGGGGGGGGGTTTCTGGTGTATAGTTTGGGTGCAATCTATATAGATGCGACCTCAGTTTTCTCCCCATTAGTAATTCAGCCGGGCTTTTGTTTGTTATCGTGCCCGGTGTAATATGCTGGAGGGTGAGTAGGTGATTTATTTTTTCTTGGACATCCCCAATGTCCATTTTTTCTAACCCTTCTTTGGTAAACCTGACCATTCTCTCTGCCCTACCGTTTGCAGCTGGGTGGGCCGGCGCGGTCAGGGCATGTGTAATACCTAGGGAGGCTAGGTATTGTTCGAATTGGATACTTGTTAATTGTGGCCTGTTGTTGGACACTAGGACGTCCGGCAGGCCATGGGTTGCAAAAAGTTTGCCAAGTTGTTTAATAACGGTTTCTGTTGTCGTAGATGGCATAATTTTAACCTCCAGCCAATTCGAGTATGCATCTACGACAATTAGGAAAGTATGCCCCTTAGTGGGACCCGCAAAGTCAATGTGAATTCATGACCAGGGGTCCTGTGGGGTTTCCCAGTCCCTAATGGGTACTTTTGGTGGGGAAGGTCTGGTTCTGTGGCATTTGTTGCAAGAATTTATCCAGTATTCGATGTCCCTGTCTATACCCGGCCACCAGACATAGCTTCTAGCAAGGCTTTTCATTTTAACAATTCCAGGGTGGCCTTCGTGAAGCATACCCTGTACCTTAGTTTGTAATTTGGAGGGAATAATTACCCGATCACCCCACAACAAACAACCCTTTTGAATTGAGAGTTCGGTTTGTCTGGTCCGGAAAGGTTTAAAGTTCTCAGTTTTTTGATTTTCCCTCCAGCCTTTACCTACCCAGTTCAGTATACAGGCAATCAATGGGTCTTTTGCAGTGGCTCTGGCGACATCATTTGCAGATATGGGTAGATCAGGGCATGTTTCTATCTGCAAGGTGTTCATCGTCAGCGCCGGGTCTTCCTCTATATTCAGTAATGGTGCTATGCTCAATGCATCTGCATGGGAAATTTGTTTCCCGGGGCGATGTGTCAGAGTATACGAGTAGGCTGCCAGGAATTCTGACCATCTAGTCATTCGTGGGGACAAAATGTTTGGTGTCGGCTTGTTTCCCGCCAAAATTCCCAGTCGTGGTTTATGGTCCGTTACGATCAAAAATGTTCTTCCATATAGATATTCGTTGAAGCGTCTCACTCGGGCGACGATTACCAGGGCCTCTCTGTCCAATTGGCTATAATTACGCTCGGTTTTAGACAGAGTCTTTGAATAGTATGCGATGGGTGCCTCTCTCCCATCTGGCAATTGGTGGCTCAGGATGGCACCGACTCCAAATGGTGAGGCGTCGCAGGTCACCGTCAATGGAAGTGTGTTAGTAAACTGGATAAGAACGGTGTTTGATGTAAATAAGTTTTTTATTTTTTGGAAGGCTTTCTTTTCTCTATAACCCCAAGTCCAAATTGTTTTTTTATCCAGTAATTGGTGTAATGGTTCCGCTATTGTTGCTTTGTGGGTTAGGAACACGTTATAAACATTTATTAGTCCCAAAAATGCCTGCAGTTCAGTTTTGTTCCTTGGTTCTGGTGCGTCTTTAATAGCTTTGACTTTTTTGTCAGTAGGGTGTATACCCTCTCCGTCTATTAAGTAGCCCAGGAATTCGACGCGATCAGTCATTAAACAGCATTTTTCTTTTTTTACTTTTAGGCCAGATTCTCTGAATTTAGTTAGTACGTCTTTTAGTCTTTTTTTTAGTTGGGTCATATCTTTGGCCAAAATTAGGACATCGTTGAAATATGGTACGACCCCTTTTATACCATTTAATAGGCGTTCCATGAGGCTCTGGAAAATGCCTGGGGCTACACTCACTCCAAATTGGAGTCTGTTGCACTTGAATGCCCCTTTGTGGGTCACTATAGTTTGTGCTTCAGCCGTTAATGGGTCTACTGGGAGCTGTTGGTAAGCTTGCGCTAGATCTAGTTTAGCGAAAACTTTTCCTCCCCCAAGAGAATGTAATAAGTGTACAACTGGCACCGGGTATGCGCTTTGTTGCAATGCATGGTTCAGGGTAGCCTTGTAGTCACCACAAATTCGAACCGACCCGTCTGGTTTAATTGGTGTTATGATCGGCGTTTCCCACTTAGCATGGTCCATAGGTTCTAAAACCCCTTGGTCTATTAATTTATTTAGTTGTTCCTCTATTTTTGCTTTCAGAGCAAAAGGAACTTGTCTGGCCTTTAGTCTTCTAGGGGCTACCTGGGGGTCTAGACTAAAGGAAATTGGGGTCTCCCGATACCTGCCTAGGGAGCCATCGAAAACGGCCTGGAACTCTTGGATCAGGCTTTCTTCCCAGTCGGTTGCGGCCACCCGGTCTACTCCGGTCATCCCGATGCCCAATGGTGCGAACCATTCGATGCCCAGGAGGCTTGGTCAGTCTCGGTCGACTATTGTCAATGGTAGTACTTCGACATGTTGTTTGTAGGCGACTTGGAAATGTCCTAGGCCTACCACAGGAATTCGGTTTCCTTGGTAGTCCTTCAGGGTTAATTTTTGTCTCTGGAGTTCTTTGAGTTTGATATCTGGGACCAGTTGTTTGATGGTGTCCCATGATACCATTGATAGAAAAGACCCAGAATCTACCTCCATTTCGCAGGGGCTGCCTTCTATTTTTACAATTATTTTTACTTTCTTCCCGCTTTCCGTCTGAGCGCTTCCGATAGTGAAAGTCTGATGTGCTTTCTCTCGGTTAGTGGCTCGCTTGTTCCACTGCCACTTTCTCTCAATTTGTTTTGGCTCAGTTTGTGCGGTGGAGTTGCTGCGTCTGTTTGGGCTGTAATTTTTTTTGTTCCTGCAGACTTTCTCGATATGCCCTCTTTTCTTGCAAGCCCTGCAAATGGCATCGAGAAATCTGCAATTGGCCCGAGGATGGTTTCCTCCGCAGCCGGCGCATTCCTGCCAATTCTTTTTTTCGTGCCCTTTCTTGTTGGCATATAGGCGGTAGACTTCGACGTCTTCCTCCCCGGATTCTGATGTCTCGTCAATATCCTCATGGTGAGTGGTGGTGGGGAATTGTTTCTTCCCTCTGTCCAGGCTCGTTTCGTCGTTGTTTGTGTTCATCTGTTTCATTTTGACCACCGATTTTTTCGCGGCTTCAGTGGCTGTGGCTTCGGCAATGGCTTCGGCTACTGTTATGTTGGGTTTATTTAGTAGTTTGCTCTGTATATTAGAGTCTCTTAAACCCAGTATTACTCGATCCCGCATCGCCTTATCTAAATTTAGAAATTCGCATGCTCCCCTTATTTGTCGGAGGGCTGCCACAAAGTCAGCGATGGTCTCACCTTCTTTCTGGTCTCTTCGGTAGAACACGTGCCGCTTTATTAGGTTTGATACCACCGGTGCATAGTAAGCCTTTAGTATTCTTTGGAGCTCTGGCCAAGTCAATTGCTTCACATCTCGGGGCTTCGCCAAAGCCTTGGCCATCTTGAAGCTTGTGGACCCGCAGTGTGTCAAGAAAACAGCTCTCTTACGCTGATCTGAGATCTCTTCCATCTCGTTACTTTCCAAATATATCTGGAAACGGTCTACGTAGGATTCCCAATCCTCTTCATTGGGATTGAAGGGTGTGGGCGGCGCGTTATTTCTTGCCATAGTTCTTTGTCTAGTTTTATTTGTCGCTGCGTACTCAGTCTCGCGTTTAAGACGATCCCATCCTTGTCGCCAGTGTTCCATCCGGAAAAACGCGAGGTAGACCGGGTTCCAACAACAAAGTCTTTATTATATACAGCAGTGGGAAAACGGAATGTTGGCTCAAGCCGCGGCAGCCTTTTTGTAGGGATTTGCCTGCCGGCTTGTAGCCAATGACAGGTATTTAGTTTTGCCGCCTTTTGAGCAGTTTCTTGGATTGGTTCCTATTGAACCAATCCCCATTCAGGTTTTTTAGCCAATCAGAATCCTGTGTTAGAAGTCTACTATTCTATATTCAGAACAACCAGCATCCTAAAATATTGTTTAATTATATATCTCATCCTCTGATTGCCCAGATGAGGCTGTCGGGGTTTTGATTCAGTGTCTTAAAGTTGTGAAAGTCTGAAAAGGGAGAAACCCACTGAGGCTCCATTCTATAAAGACTGAGTGACCGTAGATTTTGAGGCCTTCTTGGTCTGGGGATTTCCTCTCTCTAGTTCAGAATGTAGTTGTACTCCTTTAGACAAATCCTGTGAAAAATCTGGAAGTCCTCCTAAATTCACATCTCCTGGTAGAAGAACAGGTGTCAGTCATGGCTTAGAGGGCATTTGAATAAATATATCTTCTGTGTCAGCTGTGACTATTCCTGGTTTGGGATTGCTGCTCAGATATCAGTCCTTCATTGTTCTATTAGACTTATAGGTAGAAGAATATTGATATAAATAGCCACTCTTTCTTATCCTGATATCAATTCCATTTCCACAGGATGAAGATATGGGATAGGGAAAGAAAACACTCAAAACAGTTTTTTTTCATTTTTTGAAATTTAATTTAATACCAAAATAGCTGGTATTATTATTATTCAAAAGATAAAATTTGAATAAATTGAATTAGTAAGTATTCCTTCTCTATTTCCTATGAGAAGAACTGCATTAAAAAAAAAAGCAGGAAAGGACAAAAAAAAAAATACTGGAATACAGCATAGCGATAACAGTGTCAGTTATAAATATTAAATGGACAAAATATAATAATAAAGCTAAAGAAAAAGGTTAGCATGACTCATTTTCTGAATTTTTTTCTGATGAACTTGGAAGTGTTTTTGTTATTATTTGTTATCATTTTCCTCTGTTATTGGATATTTCACTGTATTAATCACTCCCCCCCTCTCAGAAGTATTAATAGAACCAAATCACAAAATTTAGTCTTTTTCCCATTTAATCCTAAAGCTAGAAGATTTTTTTTCCTATATATAATTTCTCAAATTAAAACTGGTTCCTAAAAAGAAAAAGATATTCTGAAAGAGCTTTGTGTTCTGCCAGCTTCCTTTTAACAAAATGCAACTCAGATGGATGTGCTGCTGGCTTTTATGCGGTATTTGGAAAAAGACATTTCAAATCATCCTGAAAGTACACCAAAGAAGATGTAAAAGCATCTTGAAAAATTAATTAAAGGCACATTGCTGTTAGTGCCAAGAAAATAATAAAAGTTCAGAGATTAGAAGAGAAGCATATCTTTTGAATTGTAAAATAGGTTTACAGATCTTCTAATAACAACTTTCACTCAAACCTTACATAAATAGGCTTATGCGGTACAAATATTACGTGGGCTAGGTGGAAGCTACAGTGGCCATAATCATGTTTAGGGATTACTTGGCAGAACAGAGACATTTCATTTCTATTGGACCTGGGGATTACAGA
Organism: Laticauda colubrina; assembly: GCA_015471245.1. Classification (NCBI taxonomy): domain Eukaryota; kingdom Metazoa; phylum Chordata; class Lepidosauria; order Squamata; family Elapidae; genus Laticauda; species Laticauda colubrina. The sequence continues at coordinate 38,751,621 of BLBF01000018.1, read as the reverse complement.
AAAGAAACATCTAATATTCCATTTTTTAATTTCATGCATTTTTTATTTACTTTTAATGATGCTGTATATATTCATCATCCTGAAATATTAAAACAGTATAAAAAAAGTAATAAATTGGTGGAAAATTTAGGGAATGGGAATGCAACAGCACGCAAATCATACACTATCAAGTGCTTGATACACATTTAAAATTACTGCCTAGGACGGCAAAGCCAAATTCCTGGCAGATTTCTGAAGCGCAAAGTCACAATAAGAAGATCAGCAGAACAGCCTGAAATAATAGAATATTCATCCCCCTAATCCATATGCAATTCTTTAGGGGTTTTTTTTTTAAAACAATGCATATGAGGTCTGACTGTATTCAGGATTTAAATAAGTTGTCTCTCTCTTCCTCTCACATGCCCCCCCTTCCCCCTCTCGCTTCTTTCTCACACAATCACACTCTATTTTTGTTTTAAACATGTATATACAGTTATCAATTCTGCTCTGCTGCACTTACGATGACAAGGTTAGCATATCTTCTCACATCTGAAATAAAACAATAGCTTTTTTAAACAACAAAAGTGTTAAAAGGAATACATTTATTCATTAAAAAAAAAAGATGTCTCTGTATTCATTTCTGGGGGAAAATATTTTCTTCTTTCCCAATAATTAGAAAACCATGTAATATTTTAATTTTTATATTCAGGTTTTTCTTTTAAAAAATTAGGAATAAACTCCTATTATAATTAATATTTGCTTGCCTTTCCAGTTACATGTCATTTTAAATATGGTTTTAAGGGAAGGAATAGAGGCCTAGAGAAAAAAATAAATCCAGGAAACTCAGACATGCCAGCACAGTAAATATCAGAGTGGATATAAACACAACAAAGCAAAGGATGTTTGTGTGACATAAATATATTGTTGCTCTAGATCTGAAAGGAAGAATGAAATGTGCCCCTCCCCCTAACCTTTCCTTTTCAATTTTCAAAAGAGATCCTAGAGCTAAACCTCAAATTCAGTTTTATATTCATTGAGTGATCTTCTTTCATTGAACTAGAAGTATATTCAGCACTAGAGAACTATTGGTCTGGTCAGCTCAGGATGATTTCCATGAAACATGAACAAAATGGGCAGTTACCAAAGAAAAATTGTAAAGAATGTATTGTGAGTCACAAACAGTTAGTGGCAAAGCTGTCATGGATTGCTATTAAACACTGCTACATGCAACATTTTAGATGGGAAATATATTGGTTAGTGAAGTGGGAGGACTAGGCATGACACTTCTTATCTCCATCTTGGTCCTACGCTTTTGAAAATAATCCAGGACCAAACAAAGAAAAGACAGATTGGGTTCTGCTTACAGATGATGAGTAGGTATCAAATCAATCAAAGATTTTTAAAGATTAGCAACAGAGAGCACACAAAGTCCAGGAGCCAACCAGAAAATATAGAAGGAAAACAGAAAGAGCAGCCTGTGTAGGAATTCCCTTACTTAGCAAGAATTACAGAATTATAGAGTTGGAAGAGACTGTTTAGGCCTTCAGACAATACTCCTGTCCTGGCTACAACATTTCTGCTCAGTGGAAATGTTGAAAGAGAATATGCTTGTCTAGTCTTTAAATAAGTTAAGAAAGTTAAAAAATTTACAAGTTCATAAATTCCATTATTGAACTGCACTTACAGTTACAAAATACCCCCGCTCAATATTTAAGAAAACTGCCTTCCTGTAACTTAAATCCATTATTCCATGTTTTATGTTCTAGAACAAGATCTAGATCTAATCTTTTCATGAAAGTGCTGTTGTATTTCCCGTCCGTCATCTTTTCTCAAGACTAAACATATCCTCAAGGCTTAGTCTCTAGTTGCCTAATGTTGCTTGTTGACTACTCTTAAACTATCCCATTTTTTATTAATCCCTTTTTATCTTGGCACCGTTCAGAATACTTGAAACAGAGTTTGACCAATGCATTCTAGATTGGAACAATTACTTCCTTTAAGCTAGAAACTATATTTCTGTTTAAGGGGGAAAAAAGCCTTAAAAAACTGTGCCTTCAAGTCAGTCTTGATTCCTGCTGGCAAAAATCCAGGCAATTTTCATGACAATATTTTTAGGAGTGGTTTCCCAATGGCTGCTTCCTGGGCTGAGAGTGTGTGTCAGGCCCAAGGTCACCTAAACTTGCTTTGTACCTAAGATAGGACTAGAACTCAGTCTTCCTGGGTATTTGTTTATATATATGGTATATATAGCCAGGTAACTCACAGAAAAAACTGTCAACAATTTACAAGATTAGAAACTAATAACACCCCAAATATAAACCACTGACATACCTAGTGTTAACCTGCAAAACAACTGTACCCAAAACCATACAGAGGACGTAGTCAGCAGGTTCTGACCAGTTTTGGAGAACTGGTAGCAGAAATTTTGAGTACTTTGGAGAACCAGCAAATATTACCTTTGCCTGCCCCTGCCCCCATCTATTCTCTGTCTCCTGAGTCCAGCTGATCGGCTAGGTCTTATTTTGTTGCCCTGCACAGGAGAACTGAGCTGGAAAGCAGGTTAGTGGGGTGGGGAGGGAATGGGATTTTGCCTTCTACTACCATGCCCACCAAGCCACTCCCACCAAGCCATGCCCACAGAACCACTAGTAAAAAAAATTGAATCCCACCACTGAAGCCATACTTATTTCTGTTTCATTTCTTGGTTGCCATTCAGAGGGGAGGAGGAAGAATGGAACTCAGGAATGTAGTACCTCAACCAGCTGGCCATAATATTTACCTGCCAGCATGAGAACCAAGGTCATGTCAATGGATACCTGTTAAAGTTGAGTGGGAACCTACATCTGGACTGATTGGCGCGTGTGACGCAAGGGGAAAAAAAGGGGTGGGGAGGTCTTACACTTTGAACTATCCCTAAATGTAGGGATAATTTAGAGCTAGCTTCATCTTTCTAAATGCTGATATGATGTACTCAGTAAAGGATCTCTTGAACCTAAATAAAGTATCAGAGTCCTGACTTCCCTGAATTCATTACTCGGAATGATGATACCTGGGCAAAAGTGAAAGTAGATAAGCTTGTTGTTTCCCACAAATTCCCTGCTGTATTGATTACATCAGGAGCTACTCTACCATGACAAAGGCACCCTTTTCCAGTGCTGCATGCACCAATTTTCTTGGAGATACTCCATGTAACTATTCAATTCAGCATATCAGGTTGCTACATAATGCAGAATGAGGATCTTAAAGACAACTGAGAGCTTTACAATGCTATGATAGTAAACACAGATACCTTGTCCTGCGTTGTGGAGAGAGACAATAATATTTTCAAGGAACCATGTGTTGGAATCATGGTAGTGCCAACAAACATCAACAATTACAAGGGATCCTATGGCCCATAAATTTCATGACCTAAACAGTGCAGTGTTTTTATTCCAATGACAAATATCTTCTACTACTGAATGTTAAAGAGTGATTCTGTTCCCCTATGATGGAAACTTTTTTTTTTTTTTTGCAATTCCGGATTAATTTTCTGGCTAATGTTCAGAAAGGTGACTTTTGGCAGTGAGCACACTTAACCAAAGTAGCTTCGAGTTAACTTATGTCTAAGTGTTTGTAAGGATCGTCATACTTCTTTTTTTAGAAATAGCATTTAGATTAGATACAGGGCTAATTTATTGTCTTGTAACTCTTTTTTGAGACTTGCATGCGGTATTTGAATCACATATAAAAGAAAACTGTATGCATGTCAGGTTTCCAATAGCTGATCTCATCCAGGAATCAATGCCAAATTATCTAATTCCATCTGTAAAGATGGAGGTTAACTCCTTAGGCTCACAGTTCTTGCTATTCAAAGTGGTTTTGCTGCTGATTTATGCTGATTTAGTATTTATTTCCACTCAGTAGCTAAGATACTTTCTCCTTCTGGATCAGCATAATATCCGATGGCATACTTCACTATAAGATCTTTATGGGACTTCTTTGATTTTTCAAGATGCTCCAAATACCTCTGCTGACACTGTAAAAGGAAACAGGAAAGATCTTTGTAAGCTATTTGTCAAAGCTCAACTCTTCTGATAATGAGCATTATTCTAGCAGCCTAATAGACTTCAACCTCAAGGCTCTACTATGTTGACTTCAGTCAAAATTACTCATAATGTGCGAAGAGAAAAATCAGTTCCAATATATTCACTGAACTGATAGAGATTTTATATTATCAACATGTCACAGATCAGGGCTGTCAAATTCATTGACCGGATGCGTCACGCCCACACTTGGTTTTAGTGAAGGGGAAAAAAGTCCCAATATATCACATGACACTGTCGTGATGCCATGAGTTTGACACCCCGTCACAGATTATCAGCAGTTGAAGAAGTTGCTTAAATCAGTTACCCATAATGTCAGAATAGATCTACAGATTTTTTTTTATTGTAATGTTATTTGTGTAAATTCAGTCAACTAGGTTTGTTCAGCTAATTCTCATTTTCATTTTTTTTCATGTGAATGTATGATTTTTTTTTCCAAATCCTATTGCTATGTTCTTGCTAAGACATTTTTTTTTTCAGACCTAGTTGTCAGGACCATATGCCTACTAACAAAACCTTTGATAAATCAGTCCTTAGTATTTCATATCTTTTGTTCCTAGATTACTTATGATCAGTAAATTCATTTTCAAAGGTTTCAATAAGGTCAGTATGAGGTCAGCTGCTTTCATAGAGTTTGTCCATATTTACGTCTATGTAGCAAGAGTAAAAATTGTTTGCTTGAGAAATAAAATGTTCTATGAGTTCTTTCCATATGTACTTGAATATTTATATCTGGATAAATACCTACATTATTGACTAATTCTCCAACTAGATTATACTTTGAAGAAAGTTATTTGAACAGTTTTTAAACCAATGCGTCTCCTACTGTGAGGCTGGAGTTAAATAAGTACAGGCCACCAAAGGATTTCCTGTGTATTAAGTAAGCTAATCTTAAAAAGAGCAATGATTAAAATAAATTCTCTGTTTGTTTATATTGTAGTATCAATGCCTTTTGAAACATTTCAAAGCACTTAACTAAAACAAACAAGCACCTGAACTTCAGTTATCTAATAAGAACAACTATTGATAACTATGACTTTACTTATACAATCTAAGTCATCAGCAACTGTAATTCAGTAGTTTTCAGGACAATTTGGAAATTACTAGCTAAAACAATGCAGATTTATATTGACACTGTGCCATCCAAACTCACATAGAAAGGCTGCAAAAAAACTAAGATCACTTGATGGATCTCAGTGCTTGTGTCTGTGCATGCAATTTAAACATTTTAAAACAATACACTTTCCAGTATTAATGCTTATCTGTTCCTACCCAATGGTCAATTTTAGGACAATTTATAAGAACCATCTTTACAAGTTTCACACAAACTGTTAAAACACAATCCATAATTTATTTATTAAATCCGTTTGTATGGTTCCCCCATCTCAACAATTCTAAACCATAACCACTGAGTTCACAAACATGCAAAGGCATGCCAAATCAAATTATGGCTCAGTACAGTGGATCAACCCACTATATTAAATAGATTAATTTGTAACTGAAGCCTATATTTCAAATGAAATGAAAGGGATATTGAATGTTGTCATAGTATTTATGAGCATTTTTTAAATTAAACATAACTATCAAAAAACAAAATTCATTCCTGCTATGATAACATATTAAGATTTATCATGCATTTTACACACACACACACACACACACACACACACACATTATATATATATATATAAAACGCATTTACAGACCAAATACTCTTCCTAACCCCTATGCACAGTTTGCAGCAGATATTTTCTCTTTGCCCAGAGAGAGAAATATCTGCCCCTACCTGGCAACAAAAGCACAGCCTTCTGATTGTTATATACTCCTCTATGTTTAGGCCATTATGCTGCTCATATCATCTGATTTACATTATTGCATCTTTTTTTTTCCAGCCAAGAAACAGTTTTTAACTGTCCTTGAAATATTGGCAGAGGTGACCATTCAAATTAAAATGAATTATTGTGAATCACCATTTCAGACACTATCCTTTCAGACCATATGTTCTATACAATCCCTGCTTTAAAGAAGAAATGCAACAGGTGAGCCCAAGATTCTCACCTGAGTCTGATGGGCACAGCATGCAATGAAAAGGGCTGAGTGGAGACACTTACTGTAGTAGAGCTTTAACTATAACCCCTCCTGAATGGGTTTCCTGACAATAAGGAGGTAATGTATATAAGACAATCTAGTTCTGTATTCTGCCTTTTACATTATATTCCACGTTCTCCCAATTACACTTGATAATTCTCAATAAAAGATGACTTTATATTACTAGGGCTAACCAATAAGTTGAAAATATGATAATTCTTTCTTCTTGGACTATCCTCATATTTATACATAGAAATATATCTATTCTGAATTGTAATTTAAGAAATTGTTGTAAAAACTTCTTGGGGTAGTTGCTATACCCTTTATCTTTCAAATGCCAATTCAATATAAAAATAATGTTTGATAGTAGCTGAACACTAGGTATTTCCACTTCTAAGAAGGAGGCAGTGGTGATTTTTACTATAAAGGGATCATTATAAAGACAGTATTCTATCATTTTGAGGCATCTAAAGCAGTGAAGTTATAATAACTAGTTTTCTGCCATTTTTTAAACACACCAACTTTTTTTAAAAAATTGATTGCTTCATAGCAGAATTATTCATCAGTATTTTATTCAAAGAACTTGCATACAAAGTGGGGAAAGAAGAAAATATTTCTGCTATATTCTAAGATCCCCTTAAGCTCTTTTTCATCTGATGAGAAAGAAAAATATATTTTGTGTGGAGAAAGTGGACAGGAAAATAAAATAAAACACTACAATTATCTATCATTTCTTCCTCATTCATGCTTGTATTTTTAACACACATCAGTGATTACTGATAAGATACTACTTTTTAAGAGCTATATATTTTACAGTTTGATTTCATTAGTTATTTAGGAAAAGAAAATATAAATATTATCGCAAAAGAGACAAATGATTTCGGTTCTTCTCATGTAGCTAAACATGACACACATTATGCTAATGGAATTGATTGTGGAATTTGGCAACTGGAGTTTCACAGGCTGTACACAAATATTTTTTGGGAAAACCCACTTTAAACAATTCTCTAGACATTTCTAGAAAGGTTTCCTACATGTATCTGATGTTTGAGGTTTGTTTTCTTTTACAGATCACACAATTATGTTTCCTAGTTTGCAAAAATTTTATCTGGGGTTCACATTGTCAAAATGTCACATTGTCCTTTAGGACTCTTTGCCAAAGAATTATTAAAGTTCTGAGTGAGCTAAGAAACAATTCTCAAAATGTAAAAGGAATGTAACACAAGAAAGGAGAAAGAGGAGAATGAGACTAGCCAACAGAAAGCTTCATTGTTTATCACCATTTTTTGTTGTTGTTGACTAGAAACTTTGTAGAGTATTTCAATATATTCATCACAAGGTGCTGTTAGCACAGAGCTGTTAGCACTTCAAGTATTACCAATTCATGGATAGATTAGAGGGAATATTAATAATATGGCTAATATGAAGAGTTAGAGCCTTTAAGCCAATGACAAATACAACTCAGCCAAATTTCCTGACCACTGAGGCCACGGAGAAACAATTTGGTAGATTTCATCAACAGTTCTAATTATGTTCCTGTCAAGTTGAGAACAAAGCAATCCATAACTGGAGGGTCTGCTTAGAGACAAAGTAATTTATGCCTGAGACAGAGGACTTTTTCTATACTTAGTGTGAACAAAGCTCGACTAACAAGTGGGTTCAAACAGGAATTTGTTGGGGAAAGGGAAGAGTCTCCAACCATTTTCGCATAAGCAGATATAGGAAGCAATTTGAGGCAAGAACATCTGAGTAAGCTTTGCTTTTAGTAATGTATATCTTACTATATTGCAAGAAGCAAAATTTCAGCTGCATGATTCAAACAAATAAAGTGTGCAGGAAAAAAACTATTTACAAGGCATTTACATGTAGCAAAATTGGTTCATAAAGGTGACTGTAATAGGACATCTGTCCAGTTACCCATAGAGACATGTAGAAACACCCACCTGCTACATATGCATGAAAAATATTCTATTTGAAGTCCATTTGTGAAGATTTCATAAGATAGTACCATAATATCACAGAAACAATATACTGTAAACCAGTTTTATCTGTAATGCCCAGATGAAATGCACAAAGGGATTTTTTTGTCATCTGTAAACCAAAGCACCATCATATAGTTTATACATTTTAGCTAAACTAAAAAGAGTGCACAGGAAAGAAAGGAGACAACAGGATAAAATGTGCTTGTGTAATTTGACTAATTTTCCACTGTGATCTATGATGGGTTGCAGTTTGTGTTCTTTCAGACAGGATAATTTTATAAATGATGTTTTGTTCGGGAAACACACGAGGTAGACCGGGTTCCAACAACAAATACTTTTATTATCAACAGTTAGTACGGAACGCCGGCTGAAGCCGGGGCCAGCCCTTTTATACAGGCTGGCTTGCCTGCTTGCAGCCAATGGCAGCTATTTAGATTTGCCGCCTTTTTGGTAGCTCTTTGGATTGGTTCCTAGTGAACCAATCCACTGTTCTTTTTCCTTAGCCAATCAGAATGGTAGATTTGGAGTCATCCACTTTTCATACAGAACACCCCTCCCTCCTTAGTTCAGTCCTACGTGGTGACGTAGTCTCGCAGGTAGGTGGGGCTTTTCCGGGCTCGACCTGACCTGCGCGGTTCATTTCCAGTGGAGACTTCGACCGGTTCGGATGGGGCTGCTGTGTCGTCCGTCCTCCTCTCTGGAACCGTCTGGAAGGGTGAGTTGGCCATTTTACCGCCACCTGAGTTTCTTAGGCCGGCGGTTCTGCCGCTCCCTCCCGTTTCCTCGCGGCAGGTCGAGCTGGCTTGGCTGGCCCCTTCCGAAGATTTCTTTTCGTGGGTCTCTTCAAACGGTGAGTCTTTTGTTGGCTCTTTTTGGTCATTTTGAATGTTAGTTTTATTTTTAAAAAGTTCTTTATTCGTTTCTCGCCTTTCCCCCCCCACCTCGGTTTGCATTTCGCCGTGTTCTTTTGTGAATGTTTTTAAGTCCGCGGTTCTTTCCATAATTCGAGATCGAAGCTGGTCTATGTGCCGCTTCCATTCCCTCCCATCGTCTAATTTTACCCGGTAGGATTTGGGGCCTGTAGTCTGGATAATTTGCCCGGGTAGCCATACCGGGTCCCCGGAGAAATTTTTAGCGTAAACTAAATCGTCTGTCTCGAATTGTCTGAACCGTGTTGAGGAGTCAGGGGGGTTTTCTGGGGTGAAATTTGGGTGTAACCTATCCAGGTGAGATCTCAATTTTCGCCCCATGAGTAGTTCTGCTGGTGATTTATTTGTGATAGTGCTAGGTGTTATGTGCTGGAGTGTGAGCAACCGGTTTACTTTTTGTTGTATATCTCCAGCGTCCATTCGTTCTAACCCTTCTTTTGTAAACCGGACCATTCTCTCTGCCCTGCCGTTCGCAGCCGGGTGAGCCGGCGCGGTTAATGCATGTCTTATACCTAGGGAGGCTAGGTATTGCTCAAATGGTATGCTGGTTAGCTGTGGCCCATTATCTGAAACGAGAATGTCTGGTATGCCATGGGTGGCAAACAGGCTGTCTAGTTGCTTAATTACGGCTTCTGTTGTCGTTGATGGCATGATTTTTACTTCAAGCCAATTGGAATAGGCATCAACGACAATCAGAAAAGTATGCCCCTTGGTAGGCCCCGCGAAGTCAATGTGTATTCTTGACCACGGTCCTCGAGGGGTTTCCCAGTCCTTAACGGGTGCTTTTGGTGGGGATGGTCTAATTGTCTGGCATTTGTGGCATGAGCTTACCCAATACTCTATGTCCTTATCAATACCCGGCCACCACACGTAACTTCTGGTGAGGCTTTTCATCTTAACCATTCCGGGGTGCCCTTCATGTAAAAGCTTAAGAACCCTGGGCTGCAGTTTAGCAGGGATTACTACCCGATCACCCCACAACAAACACCCCTTTTGGATGGAAAGTTCAGTCTGTCTGGACCGGAAAGGTTTGGAATTTTCAGTTTTTAGATTCTCCGGCCAGCCTTTACCTACCCAGCTAAGAACGCGGGCAGTCAATGAGTCTTTCGCGGTGGCTCTTGCGACATCATACGCTGATATGGGTAGATCGGGGCATGTCTCAATTTGTAACGCTGTCATCGTTGGTGCCGGGTCTGCGTCGGTTGTTGGCAAAGGCGCTCTGCTCAAAGCGTCCGCATGGGAAATTTGTTTCCCTGGTCGGTGTGTCAGAGTGTAGGAATAGGCCGCCAGGAACTCTGACCATCTCGTCATTCTGGGTGAAAGTATGTTAGGTGTTGGCTTGTTTCCCGCCAAAATCCCCATTAACGGCTTGTGATCCGTTATAATTCGAAAAGTCCTCCCATATACATATTCGTGGAAACGTTTTACTCCAGCGACAATTGCTAGAGCTTCCCTGTCCAATTGGCTATAGTTCTGCTCGGTTTTTGATAGAGTCCTAGAATAATATGCGACGGGTGCTTCTCTGCCATCCGGTAGTTGGTGGCTCAGGACGGCACCTACTCCATATGGTGAGGCGTCGCAGGTCACTGTTAATGGCAGAGTGTCGCTAAATTGGATGAGAACGTTTGTTGATGTTAGCAGTCTTTTAATATTTTGGAAGGCTTTTTTTTCTTTGTAACCCCAAGTCCAAGTAGCCTTTTTGTCTAGCAGGCGGTGTAGCGGTTCTGCTATAGTGGCTTTGTTTGGCAGGAATACATTATAGAAATTAATTAATCCTAAGAACGCTTGGAGTTCCGTTTTATTTTTAGGTTCAGGAGCGTCATTTATCGCCTTAACTTTTTTATCTGTGGGGTGGATGCCCTCTCCGTCTATTGAGTAGCCCAGGAATTCGACGTTGTTTTTAACTAGACAGCACTTCTCTCTTTTAACCTTGAGGCCAGATTCTCTAAATTTAGTCAGAACCTTTTTTAGTCTGTTCCTTAATTGTGTTTCATCTCTGGCTGAGATTAGGACGTCGTCGAAATAGGGAACGACTCCTTGTATGCCATTTAGAAGGCGTTCCATTAGACTCTGGAAGACGCCAGGGGCTACGCTTACTCCAAATTGGAGTCGGTGGCATTTGAATGCGCCTTTATGGGTGACAATAGTCTGCGCTTCTGCTGTTTCTGGGTCTACTGGGAGTTGTTGATAGGCTTGTGCCAAGTCGAGTTTGGCGAAAACTTTGCCATTTCCCAGGGAATGGAGCAAATGCTGGACTATGGGCACCGGGTATGCGCTTGGTTGTAATGCGTGGTTCAGGGTAGCCTTATAGTCACCACAGATTCTGATGGACCCGTCTGGTTTAATGGGTGTGACGATAGGCGTTTCCCACTTGGCATGGTCCACAGGTTCTAAAACCCCTTGGGCTACTAATTTTTCCAGCTGTTCCTCTATTTTTGCCTTTAGTGCAAAAGGAACTCGCCTGGCTTTTATTCTTCGTGGGGCTATTTGGGGGTTTAAATTGAAAGAAATAGGGTTTCCCCGGTACTTGCCCAGTGATCCGTCAAACACGTCATGGAATTCTCTGACGAGGTCGTCTTCCCAGCCGGTTGTGGTCACTCGATCGACCCCGGTCATCCCGATGCCCAATGGCGCGAACCACTCGATGCCCAGGAGGTTTGGTCTATCTTGGTTGACTATGGTCAGCGGAAGCACTTTGATGTGGTTTTTGTAGGCAACTTGAAAATGTCCTTTGCCCATCACAGGGATTTGGTTTCCCTGATAGTCTTTGAGGGTTAGGTGCTGCTTCATCAAGTCTTTGGTCTTGATACCTGGGACTAACTGTTTAATTGTGTCCCATGATGCCATGGAGAGGAAGGACCCCGAGTCCACTTCCATCTTGCAGTGTTTTCCCTCGATTTCTACGACGATTTTAATTTTTCTTCCACTTTCCGTCTGGGAGCTTTGGATAATGACAGTTTGGTGTGTATTGGCTCGCTTTTCTTGTTGCCATTTTCTTTCGGCTCGATTTGGCTCGGCTCGTGTTGGGGAATTTCTGCGTCTCGTCGGGCTGTAAGATTTTTTATTTCTGCAGACCTTCTTGATGTGCCCTCTTTTTCTGCAATGTCGGCAGATGGCATCGAGGAATCTGCATTCGGCTCGTGGATGGTTTCCTCCACAGCCAGCGCATTCCCGCCACTTTCTCCTTTCGCGCTCTTTCTTGTTTGTGAGCAAACGGTGGACCTCGTCGTCCTCCTCGCTTGATTCGTTTGTTTCGCCCGACTCTTCATAATGGGTCGTTGTGGCAGGATGCTTTTTCTCTTTGGCTGATGTTTCATCGCCGTGCGTGTTCATTTTCTTAAGAGTCACTGCGGATTTTTTCGTAGCTTCAGCGGTTGTGGCTTCCGCAATGGCTTCGGTAATGGTGATGTTGGGCTTGTTGAGCATTTTACTCTGTGCGGTTGAGTCTCTCAGGCCCAACACCACGCGATCTCTCATTGCCTCGTCTATGTTTGAGAATTCACACTCACCCCCAATTTGTCTGAGTGCAGCGATGAAGTCGGCAACGGTTTCTCCCTCTCTCTGGTCTCTTCGGTAGAATTCATGTCGCTTTATTAAATTAGACACCATCGGGGCGTAGTGTGCTTTCAGGAGTCTCTGTAATTCTGTCCACGTTAATTGTTTAACATCCCGAGGCTTGGCGAGGGCTTTTGCCATTTTAAAGACAGTTGTTCCGCAGTGCGTCAGGAACACGGCTCTCTTTCGTTGTTCGGAAATGCCTTCCATTTCGTTGCTCTCCAAGTACATTTGGAAGCGATCAGCATAGGAATCCCAATCCTCTTCGTTGGGATTGAAGGGTGCGGGCGGTGCGTTGTTTCCAGACATCTTAGTTGCAGTCTGGGCTTCTATCACCACGTGCAGGTTTTGTTCCGTTCAGGACGATCCCACCTTCGTCGCCAGTGTTTTGTTCGGAAAACACACGAGGTAGACCGGGTTCCAACAACAAATACTTTTATTATCAACAGTTAGTACGGAACGCCGGCTGAAGCCGGGGCCAGCCCTTTTATACAGGCTGGCTTGCCTGCTTGCAGCCAATGGCAGCTATTTAAATTTGCCGCCTTTTTGGTAGCTCTTTGGATTGGTTCCTAGTGAACCAATCCACTGTTCTTTTTCCTTAGCCAATCAGAATGGTAGATTTGGAGTCATCCACTTTTCATACAGAACAAATGATATCATTATTAGATTTTGTGAAAAAGGCAAAGATGTCTCCTCAGTGTGAAAAAAGGGGGTATGATTAGAAACCTAAGCAAGGTTAGGAATTTTCAAAAAAAATTTTGTTTGTTGTTGGCAGAAAAATATTCTTAACAAACTAAATTCAGAATAAAAGCAAAAATTAAAGGAAAAATGAAGAAATGAACAATATTCCAATAATATTCCAATATTCCAATTAGGGTATGTTGCTTATTAGGATTTTTCTATATTATTCTTCTTATTATTATTCAAAAAAATGATGGTGTACACAGCAAACGAGATAACCATGCTAGGGGTCGTATCACAAATCACTAGTTGAACACTTCCCAAGTGTTTAGGACTGCATGATGTATCGGCGGATTATGCAAGCAGATCCCAGTAAGGGGGCCTTCTGCAGCTGACCAATTGTGATCTTGTCAGCACCAGTTGTTTTTATGTGCTTGCCTGGATCTTTAGGCACAGCACCCATTATTATTATTATTATTATTATTATTATTATTATTATTATTATTAT
>BLBF01000018.1:38706106-38727486 GCA_015471245.1 Laticauda colubrina | reverse complement strand
ATATATATATATATATATATATAAAGTTGCTTTACTGTTTAATAAAGAGCTGTTTGTTGGAACCCAGTCTCGCGCACCTTATTTCCAAACGGGACACTGGCGACAAGGATGGGATCATCGTAGAAGAGTGAGACCGAAGCACGCAGCAACCAGAACCGAGCGATAGAGATGGCCGTTAACAATGCGTCGCCCACACTGTTCAACCCAGCCAAGGAAGATTAGGAGTTGTACATTGATCTCTTTCTGATGTTTTTAGAAAACAACGAGCTACAGGAGATAACTGACCAGAGGAAGAGGGCTGTATTCCTCATGCACTGTGGACCAGCCATTTTTAAAATGGCAAAGGCACGAGGCAAACCGAGAGATGTTAAGCAAATGGCTTGGCCTGAGCTGAACAGAATGCTCCGAGCACATTACGGGCCTGTGGTCTCCAATCTGATAAAAAGACATGAGTTTTACAAAAGAGACCAAAGAGAATACGAGAGCATCAGAGATTTTGTAGCAGCCCAAAGACACATCGGAGGAGCCTGTGAGTTTCAGAACATGGACCAGGCTATGAGGGACCGCGTGGTCCTCAGATTGAGGGATGCTACACTCCAAAGCAAGCTGCTAAACAGACCGAATATCACAGTGGCCGAGGCCATCGCAGAAGCCACCGCTGCTGAAGCAGCCAAGAAATCTGCAGCCACTATGCGCCAGATGAACTCAATTCCAGATCCGCCGAATCAACCCAGAGAAAAGAGGGCAGAAGGAAGCAAGAAACAGCCCACAGTGACCACCCACTATGAAGATCTCGACTCCCTGAGCGACACTGATGATGACAATGAAGATATACATAAGCTTCAGTCAGACAGAAAATGGCAGGAAAAAAGAAGAAGCAGGCGGGAATTCCAGTGTGCTGGATGTGGAGGCAACCACCCGCGATCAGAATGCAGGTTCCTAGATGCAATCTGCAGAGCTTGTGAAAAACGGGGCCACATCACAAGGGTCTGCCAAAACAAAAAGAGCTATAGTCCTAAAACATGTGGCAATACCCCCCTCCCCCAGAAATGAAGAGAGACAAGCCGGAAGCAGATGGAACCGAGAAAACAGAAACTGACGAACGAGTGACAGAGAGGAAACGCACCAGATGATAACTATTGGAAATGCCAGGGCAGCAAACATAAAAAAGGTCCGGATAAAGGTGAACATCGAAGGGAAGCCCTATGAGATGAAAGTAGACTCCGGATCATACTTATCAATGGTATCTTAGAAGACTGATACCAGACATCAAGCAAAGAGAACTTGAACAATAATAAAGTTAATATTAAAGGACTACCAGAGAAACTGAATCCCGATAGTGGGCCTTGGACATTTCCTTGTAGAATTTAAAAATCATGCTGAAATCCTGCCTTTGACAATCATCGACCGTGATCGCCCTAGCCTGCTGGGAATTGAATGGTTCACGCCCCTGGAAATCAGGATGACTGGGATCAACAGAATCGTTGCGGCCAACTGGGAAGAGAGCCTGTTGCAAGAGTTCTGGGATGTATTCAATGGGACCCTAGGCAAGTACAAGAGGACCTAAATATCGTTTAGCCTAAACCCCAAAATAGCCCCCATCCGGCTCAAAGCCAGACGCGTTCCTTTTGCCTTAAAACCAAAAATAGACAAACAACGAAACAAACTAATAACACAAGGGGTGTAGAGCCAATCGACCATGCCAGGTGGGAAACACCTATCGTGACTCCTGTCAAACCAGATGGGTCAGTGCGCATCTGTGGAGACTATAAGGCAACCCTAAATAATGCTCCCCAACAAAGCGCATACCCAGTACCAGTGGTGCAACACTTATTGCACTCACTAGGAGGAGGAATTTTTTTTGTGAAACTTGACCTCGCACAAGCATATCAACAACTACCAGTTGACCCAACAACCGCAGAGGCATAGACCATAGTTACACACAGAGGGGCATTCAAGTGCAACTGACTTAAATTTGGCGTTAGTGTTGCCCCAGGCATTTTCCAAAGCCTCATGGAGTGCCTTCTAAATGGAATCAAGGGAGTCATCCCCTATTTTGATGATGTACTAGTGTCAGCAAAAAACGAAAAACCAATTAGAAAGTAGACTAAAAGAGGTATTGCGAAGATTCAGAGACGCAGGCCTTAAAGTAAAGCGAGAAAAATGTAAACTAGCCACTGACCAGGTCAAATTTCTAGGCTATCTCATAGATGAGCAAGGGATACACCCCACTCAAAAGAAGATAAAGGCAATCAAAGACACACCTGGACCTAGGAATAAAACTGACTTACAAGCATTCCTAGGTCTCATAAATTTCTACAATGTCTTCCTACCCCAAAAAGCAACCGTAGCAGAACCCTTGCATAGGTTGTTAGACAAAAAAACTATCTGGAAATGGGGCCACTGGGAACAAGCAGCATTCCAAAATATCAAGGACTTATTAACCTCTAATACAGTTTTGATCCAGTATAGCAATACCCTGCCTTTGACGGTCACCTGTGATGCATTGCCTTTCAGAATCGGTGGCATCCTGAGCCACAAGCTACCAGACAGCAGAGAGGCACCAGTCACCTTCTATTCCAAAATGCTGTAAAAATCGGAGATAAATTACAGCCAACTTGATCGAGAAGCCCTTGCAATCATAGCCGGCATCAAAAGATTCCATGAGTGCCTTTATGGTAGGACTTTTTCGATCATTACTGACCACAAACCCCTGCTAGGGATCCTAGCAGGAAACAAACCAACCCCGAACATTCTATCACCAAGAATGATGAGGTGGTCTGAATTCCTCGCTGCATACAACTACACACTCATCCATCACCCAGGAAAGACCATCACCCATGCAGATGCCTTGAGCCATTCCCTGCTGCCCATCACGGAAGACGACCCAGCTCCCACCGTCTCCACTCTCCAAATCGAGTCCTGGCCGAACCTGCCACTAACCGCAGCAGACATCGCTAAAGCCACCATGAAAGACCCGCTGACAGCTCGCATTCTGAATTGGATAGGTAAGGGCTGGCCAGATGAAAACAAAAGTGAGACTTTTAAACCTTTTCGCACCCAACAGACTGAACTGTGTATTGAAAAAGGCTGTATACTGTGGGGGGACAGGGTGGTAATCCCAGAAAAATTATAGGAAGAAGTGTTGTGCATGTTGCACGAGGGGCACCCGGGCATAGTTAAGATGAAAGCCTTAGCCAGGAGTTACGTCTGGTGGCCAAGGCTGGACAAGGATATTGAACGTTGCGTGTTCACATGCCATGACTGCCAAAAATCAAGGCACCAGTCATGGAATGGGAAACTCCCAGAGGCCCATGGTCGAGACTGCATATTGATTTTGCAGGGCCGACAAAAGGGAACACCTATTTGGTAATCGTGGACGCCTACTTGAACTGGTTGGAAGTCATACTTATGACATCCACTACCACCGAGGCAGTCATGAAAAAGTTAAACAAACTTTTCACCACGCATGGACTTCCTGATGTTATAGTCTTGGACAATGGGCCCCAGTTTATTGGTCTGGCGTTCGAGCAGTACTTGGCTGTACAGGGCATCCGACATGCCCTGACAGTGCTGGCTCATCCAGCTTCAAACGGACAGGCTGAATGCATGGTTCGTTTTACTAAGGAGGGCCTAGAAAAAATGGACATGGGGACGTGCAACATAAACTTAACAGATTGTTAACCATGCAACATATCACCCCTAGCACAACCACTAACAAGAGCCTAGCAGAATTCCTCATGGGTAGGAAATTGTGCTCCTACCTCGACAGACTGCACCCCACCTATACCTGGGACAAACCCCATGACTCCTCCAGTAGATATCGCTCATTTGAAATAAGCAATCTAGTTTATGCTAAAAACCTTACCGGGGACCCGTTATGGCTCCCAGCCACAATTACCCAAATCACAGGTCCCCAGTCTTACCGACTTGTGTTGGACGACAGAAGAGCATGGAAGTGGCACATCGACCAGTTTCGCTCTTGAACACTAGAATGCAACATCACACCAGCACCGACAATAAACAAACCAAAAACAACCAAGGAGGGGGGGGAAACACAAAATAATAAAAAAGGGAGAGACGAACCTCCAATAACACGACAACAATCACTACACAAAGAAAACCTAATAAAACAAAAAGAAACCCTAATAAAACAAAAAGAGCACTCACAATTAGATGATCTCCAGAGAAGAAGTCTCGGAGCAGGAGAACGAGGTGAGGCCTTCTTGGAAGGAGACAGCCAGGCCAGCTCGACCAGCCTGGACAAACCAGGAGGGAGCAGTGGAGCCACCTCAACCACCCCAAGAAACTCAGGTGGGAGCGGCAAGGCTGACTCACCCTTCCAGGAGGTTCCATGGAGAAGACGCAGAGAGAAAGTGATCCCGTCTGAACCGCTTGAGGACCATAGTGAGACTGAGCTGTGCAGGTCAACCAGGACTCGAAAAAGCCCCACCTACCTGCGTGACTACGTGACGCACGTTGGACGAAACCAAGGGGGGAGGGGTGTTGTGTATCGAACTTAGTGGACTCCAAATACCTTAAACTGATTGGCCGAGAAGGTCATTCTCAGATTGGTTACTTGGGAGCCATTCCAATTGGCCCGCCAGACGGTGGGAACACTTGAACTACTGTCATTGGCCACAAGCCGCGAACAAGCCGCTATAAGAAGGGCTGCCGCGGCTTGGGCAAATGTTCCGGTTACCAGTTGCTTTACTGTTTAATAAAGAGCTGTTTGTTGGAACCCGGTCTTGCGTACCTTATTTCCAAACGGAACAGTATATAACATATCTGACCTAGCCAAAAATATATATAAATATTAATTAATATTTAGATTGCCTAATTTCCAATCTGACCATCTGTCGGCCCAGGCACAAAGGCTACACAGCAACATCCAATCAAGTTCAACCCTTTATTTGCTTATATCGAATAGACAGAATCTTGCTAAATGAAAGCTACAACCTTTTAATCTATTAGATATATCCTGAGAGATTCTAGGATGTGAAGAGCCTGAACCTCTTTCCCTTCTCCTCCAGCTTGGGTCTTTGTAGTCTCTTACTTTGGGTCTTTCTCTGTGTTGCCAAAACTCTCCCCAACTATTTCTCCAGGTGCAGATTCCATCACATTATCAGTTTTCTGCAAGAGGATAAGTGCACAAATTATTCTCTTGCTTTAAGGCACCATGCAATCATAATATTTAAGAAATCTGCCAATATTGTATAGAGTTATCAAGCCTGGCCTTCAAAACTTTAGATCACCATGAATGGCAAAGGAAAGAATTTTCTGGATCTCTTTGTTACCATCAAATGCACATCCAGATTTCTCCCAGATGTGAGAGAACTTAAGCAGGGAATGCAAATTCTGCTCTCAAAGTATTCTCTTAGCATATTCAATCTTTCATAGTAGCACATTAATGGCTTCTAACAAGGATCGTGTAGAAAGCAGAGCATTGTGGTTTAGAACAAAGCCTGACAGACATTACAAATGGATATTCCCATTTCCTAGTAGTTTTTGACTCATTAGACCATTCTGATTGAAATGATTTACATATAGATAATTAACATGAAAACCCCAAGGACTACTTAGCTGTTTAGCAGTGTATGTATTATAGATAACCATTTCCATACATCTAGTTCTAAATCCATTAACAAAAATTAATTTCTTCTCAGTGCATTACACGGCACAGCATGTTGCAATTGTATGCTTGCTAAATTACACCTTTTCATCACTTCTCAAATGACCTTATAAACAGTTAAAATTTTCTGTTTGGGAAGTGGGAGCTACCAGTTTTGACAATGTAGTCTAGTTTTGATGTATTTACGAGGTGATATATGGCAGATCCACAAACAAGCTCAGAAATGTATTAAATCTGCAAACAAACATCACTCCTGAGAGAAAATTCATATGGTGAGTGTTGAAACTGAGAGAAGGCAAACAAAATAATAATAAAAAAAAATCTCGGCAGAACTCCAAAGTTTATAGAAGCATATAACTCCCTTGGCATCCTAAACTCCAATCAATGTAGCGCTGTAGGTAAAATATGTAAAATGATCCCCCTACAGAAAAGAAACAACAGAGATGAAGAATAGAATGGAGTGCTAAAAAGGAGTCATGCAAAGTTCTATTACATGATCATTTCTAACTACTATATATACTACTATATTAATTTCTTTACCTTTCTCCTTATGCCCTAAATTGTCTTTCCACAAGCACATCAAGATCAATCATAGGTGCACATTAAAAAAAAATATGAAAATGGATGTGATAATGAGTGGGATCAACACACATGGCAAGCAATAAACATTATGCAGAAGCCCCAACTTTCATATAATAATATAAATAAAGGCTTAAGGCCCTGTCACAATGGCCAACGGATGCAAAACATTTGTAAAAAGGACACAGCGGATGAGAAAAATGTTCCATCCGTTGTTATCCGCTCTCAAAAGGGGCAAAAATTTTCATAACCAGAGCGGACAACACGGAAACGAACGGACGGGGAGAGGACATAGGGTGGATGGAAAGCGGATGCTCCATGGAAGCCTAGAGGATGGAAGCGGATGGAAGCGGATGGAAGCGGATGGCAGATCCGCAAGGCTTCCGGGGGAGCGCGGCAAAGCAGACGCGGAACGGAAAGAGCAGATGCCGAGCGGATGCCGAGCGGATGAAGCGGATGCAGAGCGGAAGCCTAGCGGATGCCTAGCGGATGCCTAGCGTTCACTGCGCATGCAGGGAGGATGCATTGCGTGAGCCCCGTGGATATAAAGGGAAGCAGCTCCCAAGCAGGTCACCATTCAGAGGAAAGACCTGCTTCCAGACACAGCTTGCCAGCCAGCCAGCCAGCCGGCCAGCCAGCCAGCAACCCAACAACCATGGGGAAGAAACGGAAGCCTCTGCCATCTGCTGCCAGCCCTGGCAAGAGGAACAGGGCCACCCTCCCACCCCCTGGCCCTGACTCTGCTTCTGCTGGGGCTTCTGCTGGGGCTTCTGCTGCCCGGGCTCGATCTTCTGGTGCTGGGGCTTCTGCTGATGCTGCTTCTGGAAGTGGTGCTTCTGCTGATGCTGCTTCTGGTGGTGGTGCTTCTGCTGATGCTGCTTCTGGTGGTGGTGCTTCTGCTGGTGCTTACTCTGCTGGCACTGCTCCTGGTGGTGGTGCTTCTGCTGGTGCTTACTCTGCTGATGCTGATCCTCGTCCTGCTGGTCCTGCTGGTTCTTACTCTGCTGGTGCTGCTCCTCGTCCTGCTGGTCCTGCTGGTGCTTACTCTGCTGGCGCTGCTCCTCGTCCTGCTGGTCCTGCTGGTGCTCCTGGTCCTGCTGGTGCTCCTGGTCCTGCTGGTGCTCCTGGTCCTGCTGGTCCTGCTGGTGCTCCTGGTCCTGCTCCTGGTGCTGCTGGTGCTGCTGGTGCTACAGTTGTTGCTGGTGGTGGTGGTGGTGGTGGTAGTGGTGTGGAGGAGCAGCCCCTACAACCTCAAAGCCCCTCTGATGAGGGCCCATATGGCCCTGCCAAAGGGAGGAAGAGGCAGACCATGAAAAGGAGAGGAGGCAATACAACATAGAAGAGGAACATGAGGAGGAGGTGCTGGAGTGGCTGAGGGAGAACAAGTATCTATGGCGGAAGGGACACAGGCTCTATCGAGACACCAAAAGGAAGCAGGCTGCTTGGAGAGAGAAGGTGGAGAGCCTGGGCTACACTTCAGAGGTGCTCCTCGGCTGGTGGAAGCACATGCACACCTGGTATGGGAAGCTGCACCTCAAGAAATCTGGCCAGGCCGCGATCAAGCTGATGGACAGAGAGACCTACGTGAGGGCCAAGTGCAGCTTCTTGGAGGGTGAGATCTGCCACCGAGGAGGAGCCCCTCTCTCTCAGGCAGCCTGCTGAGAGCCAGTCCTCTTCTGGCAAAGAGTCAGCTCCTGTGTCCAGGCAGGTATCTGTGGAGCATGCCACGATGGAGACCCCCCTGACAGCTGTACTACCCCTGGCAGAGCGCGTGGAGGATCCCCTGATGCAGTGGGAGAAAGGAGATGGCACTTCCACCACAGCCCAACCCGCATCCACTCCCAGCTCCACCTCCACAGAAAGGCAGAGAGGCAAACCGGAGGAGCAGGGCTACACTGTCCTGCTGGAGATAAGAGACACCATCAGGAGCAGCGTAGATCTCCTCTCTCAGCTGGTACACAACGACTCATCCTCCAACCGCAAGCCCTTCCTCACCTATGTCAACCAGACCCTCAGGAACATGTCGGAACCCCAGTACCAGGTGGTGAAGGACAGGATCACCGATCTTCTTCACAACCCTCCAAACCAAGATGAACCTGCTCCCACCCAGTCCAGGCCTGCTCCTCCACCCTAGGTGAAGTCACTGCCCTTCCAAGGCTTTCCACAGGCCCTACCCTACCAAGGCTATGGCTACCAGGAGGTCCAGCAGCACAGGCAGCCCTTCCCTTTCCAGGCACAGGTACATCGGATGCCACCAGTGCCACTGATGCCACCGATGCCAGCCACGCCACCGACACCAGCCACGCCACAGATGCCACCGACGCCAGTCCTCACCCAGCTGCAGACCAGACAGCCCCACTACATTGCTCCTTCTTCCACTCCACAGCCAAGCCCGGCCTCAGTACATCTGTCATCGGTATTGGGGCTGACACCCCATGTCAAGGAGAAAGGGGTTGTCAACATCATGGGGCTGAGCCAGCTGTCTGAGAGCTTCCTCAACACACCGTCCTCTGTTGTCCTCTCGGGGCCAGGCACCCCAATGACACCTCAGGCCAGCACTCCAGCAGCAGCCACCTCCACAGCACCAGGACCCTTCACCCCTGAGACTGGGCACACCTCCGAGTGACCAAGAAGAGTGCCAGAGACTGGGTGGCTACCTGTTGACTTAATTTTTGCTTTGGACACTTGACTTGGGTCATTTTTCTTTTACAGCTTGTTATTAACAAAGATTATCTTTGCTTCACACACTTGCTTCATTTATTTTATTAAATAAACTCTTGGTGGAAACTTAGAAATGGTTGAAGCCTTTGCATGCTTGTGGGATGGGTAAGGATAACAATGGGATGGGCAGGGATACCTTTGGGATGGGTAATAGCTGTGGGATAGATAAACCTCCAGTGCAAGCATAGTGGGACTGTATGGTCCAGCCTCCCAGGTGCCACACCTATGGCCCTTTATGATCAATAACAATGTAAGCATTGATCCACACATTTGAACATCAACACAAATCTTTATTAAATACCCTGTTCATTGGCCCACCCAACATACATGGCCCAATCTAATCAGTGTGATGAGACAGGCTGAAGGAAGCATCCATTAATCATCTATCATCCTGTCTTGCCACTCCACTGCTCCAGCTGGGGAGTTGCACCAGTGTCTCAGGAGGTTGCGCTGCTTCTTCTCTTCACGTGAAGCTCTGTTGGGGCCTTGCACATCCACAGTATCTATCAGGTTTCGCCCTTGCCTCCATTCCCCAGGCTCCATGTCCCCATTGCCTTGTTGGAGGTCCACGAGCCTGTTCTGCAAGACTGGGTAGCAGGTGCGCATGAGATTGTGCAGGATGCAGCAAGCTTCCACGATCCTCCTCACAATCTCTGGGCGATGCTGCATGGTGGTGAGAAGTACCTGGAACCTGTTGGCTAGGATGCCAAAGGCGTTCTCCACCACCCACCTTGCCCTGGACAGCCTGTAGTTGAAGATCCTCTCTTCACGGGTGAGGAGTCTGGAAGTGTAGGACTTCATGAGGTAGGTTCTGAGGGAGAAGGCATCATCCCCCATGATGAAGTAGGGCACATCTTGTGTGTCGTTGGGCAGGGGGTCTGGATCTGGGAAGCCCATGATGAGGTTATGTTCCAGCCCCTCCTTGAGGTCACTGGTGTTGTATACCTGGGCATCTGAAGATGAGCCGTTGCCTGAAGCATCGATGTACATGAACTTGTAGTCAGCATCGACCATGGCGAAGAGGATGATGCTGAAGAAGCCCTTGTAGTTGAAATAAGTGGACCCCAATTTGGCTGGAGCTTTGCAGGCCACGTGCTTCCCATCTATGGCTCCAACGGTGTGGGGGAAGTTCCACTTCTGATACCACTGCTCTGCAACTTTCTTCCAGCCTTCCTCAGTGGAGGGGCACTGGAGAAGCTCCTCCAGGTATTCTTCAATGATGGCCTGCACCACTTCTCTGACCACAATGCTGATGATGTTGTGTGGCACCCTCCAGCCGAACTGCATGCTCCTGTAGGTGGTTCCTGAGGCCAGGTGGCGCAGAGTGAGTGCCACCTTGAGCCCAGGGTCCAGGCTGGGCCGGAAGTTGGTGCTCTGTTTGGTCAACCTGGGTCTCAGCCACTCCACAACTTCATCAAACATGGCTGGAGGCATCCTCATGAAGTTCTGGAATGCACGAGGGTCTTCGTTCCTCAGCTCCACCATCAGCTTGTTGTACAGTCCGTACTCTGCTCTTCTCCTGATCCATCTTCAGACCCAGACTCTTCTTGGCTGCCTCCTTTTCTTCCTGTAGAACAGTTGAAAGAGCCTGTAGATGGCTTCACACTGTTGCAGAATGATGGTGGCTACCAAAAGGAGTGTGTTACGATCCATGGTGGACATCAATGGATGCTGTGGAAGAGCAAGAGCCAGATGAAGGCTGCAGAGGTCTGCACAGCAGGGGTGCTGGACTGAAAGTGAGATCCAGGTGAGTTCCTCCCCCTTTTTATAGGCAATATAGGTTTTCCACTATGTGTCCTTTTGCATTCTCTAGGCGTCCTCTAGACATCCTTAATATCTGAGATAGGTCCCCTCTGCGAATGTTTTTTTCGTTTTAAATGCTTTGTATGCGAGCTGCATCCGCTTTCATCCTTTCTCTGTCCGTGCTACTAACGCTTTGTGTCCGTTCCGCATCCATTTCGCTTCCTTCCTGTGTCCATTTTCTGCTGGAGCGGATGCAAGTTGCGCGGATACACAGTGGATGCCTAGCGGATATAGCGGACGCATAACGGATGACAACAGATGTAGAACGGATGTTCCCCATATGCGTTGTGGATGCAGAATGGACGCGTTTGGTACATTTTCTGCTCAAAAAGTTTTGAGTAGCTCAAAACTTTTTGAGCGGATGGAACCTCAGTCGATGGATGCTGGACGGATAGAGAGGATGAAAAACGGATGCAGTGAGTACAGAATGGATGAATCGCGTTAACCAATGGATGGCAAGTGTTTCTCTCCGTTTTACATCCTCTTTCCATCCGTTGGTGCAGTGTGACATGGGCTTTATCTCTTTATTCTCATGGATGAAAAGAAGCCATACTATCCATTGTTTCAATGAAAGAACTTATCACTGCATCATCTCAGTCATACAATGCATTTTTTAAAAAATGCAGATGTTATTTACTTCTCTAATTGCAGCCCGAACAGACTACCTATTTGCCTGGCTTACCCTAAACCTGAGAATTTTTTGGAAGGTCAGATGTTGTCTTCCATGCTTCAAAGGAATAAATGGCAACTGTGT
Organism: Laticauda colubrina; assembly: GCA_015471245.1. Taxonomy (NCBI): domain Eukaryota; kingdom Metazoa; phylum Chordata; class Lepidosauria; order Squamata; family Elapidae; genus Laticauda; species Laticauda colubrina. The sequence continues at coordinate 38,715,997 of BLBF01000018.1, read as the reverse complement.
TCTTCTATTCTGGTCTTTCCCATTAGTGACATAAAAAGTCTGGCCAGAAACTTTAGACTCAAGCCAAGCTCTTTGCTTTATTGGACTTTGAGCTGCATCATTGGAAAATGAAGCTGCTTCACAACACCTCTTCAAATTAGAATATCAAACCAGGCCAAATCAGGTTGGCCATCCATATTGTTTTGATTGAAAGGGGTCTTTGCATATACACAGTATAGAAACCTCTTTAATCAGCTAGTTGATTTAGTTCTCAGATACCGTAGTATAGAGAATCACAGAGATTCTTTATACACAGAGAATCACAGAGATTCCCTTTGAAAAGGAGTACAATTGTTATCAAAATATGATTTAAGCCTTGGAAAAGAAAGAGAATATTAAAAAAATAAATTCAAACTGGATAACAAAAGCACTAGCACTTAGTCTTATATACAACTTCATAGTGCTTTACAGCCCTCTCTAAGCAGTTTACAAAGTCAGCATATTGCCCTCAATATGCCCTAGGTCCTCATTTTACTGACCTAACCTCAGAAAGATGGAAGGTTGAGTCAATCATGAACTGTTCAGAATCTGTTGTGGTTTGCTGGCAGCCGGTGCAGACAGCAGCAGAGTTGGACAGTGGGGAAGAAAGGGGACCAGTCAGGGAATCTGGTGAAGACTTGGATGAGGGTCCTGCATCTGATGCAGGGAGGGGCCAGGACCATCTGGGAGTGGAGTGCTCTCTCCGGAGCCTTCGGAGTCTGGCAGCAGTGAAGCAGAAGACTCGGGAGCCTGTTTCCAGTGCGCGTGTGCCCAGAAGTGCTAGAAGGCGAGAGCAGCTGAAATGGAAGGGGCATAAGGCTGCCCCTTATGCCCCTTAAGAAATGGAAGGGGCATAAGGCTGCCCCTTAAGTTCTGCCCCAGAACTAATCTTACAAATAAGTACAGAATTCATTGAAGCTTGATTTTAATGGATCCAGATTGCCTCTGTAGTGAAAAACCTTTGACATTATAAGGACAACAATTTTAAAAACCCTTTCATGAACAATTTCTATCTGTGGTATGCTACTTTATGATCAAAATGAAACAGGGAAAACAATCCACTGTTTACGCTTTGAATTCTACATGTTCCAGTTCCATAAGAGGATTATAGCAGGGCCATTCTTAATGCTTATCTCAAGTCTTAATAACTAGCCAGACAACTGACTCCAGAGCTTGGCTTATCAACAATAGTTCGTCATATCTACAAGAGAGGAGGCAAAAAATGAAGAATTTAACAGTGCTGTAGTTATCATTAATATTTAAAAGTTTGAAGTCAAATGCTGATATGAAACTGTTTTTGGCACTTAATTCCACATTATTAGATAGCAACATGAACTAAACATATGATATGATATCTATATTAGCTGAATTTAAAAAACAGTAGATCAAAGGACTTCCTTTTGCTACATTTTCACTTTAATATCTAAAATGAGCCTTTGTAAACAGCCTTTAATATGGAATAATTATTTACTAAGAAGCAATATGAAATATAGTCTCTGAAGTCTGTAATCATCTATTCTGCTTCTCTCTATATCTTATCATGATGCAGCATCCCAGATTACTTGTGAGTTATAATTTAAACAATAAAGTATGATCACAAGTAATGAGACACATGTTATCTTTTAACTATTAATTGGCAATTGTCCTTGGCAGGTGGCATTTCTTCACCAACTGTGTCTAAGTAGGCTCATGTCTGTCGGTACTTGGAAATCTTAGGGCTGTGGGCTAAAGTAGGAAGGTAATATATATTGAAGGAAACCATTGAAAACTATTTCTTTATCAATCAATATACATCACTTGCCTCAAAGTTCAACTTAAAGGGAACTTTATGTCCCTGTTTTAGTTGATAGGATCCAAAAACATACTAGTCTCCCATAAAAAGCAGAGGCAATAGATCAGAAAGGAAGATAATCATTTATTTATTTATAAAATGTATGGGCTACTCACCTTACCATGGGACAACTCATCAATATAATGGTGATATTTTCTACCAAAGGAAATTTCCAGACTATTTTTAAATAATCCAATTCTGCCTTAATTTTTCTAGGTATAAATTGATCTGGGTTATTCCTTCAGTAGGCTTTCAAGATTATATCCTTCTCCTCCTCCTCCTTGACCAGAATTAAGTCATCTTGGCCAACAATATTATCCTGCTAGAAGAAAATATATTTCCAGAAATCTAATGCTAAGTACTGTATTTATTTTATTTCCGAGAAGGTAACTGGACTTTGTTTTTCTTTGTCCACAGACATTTGTGTTTATTTTCTGAGCTTGTCAACCTTACAGGGCTTCATCAAACTGGACAATGTTTTCTACCCACCCATCCCCAAACTCAGTCAGGTGAGAATGGAAAACTAAAGATCTGCATGAAAGAAATGCACTTAGTCTTTCCATGAAATAAACCCTCTCTGGTTCACTATCCTCCTCTTTCAATTGCTAGGGAGAATCTAATTATTTGTTCTTCTCAGTGATAACCTGATGAGGCTGGGAAAAATGGAGTGGAGAATGAGGCGTTCAGCAGCTCCGTGCACCATTAAGATGCAGTCACATGAATCCCACAGTAAACAGGAAAATATTAAAGAAGTGTTCAGTTTTGCATGCAAAAGATCTTGGGATCAATCTGTGACATAGTCATGTAAAGGTCTCTTATACTCAAGGGAGCAACTACCAGCAAATGCAAAATATTGGAACAGATGGACAACCGATCTGGCATTGTGTAACTTGAATTTTGTGTGTGTGCACTCTCTACTTATTTTCTACCTACAGCCAAATTTTGAGTCTTCTGAATCCAAATTAGTCTTAGGAAATTTTAGATGATTAAATGTATTTAAATTTGATGAATTGCATACATTTCCTGGTTTATATGTAACTTCTCAGCTCTATAACAGTTAAGAACTTTGAAAGAGCAAAACTAAAAACTTTGATCACTCTTTTAAAACTGTGTTTGAAGACAATTTAACATAAACTCTATTGTTTAGAGGGAACTTAAACTGTCTTTGTTGACTTAGGTCTTTCAAAGTTATCGTCTTAATTCTGTGTTTTATATTTGTTATGCTTTTAATGCTGGTTTATGGGTATTGCATTGCATCTTTATAAGCCATGCAGAGCCATTATATGATTGAATGACACATAAATTGTTTAAATTCTACATTAATCAAAAGTGAGTCTTGACTAAAATATATATATGCTGATTTTAAAGTAATATTTTTTAAAGATTTCAATGACTAGTGCATTTTTATGGACAGAACATCTAAACATATACATTTAAAATACATTTAATTGATTACAGAAGTGCTTAGTTTCTTACTCTTACATTTGTAATTCTAAAACTAAGCATTTACAGCTTCTGGCAATGGCAGAACTGTAGTTACATTTCTTCTTAATATATGATTTTGACACAACTCATTAAAGACTATATATTCATATATACTGTATATATCCCAGAAGAAAGAGAATCTCTGTCAATAAGAGGTTGGTCATATAGTGTTTTACTTATTGTTAAAATTGTTATATACACTATTATTTAAAAGCACATCCATTTATATTAATAATTAAAGGTTTTGCTCTGAGTGTTCAAGGCAGAAAATAAAATTAAGAGATAAAAATAAAAAAGTTTCCATGCTTATAACTGCAATGTGACAGTGCAAACCTAAATACATATAATATGTATTTATATGTACATATATGCTATGTACATAGCATATATATGCTATGGAGCATATATATGAAAGGGGCTGGTACCCCCACAAAGTTATGGGGAGACATATTTAAAAGTGTGCACAGCTAGACAAGAAAGAGAACTCACTACCAATTAGAACAGTATTTTAAAGCCTTCCCTTCAGTAGATTCTCTTGTCAGAAGTAAACCCCACTGGAAAGGACTGTTTTTCCTAAGATGAACACATCTATTGTGGCTTTAAAATAAATATCATAGATGAAGAATCTGAAAGATAGCAATTATTTCCAATCCCTAAACGTCTGCATCTTATATCATTTCCATGACCTGCCTTTAAAAGAACTCAGAGAAATATAGGCTTGCTTTCATTGTCATTACAAGATTCTCAGTTCAACAACTTAATAATCAATGGTGGGATTCAAATATTTTTACCATCGGTTTGGTGGACGGGACTTGATGGGCACACTTTGTGCGCGTGCACATACTTTGCACGCATGCATGTGCCAAATGTGCACTTTGCGCAGGCACAGAGGCATTCTAACTCATCTCCTGAAATCCTGCACAATCCCGGTCACTTCAGCAGCTGCTGCGCAGCACTCTTTTGTGCCGCGCAAAGCAGTTATGCTTCAAATTCAGAGGGTAAAGGTGAGCCCAGGCGGGTGGGCCCAACAGCAGAGCAGTGGAGAGAACCGGTTTGTTCCCCAATGCTCATCGCTGCTATTGGCTCTGCAGAACCAGGCCAAACTGGTAGAATACCACCACTGCTTATAATGTTAAAAAAAATTGCTTCCAGACAATCTACACAGGATTGAATCCTTCCCTGGGATCTAAATATTCCTTAAATGAAAATGTTTCAAGCCAATATCATGTGTATTTACAGTGAATTGCAGAAGGAAATATTGCAAAGTAGTGCAATAGGGAGTATAGATTTCCAATAAAGGTAGTCCTCATCTTACAGCCACAGCTGAGCCCAACATTTATATTGCTAAGTGAGCGAGTTAATTGAAGTTTTCCCCATTTTACAACCTTTCTTGTCATCACTGTTAAGTGAATCACTGCAGTTAAGTTAGTATCATGGTTGATAAGTGAATCTGGCTTCCTCATTGATTTTGCTTGTCAGCACACCAACCTGCCTACTGTCCCTGTCCTATTGTTTCTTTTATTTCTCTTATATGTATCCATGTTCATAACTAAGCTTATACTTACACCTATTATCTTGTAAGCAATTAACAAACCAAATAAAATAAAAAAATTAAAAATAAAAGGTGATCATATATGACCCTGGGACACTGCAACTGTCATAAATATGAGTCAATTGCTAAGTGTCTGAACTTTGATCATGTGATCATGGGAATGCTGCAATGGTCGTAAGAGTGAAAAACTTTTTTCAAAGCTATTGTAACTTTGAATTCACATATAGACTGGGTGAAATCAGGCTCAATAACAGTAACTGTGAGAGGGGTCTTGGAGTCTTCGTGGACAACCAGCTAAATATGAGCCAGCAGTGTGCAGCAGCTGCCAAAAAAGCTAATGCAATCCTAAATTGTATTAACAGAGGGATACAATCAAGATCAAGTGAGGTATAATACCACTCTATAAAGCCTTAGTAAGACCACACTTAGAGTACTGCATCCAGCTTTGGTCAGCACATTACAAAAAAGATATTGAGACTCTAGAAAAAGTGCAGAGAAGATTAGAGGACTGGAGACTAAGGCATATGAAGAACGGTTACAGGAGCTGGGCTTGGCTAGTCTAGTAAAAAGAAGGAACAGGGGAGACATGATAGCAGTCTTCCAATATTTGAGGGGCTGCCACAGGGAGGAAGGGGTCAAGCTATTTTCTAAAGTGCCTGTAGGCCAGACAAGGAATAATGGATGGAAACTGAACAAGGAGAGATTTAACCTGGAATCAAGGAGAGACTTTCTGACAGTGAGAACAATCAACCAGTGGAACAGCTTGCCCTCGGAAGTTGTGGGGATACCATCACTTGAGACCTTCAAGAATAGATTGGACTGCCATTTGTCAGAAATGGTGTAGGTTCTCCCACTTGGTCAGGGGATTGGACTGGATGACCTATAAGGTCCCTTCCAACTCTGATTATCTGTTATCTGAATGGTTGCTAAATAAACTGTTATAAGCAGAGGACTACTTGTATTCACATAATGGATCATGTATCTTTGTTTATTATATTATCTATGTATTTATGAAATTGTTCGCTGTCCAACTTGATGTAAGACTTCACTAATATAACTAATATAAAAGCAGATATTCTGGATCATTTCCCTTAAGCTAAAGAGTCTCGAACATTCTAGTCTTTTCATATAGGGAAAGTATTCTTAATTAAATAATAATAATAATAATAATAATAATAATAATAATAATAATAATAATAATAATAATATGTAATAATATATAACAGTATTACTGAATGTTAAGTATTAAGTAATTTCCTCTGATTATTTTGCTTGCCTTGTCTATACTTTCCCTCTCTCTCTTACATCCTTTTTCAAATGTGATGACCAGAACTCAATACAGCACCAGAGGTAGGCATATTGTAGAATTCTATAACAGCATTATGCTATTTTTATTTTATTAAATTGTAATGATCTCTAGTTGCCTTCTTCTTGAAGTTTGCTGACACTGTTTTACAGTGGTATTCTGGTAAACATTCTATTATTGAAGTCTGAATTAATCTCCAGATCCTATAAAGTCATTTGGCTTTCAGTTTTGAGAAACTGCCCCTTTTCAACTAAATGTGAAATAGGAAGGATGAAATGTTTACATCCTTTGAAACTAGATGTTACACAGTAGCCCTTGTCTATCCCTGAGGATTTAGATTAAAGAGTATTTTTAATGCTCTGCAGGAGAAGCCTGGTTTCCTATTGGAAAAAGTAGAACCAGCCTCTCTACTGCAGGTTTGGCTTGTTCTAAAAGCAAGCCTAAATCCTTATTGGCATGTTCATGTCATCCACACCCCTGAGCATTGTCTGTCTAGCTGGTCCTGCACATGGAAATTAATGACCTTTCTAGGATGCTGCCTTGGCACTCCCCAGAACTTCAAGATACCTGCACTTCAAATTAGTTAAATTATGTGACCTAAAAATATCAAATTCTATACGTTCTTCCTTCCCTTCTTTGGAGGGCCTTTTCTCTTTTTTACACCAAATAAAATCTGTAAATCTCATCAACAGCATTCTTCCAAACAATTATCCATTCACTTAAACAAAACTCTTTGGCAAATCAATTTCAACTTGAAATTATAATGTAGATTATAACATTATAGATTTGAATGGTCTATAGTAGTGATGAACATAACTACCATATTATATATCACTACTGTATTCTAAACTGACAACTGTGTATATAACAAACAAAATTAACAGTAATACTCAATCTGTTTGTTTTTCCTCCGTGACACTGTCCAGGTTCTCCTACTTTATCAGAGAAATATGAAAGAAAGGACATAGGTACCTCTGTGTATCATTATGTACAGTATCATTCCATATCGTCCATCAATGTAACACCTCATTGAAGGAACATGCCATTTAGTACCAAATACTAGTAAGTTAATTTTTCCTTATGTGTCATTTCTCAGCTAAATGCATTAGGGAAAAACCAACATAAGATGTACTGATAAAAAGAACATTCAAGTGGAAAAACCTCTACAATCAGTCCAGGTATGTTTACTTGTATGCCAAGCAGCTACCTTTAACTGGAGGACACGTGAAGGGCATGACAATAAGTTAACTCAATAAAAAACAAGAAACAAATGGTGCACAACAGTAATGGTGAAGTCAGTGCTTATATATGAAATTTCTAACATAATACTAGCAAAAAAAATAGGATCACTTCAGACCAGAAGTGGTATTCAGCAGATTATGACCAGTTCTAGAGAACCATTAGTGGAAATTTTGAGTAGTTCAGAGAACCAGCAAATACCACCTCTGACTGGAGATTTTACAGTATCTTTCCCCTGTCACACCCACCAAGCCATACCCACAGAACCGGTGGTAAAAAAATTTAAATCCCACCACTGCTTCAGACATTAAAGTTTGCCAAATGATAGTGCTCTATATGGAGCCCATAATCTGCAATTCATTTGCACACATCAAATGGCTGAAGTTTCTATGCCAGCAATATATATGGCTAATGAACAGCAAATACTAGAGTTTTCATACATGATCTAAGCTTCATGTAATAATTAGTGCTCATATGACACTCAATATAAAAAAATCAGTTTTAGGAGGACAAGAGTTTGATTGAGAAAGCAGCAGAAAGGCACCAAATGAATAAATGAATCAATTAATCAATAAATTAATCAACAAAAATTTAGTCTTAAATATGTACTGATGTTAACATTTCACCTAAGAAATCTAAAGACATTTTTAAGTCTTTGTGCACTAAGAGTAGAAGAACTAAGTTTAGAATTCTTTATTGGCCAAGTATGATTGAACACACAAGGAATTTGTCTCCAGTGCATAAGCTCTCAGTGTACAAGCAATGTGATAAATTGTGATCATAAACATACAGAGTAAGCCCCCAACAATTTGGGTCCTCATTTTACCCACCTCAGAAGAATGGAAGGCTGAGTTCAACCTTGAGCTTAGTGAGATTTGAACTGCCAAATTGCAGGCAGCTGGCAGTCAGCAGAAGTACCCTGCAGAGCTGCACTCTAACCACTGCAACACCGTGGATCATAACACACACACACACACACACACACACACTGCAATATCTTGTTCATGTGTCTAATCAAGTGTTTGTCGATAAGGAGTGTTGATGACTATCATAACATAAAAGCAGTTCACAATATAAGAACATCCCTTTATGAATATAATATGTTGCCTTACATTAAATTAAAAAGTAATTGTTAGTGAGTTCTACATTCAGCTGAATGCAAGCAAACCTGCAGTTGTTAATTCTAGATAATTTATAAAATGTACACTCCTGTGAAATCAGATCTAAACAGGTCTTAGTCCAAGTGCCGAACTAAAGATTGGGTTACCAGCAATTTCCTTCTTTAACCAACAAATAATTATCCTGCCATAAGCAATAACAGTTTATTCAAGTGATTGAATAACTTTTCTGAATAACATCTGCATATATTTTCTTCAGCATATTGCCCACTGACTGGCAGCTACAAGCTCAAACATCTGGATCCCAGATAGGCACAGATGTAGCTTTGAAGTTGTCAATCCATCTCCACAATAGGCCAATCCTTACAAATTTTACAGTATTTGAAGTATCAAAGTGACAAAGTTACTATTCCAAGGATACCAAGAAACAAATTTTGTCATATTTTGCCTCCTAGTTTAGTCAAACTTAACTCCATATACAGTAGGAAAAAAATGTCTCCCTTGGCTCAAATCTGGACAGTTTCCCAAACATTTGTTCACACACGAAAAACATTAAGTAGCATATGTCCATTCTTGGAGACGTCTTTTTGGCTAATTGCCTTTTGTTAATCCCTGTACTAGCTGATCTGAGTGTTATTTTGAAGAAGAGCTTTACTAATGAAATTTTATATAAAATTCTCACTGAAGATGTACAACATGAAGAGATCTATTTCACAAATAGGGAAGGTTTTTGATAAGCTGCCTCTATTCAATATCAGGTAGCCAGTTTTTCTCTTCTTTTCTTTCCCTTCTTAACCTCCCTTCACCCTCACACCCCCAAATTTTCTCTGGAGAACCTCCATTGCTCCAGTAAAGATTTTGGGGGATAGGAGGATGTAGAGGGGGAATTCACTCAGCCATTTCTGTTGTCAGATAGGATTCATCCCTTGATCTAAATCACGTACACCTTGTGCAGAGCAGGAGGAGAGAGGTAATGCTCATTTTCAAAATATATTATTAAATAGTGTATGGAAATGTGCTCAACCCCAATATGCAGTAATTGATTATACAAAACAATAAACAATACTTAGCACATTAAACAAATGCTATAAGGTGCTTCATCCACAAAACCCAGAATCCATTGATGTAAAATTAAAAACAATCTTCTTCAGCAGCAAAGAAATTGAGGCATACACAAGTAAAACTAGTTAAATATTTGAAAAACTATCCCTGGAAAGCAGAGTACAAATCTGTTTCAAATTTTTTTAAAGGAAGGAAGGAGGGAGGGAGGGAGGGAGGGAGGGAGGGAGGGAGGGAGGAAGGAAGGAAGGAAGGAAGGAAGGAAGGAAGGAAGGAAGGAAGG
>BLBF01000018.1:38655172-38698403 GCA_015471245.1 Laticauda colubrina | reverse complement strand
AATAGAATAGAATAGAATAGAATAGAATAGAATAGAATAGAATAGAAAAGAACAGAACAGAACAGAACAGAATACTTTACTGTCCAAGTGTGATTGGAAACACAAGGAATTTGACTTGGTGTAAATATTCTCAGTATACATAAAGAAAAGGTACATTTCTTAAGAATCAAGGATCATAACATAAAACACCTAATGATAGTCATAGGGTACAATCAACAATCAAATCATACCAGGAAACAGTCAAGTGGGAGGGGATGGGTGATAAGGAGTGATGAGAAGATTAACAGTAATAGTGGTGTACACTTTGTAAATAGTTGAACAGTGTTGAGGGAATTATTTGTTTAGCAGAGTGATGGCTTTCAGGGAAAAACTGTTCTTGTGTCTAGTTGTTCTGATGTGCAGTGCTCTATACGTCATTTTGAGGGAAGGAGTTGAAACAGTTAATGTCCGGGATGTGAGGGGTCTGTAAATATTTTCACAGTCCTCTTTTTCATTTGTGCATTATACAGGTCCTCGATTGAAGGCAGGTGGGTAGTAATTGTTTTTTCTGCAGTCCTAATTATCCTGTGAAGTCTGTGTCAGTCCTGTTGAGTTGCAGAACCAAACCAGACAGTTATAGAGGTGCAGATGATAGACTCAATAATTTGTATGTAGAACTGTATAAGCAGCTATATATTTTTATTGACTTACCTCTTCTGCCTTTTCTTTAAACATTCAAGAAGTCTTTCATGATTTTTATCTTTACTGTCAACTTAAATCAAGTAATAGTTTTGTGATCTCAAACTCAGTGTATACTGCATATTTGATCAATTTTACAGAGTAACACACTGCGTAAAAATACAGAGACATCCTATACATATCCCTAAAACAAAATAGGCAGCGTACTTGCTTCTATTCTTAGCTTCAATTATGTGCACTGACAGAGTCATGGCTGTCTAACTGTGGCTTTTTCAAAAGCAGGGCAACACCATGAACTCAGATCTATTGCAATACACATACACACACACACACACACACACACACGTATACCACAACATAAGTAACATCATGATCAAACATTTTAAAAAGCAATTGTGGTTCTACCAGTATGTAGCCTATTTAAATGGTATTTAAAAAAGAACATATATTTGGAGCATAAGAGCACACATCAACAAAAGTGATAGAAAGGCTATTGAAGTGAAATGAGTCCAGTAAAACATAGTTTTAGAAGACAAAAGGTTTATGTAATTAAATGCCCCCAGGGTAGATTGTACAACTGATTGTGCTCAGCGTTTAGTTTTCTCATGTAGAAAGTAGAATCAGCTTAGGATACCGGAAACAATATGGAGAAAAATATGATTGCCTAAGAATCTTGTACCTGCATGCAGAATTATGGGGGGCTAGGTCACAAGCAGGCTAGACTATAGCTAAATTGTACCTTGCAAAGAAGCCATCAGGCAGGAGTTTCAATATACAGTAAAACAGTGGAATGCACCGTATCTATTGCATGGCATTGTGAAAAAAGGGGGCGGGGCCTTTATTTTGTTATTTCCATTGCATCCTCAGTTCATTGCCTAGTATCAGTTAGGGATTATTTGAAATTGGTTATGAGGTGGCCAAAACCCACAATCCCATGTTCTAAAATTACTGAGTGTTCTAAAATTAGAATTTCTCACTCCCACTTTTAATTTCCTTTATATCACAGTGAATTAAAATGGAGAGGAGAGAGAAGCTATACTGAATACATTGTTCAAAGAGTAGTAGCTGTACCATCACTCCAAAAAAATCCTCCTTTGGATCCAAAAGTATATTGATTAAAGAACAGGAAACAAAATGTTGCCCAGTAGCACATTCTTTTCTTTCTTTTCTTTTCTTTTGATGGAAAGGTATTGGAGAAATTAGTGATAATCTAGATCCATATCGCCTTGCTTTACTTAGATACAGTCCAATTTCAGATTTGATTTTGAATTAAGCCAACATTGGATCCCTTAATGCACCAGCATGCCTGAACTTCCTGGCAATTGTATCAAAAATTATCAGAACGAACCATTATATACCTCTAAAGCCACTGTGTATAAAGCTTCTGAAAAATATGATCTGAATATTGTATTTTTTAAATCTGAGAACAGCACCTGGATGCTGAAATGAACTAGATAAGGTATAATAAACTAAACTAAACTGCAAATCCAGCAAAGCAGAAATGTGGAATGTGGTATAATTCTGGCTTCAAGAATCAGGAAATTTGTCCAAACAAGACTATATTCCCTCTGAAGATTTACAAACTTGGTAACAATAAATAAACCATGCAATGACAAGGAACTGAACTAGGTTGGTACAGCAACTACTATATTGTAATTTGTGAACAATGAACACTTATCCATAAGATTCATGTACTGGAAACCTTATTTGTTGATTAGCATAATGACCTCTACATGGCACTGTACATTTTATCTTGAAGCAAATTTTAAATGGAGTTTATTTTGTAAGAAATGAAATACTTACACAACACTGTTAATGAAAGAATTATATTAGCTTCTAGTTTGCCATTAAGCATGTATTATAATGCTGAAATTACAGGTGCACACTGTTGATGTTATTATATTGTTCTTCATAATTATTATTATTTATCCCACCCTTTTTATATATAACCCAAGTTGGTGAAGATACTTAATGCTCCTGCCTCCAATTTTCTCCATAACAACCATGTGAGGTGGGTTGGACTGAATAACTGGTCCAGCTGACTTTTATATCTAAAGCAGGACCACAACTCACAGTATCCTGGTTTCTCGAACAGCTCCAAAACTACTATGCTAAACCGGCTTTCAGCTTCTATGCCATTTCAATTCTGAAGATTTTGAATGGCATTTTGCTCTTTTAATAAATACGTATACATTAATATTACTGTATTACTGTATATTTATATTATTATTTATTTATATCAGCCCACATCAATCTATGGCAGAGTAAATACATCTGGTTTGAGGTTTCAGACCATAATCTACCATTCTGGTCTGATGCAGGTTGGTAGATAGATTGGTTTTATATTTTCCCCGCCAGGGCTGTCAGACAGCAATTGGCCTCAAATTACTTGTGACTCTATATCTAAGAGAAGATGGGTGGTTAAGAAATATGATGTATAGATAAACATAAAATAAGTAAGATTAGAAGCTGGATACGTCTACTCCTTGTACAGCATTCTATATGTATGCATATGCTACAAATATTATACAAAATTAAGGAAGAATAAACATAATTATTGTCAGAAAAGAGGGTAGTCTATTTTGTTTTGCAGGAATCTGACATTTCCTGACAGAACAGATGGAGATACCACTGAACTGTAACCAATAATATTGACTGACAGTCGCAGGATTACATAGGTAGGCTCTTAGATGTCTTGAAAATTTTCTCAATAGCTATAGTTACTTTTTTTGAGCCAAATTCTGCCTGAATGTAACACTTTAATTATCATTAAACAATTTTACCTTTCCGACTCAACATTACTTTAAAAACATTTATTTTGCTTTAAAAACAAAAAATGCATGAAACAAAAAAATTCAGGATGAATTAATATAACATTGCAACCTTGTGCAAAGATGCCCGAGATTAGGTACCACTGAAATTCTATATTTAGTTTATTCAGAAATAGGTTTTTGTTTTTTTTCATTCTTAGTAAGCAAGTTCTCTCTTCCCCACAAAGAATATCTAGCATCCCAAACAGCAAGTGAGTGAATGGAAACCCAGAAATAGAACACGGTAGATCAATAGATTTGACTGAGAAAGTGTTTGCATTCTCAGGGGTAGAGATCATTGTGTTTCTAAGTGGATCAGAGATATGATCCCTTGCCACTGTGAATGGAATGGAAACTGATGCCATCAGAGGGAGATACAAGTGCTTATGTGGTGAGGCAATACTGCAGAGAATAGAACAGTGGAAGGAATGAAAGGCTACCTAGAAAAAAAATTAAATAAAGTAAGCCTTATGTTATAATTCCTGTAAAGAAACAGAGATAACATTTTTATAAAAATGCATTTATGCACTCAGTACTATTAATCATGCCAGTTTTAGAAAATTCTCAACTTGTTCTTTTTTTTTTCAACACTAAGAGTAATGGAGCAACTAAATATTTTTTTCTAGATCATACTTAAAGGGACTGGTTTTAATTCTAATTCTCCATCAAATACAAAGTATGGATCATATGGCTGACAGACACAAAGGGAGGAATAGTAGTCACATAAAGCACAGAGTATTAATTCTGGAATGACAATAGTCCAACTGGACAGGCAAGGGGCAAACTAGAAGTTAAAATATTGAGCTGGTGAAAGCCTTGTCTTAAAAGAAACAGTTTTGAGAATAATTGAATAGGTTGCAATTAAGTAACAAAACACTTTTTTTCCCCAATAGCAATGTTGCTGTTACCATCACTGCCTGGAAAATTGTATGTTAGGAAGCATAGAAGAATTGAAAGTAATTGGACAAAATGCCTTTGGCCTGAAAAACTGATCAATTCAATCCTGCTGATCAATTCAATCCTATTGATCACCACTGTCAGATATCTGAACATTAAATAAACACCCCCAATCAGGAATTTCCTGACTGAATCTTATCTCTGCCATGAAATAACTGGGTAGAATTTAGGGCAAGATACCCTCTTACCTATAGTTAATAATATAGGCTTGGAATAGTGTACATGCATGTGAAATACTTTGAGCAACTGAACATCCTAAAGAAATTATAAGATTTTTATTGAGTTGTTAAGTCATTTAATGGGGCCCTCAACAGCCATCGTCTTCATTGTACATTGGTTCCAAACAGAGTATATTATAACTTTAGAACTGGAATGAAGAAAAATTTCCCTACTAAGCCTCAGAGCTCAGTCGTATCAGTCACAGATTCAGCCGCAATGACACGGAATGTATTCTACTACTAGATTCTGACTGAATCAACCTCTATTAAACATGTTTGTCTTTGGGGGAAGAAATATACATTTAAGGATGCTAAACATCTAGATGCTGAGGCTACAAATATGAACTTTATGAAAACATATGAAAGTCTGTAAGAAACAAATATTTCTTTGTTATAAGATTGTATAGGGTTTTTATCCTTTGATAAGGCCAACACAAATCTATCTTTTCACTATAGCATGCTGTTTGCCAGTGGATTAGAATGTTATACATTCATATGCAAATTTGACAAAATAGTCTACTGTTATCATCTTTATTAGATTTACAAAGACAGTCCTGCTTATTTTCTTTTATTTTCTTAATCCTTTTCATCATTTAATAGCTCCAAAAATAATGGGTTTTCTGTAAAAATAAGAAACATATGACAATCAAGCCTGTGGCACTGTTGTGTGCCATTTTTCCTCTTTCTGCTTAACTAATGGAGCTTTTTTTTCTATAGAATTTCAACTGAAAAATATTTTGAGTCTATGGAGAAATGTGCAAAATATAGCATTGACCTGTAAGACCACAATTATAGTAATCTTCTTCTTCTCTGGGTCATCACCTATTGCATTACAAAATCCATTAATCACAGTTACATATGACTATGGCTGGATATCATTTTAAAAAGCCAAATATTGCTCCAAAATAATTGGGAAGCCTGGTAATAATTATTTGTCTGATGAGAAATGTGATGTCTTTAATTCTCTCTGCATAATACTCAATAAACAAAAAAGTCACATTTATTAAACATGGGTTTGACAAATTAATAAGAACATTTCTCTGAGAACTGGCATAAGCCAGGTATCTTGTAGTACTGCTACAGAGAAATAATATAATTGTATTCTTTTTCTTCCTCTTGGAAGGATGCCCTTACTCTTGCTTTTGGGGTCTTACTGGCAAATATAAAGGAACTTTTCTCTACTGTTCTGAATCATAACAACCATCAAATAATGGCTACTTTTGAATAAACCTACCTGCTAATTGACTGCAATGTGGGTATAAATTGGGCTGGGATTTTATCATGGCTCCTTTATTGTCACCTTCCATACATATTCCTCTCCTGCTATTCCATCTTTTTTCTTCCCATCGCACATGTGTTTCAAGGAGTAAATGGTACAAAAAATGCAAGGGTGCCAAGATGGTGCCAATGATGGCTGCCTCGGTGAAATGCTCTTTAATGGTTTCTTTATTCCTTTATTCCTTATTCCTTATCTGCAATTCACTATGGGTTTCATACTCATGAGACCATCTGCTAAGAATTAGGCAATGTTTCCTTAAGGAGCAGCTTTCTGATTCCCCACCCCCACCTGTCTTTGTAAACACGGAGGAGATTCTAACCAATTCCCTGGTGCTATGGATTACAACAAAGAAAGCAAAGAAGTGACCATGCCGGAACAGGAGACGAGGTAAACAAGCGGGAATTTTATACAGAATAAGGAATAGGGAAAAAAAACTACTCTCCCTTCAATCTTTCTGACTAATTTATGCTCAGTGGCTAACAAGATGGATAAAATTCATCTTTTAAATAGAAGAAATTCTGATTTTCATAATTCAGATCGACTGTTCTTTGTTTTACTGAAACCTGGCTTAATCCACAAATTCATAGGGACAACACCATATACATCCCTAGATTTCAGACATTTATATCAGACAGAATTGAAGAAACATTGGGTAAAACAAAGGGTGGAGGATTATGTGTATATATCAACAACAGTTGGTCTCAGGATATAACTATAATATATAAGTTTTGTGATGAAAACTTAGAGTCTTTGTACATCAACTGCAAGCCATTTTATTCTCCACATAAGTTCTTCTCATTTCTCCGAATAGCTGTGTATGTTACTCCACAAGCCTGTGTAAACAAGGCATTATGAACTCTTGCTGATCAAATTATGGAGGTTGAAACCAAACACCCAGGTTCCCTTCCCATCATTTTAGAAGATTTCAATCAAGCAAATTTAAAAAAAAGAGCTCCCAAAATATTTCCAGTATGGAAATTGTGCCACCAGAGGCAACAATACTTTAGATCACTGCTACTCAACAATAAAAGATGCTTATAGATCTTTACCACGAGCAGCTGTGGGACACTCTGACCACTGCATGATTCACCTTGTACCTGCCAACAGACAAAGACTTAAAAGCATTAAACCAACAATTAAATAAGTGGATCCGATCGTTGGTCGGACAAGGCAAAGATGAAACTCCAGGCCTGCCTTGATTGCACTGATTTGAATGTTTTTGAAGATGCTTTTGCAGACCTAGGTGAGCTCACAGATACTGTAACATCAATGAACTTCTGTTAGCTTCTGCAAAGACTTATGTGTACCAACAAGGAACCTGCAAATATAATGCAACTTGGTTCACAGCTAAACTTAAGCAGCTATGTCATTCCAAAGAGGAAGCCTATAGAAAAGATGACAGAATGCTATACAACCAGGCCAAAAACATATTAACAAGAGAGGTCAGAGCAGCAAAAAGAAGCTACTCTGAAAAGTTAAAGAATCAATTCTCAACAAATGAACCAGAAACATGTGGAAAACTCTTAAAAACATCACTGGCTTCAGCAAACCTCCTTCCCAGGCAGAAGGAAATCAACAACTAGTAGATGACCAGAATGTGTTTTTCTGCAGGTTTGAAAAGAAACTACAGCCACCTATCTCCACAACCCACATCTCAAACACACCAACAACAGCCAAACCTCCTAGAACTGGCCCCAATCCATTGGGCTCACAACCTCTGGTGATCACAGAAAAAGAAGTGCAAGATCTATTACACAGACAAAAGCCAGGAAAAACACCAGGGCCAGACAAGATAACTCCTTCTTGCTTAAAAGTCTGTGCTGACCAATTGGCCCCATCTTCATCTGAATCTTCAATCGATCACTAGAGATGTGGTATGTTCCTTCCTGCTTCAAATGTTCTGCTATCATCCTAATGCCAAAGAAGCCCTCCATCAAGGAACTGAATGACGACAGACCAGTTGCTCTAACATCTGTAGTTATGAAAATCTTTGAAAGGCTTATGCTGTCCCATCTGAAAACTATCACAGATCCGCTGTTAGATCCTGTGCATTTTGCATACCAAGCATATAGATTGACAGATGATGCTGTTAACATGGCTCTGCATTACATCATACAACACCTTGAATCTCCAAATACCTACACAAGGGTCCTCTTTTCTTCAGTTCAGCATTCAATGCCATCATTTCAGACACTCTTCTAAGTAAATTAAACCAACTAACGGTACCTAACACACTTGTAAGTGAATCATAAGCTTCCTAACAGACAGGAAGCAGCAGGTGAAGCTAGGTGAAATCACATCCGATACCTGTACAATTAGCACAGGGGCCCTCCAAGGCTGTGTGCTCTCTCCACTTCTCTTCTCCCTATATACCAATGACTGCATCTCAAACAATTATCTCAAACAATTATCTTTTTTGAGACTGCATCTCAAAAAATCTATTAAAATACTGAAGTTTGCTGATGACACAACAGTGATTGGTCTCATTCGAGACAACAACAAATCCTCATTCGAGACAACAACAATTCCAGAAAAATCTGGAACTGAACACACTCAAAATCGTACAAATGGTGGTAGACTTTAGAAGAAACCCTCCCATACTACCACCTCTTGTAATACTAGACAACATAGTATCAACAGTAAAGATCTTCAAATTTCTAGGTTCTACTATATCAAATGACCTAAAATGGATACCTAACATCAAAAACATCATCAAAAAAGCACAACATAGAATGTTCTTCTTGTGCCAACTCAAATTGTTCAAACTGGCCAAAGAGCTCTGTTCTACAGAGGAATTATTGAGTCTATCATCTGCTCCTCTAAAACTGTCTGGTTTGGTTCTGCAACCCAACAGGGCAGACACAGACTTCAGAAGATAATTAGGAGTGCAGAAAAAATAATTACTACCCACCTGCCTTCAATTGAGGAACCGTATACTGCACGAATCAAAAAGAGGGCTGTGAAAATATTTACAGACCTCTCACATCCCGGACATTAACTGTTTCAACTCCTTCCCTCAAAACGATGTATAGAGCACTACACATCAGAATAACTAGGCACAAGAACAGTTTTTTCCCAGAAGCCTCACTCTGCTAATTCCCTCAAACAAATAATTCCCTCAACACTGTTCAACTATGACAAAGTCTGCACTACTATTACTGCTAATCTTCTCATCACTCTTTATCACCCATCCCCTCCCACTTGTGATTGTAGGACTGTAACTTTGTTGCCTGTATCCTTACGATTTATTTTGACTGTTTCCTAGTTTGATTTGATAGTTGATTGTACCCTATGATTATCATTGTGTTGTTCGTGATTATTCTTGATTTTTAATGAATGTACCTTTTCTTTGTGTATACTGAGAGTATTTACACCAAGACAAATTCCTTGTGTGTATAATCACACTTGGCCAATAAAGTATTCTATTCTATTCTATTCTATTCTATTCTATTCTATTCTATTCTATTCTATTCTATTCTAAAGGGGTGTAGTTGATTTCACTAGGCGTGTTCTATCTGTAAGCACTACACACTGAAATCTTTATGGAGATTCTCAATCATTAAAATGATGATTGTTCAAAAGGTAGTTTTCTAAAAGGCAACTGGACTTTCTTGGTCTTTTTTTTTTCTTTTGAAAACTGAACTGAGCTGAATATTTCTTCAGAATTGAAGAAGCTTCTTGAATAAGAAGTGAAAGGTTTTGGGCTTCTGGTTTGAGCTTCTTCAGCGACAGACTGAAACCTCATCTATCCAAGGATTCGATCTGTGCTCGCCTCTGGAGCGCCCTGAGCCAGCTGATTTCGGGGCTAAGTCACCCCATAGAGGTGGTGAAGAGGGGGGGAGGCTGCCTGCAGGGTTGAGGAGAGCAACATCTCTCCTCCCCAGCTGGCCATTACTCCCTTTCCCAAAGGCGGTTGCAGCAGTGGTCAGAAATGGCCACCACAAAGAAGAACTCGACAGAAAAGAATGTGCAGGAGAAAGATAAGAAGAGAAAGTTTTGATTGACCGGGTCAAACAGCAAAAGCAACAAATAAGGTACGCTGGAATTTAAACTTAACAACATTGTTCCCAAAGAGGATTTTGAAGCTACGAAGGAGAGAGAGAATTGCAAATGTGAAATTTTAAGAATGTACCAAGCAGAATTCAGTTGGAAGTTATGTATTATATTGAATGTTGTCATCTTAAAGTTATACATTGAAGCTTAAATAAGAGTTTGAATGGATAAAATTGAAGGATATAAAGGCTTCATACTCTAATTTGTAACTTCAGGGAAAAATTTGCTTAATAAGAAAAGATAATATGAAATTGTAACACGACATACAAAAGTATAAATATAATTATTTGAATTGATATGAGATAATTGAAACAAAGTTGAGAAAATTAAAAGGGGGGAAAAACTATCTGGAAAATATAAAATGGTAATAAGATATGGAATAGAATATAAAAATTAGCATGAAATTGAGTTTTGTGTCTATATGAAGAAGTGATAACCTGGGACCATGCTATTTTCAAAAAAAATGTTTTATTTGTATTCTGTTTTTGTGAAAACCCAAATAAAATTTCCAAAAAAAAAAAAAGTGAAATGTTTTCAAGGGAAAAAACTCAAGAAAGTCTAGTTGCCTTTTGAAAAATCACCTTTGGGCCTACACATTGAAATGTTTATTCAGGAAACCTTTCAAACAATTGTCATCCATTTTATTTCACAAATGCTGCTTTAACAACAACTTATCACAAATGGCTTCCCTTTGAAATACTTCCTACAGCAAACTTTTTACTTTAACTTGAATGAGAAATTCTCTGAAACTAATATTTACTACTTTATTATTTTTAATTCTGATTTGTATGATATTAGTTTTAATGTTGTTCTCACTCTTGCCATTACATTTTTCATTATGATATTGTCAGAAGAATCAGATTTCAGGTAAGTACTCTAATTCTGTATGCAGTTTTAATGTAGAAATCTTATGTCAAGTACAAGAGATAGTACAAACATTTTGATGTCCAAATCAATAAAACCACCAATGCTAGCCATAAACCAATTGTAAAATACTGTATAAAAAAATAGCAAGGTTCATAAAAAGATTGTGATTACACAGAAAAAGCAACTTTTTTTTTTTTTTTTTTGCAGATAGGATGTTTACTGCAGAAACTTTGGAGATGGTATTCACTATCCATTATGTACAGAGAGAATATCTTATCGGGTTTTCACGTTTCTGTTATTATATCCTGCAAAAAGAGGATTCCGTTAAACCTTATGGAATATGTTTCAGATCTCACCTACCTTGAAACACTGACAGTCGCTAAATATGGTTCAGTTCTGCTAATACTCATTCATTCAATCAGCTCCCTTTGTGTAAATCTTTATTTACTCTGATCAAACCCCAGGAAGCAAATAAGATGTGTGCTTGTTCCAACTGACTTTGTGAATGAAATTAGTTAGATGTTTTCAGAAATGGGCCCCAAGCCCACTAAATCAATCCTAGGGGTAGATTGTTTGTAGAGACCTGCCCAATGAACGATGGAGCTAACAATTCCACTTCAAAGCAAGCAAAAGAGGATTATCATTCAGGCATAGTTGCTCTCTAGTGAACATTCTCAGCAGATAGATTTGTATAAGACTGATTTTGTGATTAGTGCAGAGATACAAATGCCTCCAGATATAAGAATGAGATGGAGAGGGGGAGAACCAGCCTTCCCACAAATTGAAATGCAATACTCCAAATTAAAACAAAATGCTTGTGATCTGCAGTTGACTCAAGGCAACATGATACTGTTATTTGTTTTATGCCAAGTTTAGTAAATGTTTCTACAATGCCCATTCACTTGAATTTTATGGAAAAATTGACCTTTTCACCCAGAACAGGATCAAACTAATTTCATTAAAGATGTTAGGGATTTCCCCCTTCCCCGAACATGTCCATTGCTAATTCTGGCATTGCATCTCCATATTTTCACCTATAGCTAGTTGTTTGGCAAAATTGTTCACACTGTAATGATTCCTTCTTTTTTCATGCCTATAATTGTCATGTGCTGGGTTTAGACTGTACCGCAGAAGTGGAAGAATAAATATAAGAAATATAGTATTTAATATCTGACTTTTCTTCCACTATTCCTGCAGAGATCCTGTTTTTTCTACTGCACAGATCAATCTTAACAGTATGCTGGGTTCATATAATACAAATCCCACATGAAACTTTTTCTTCAGAAATTTCCAAAGTTTTTCCATTTATGATACTTTTGTACTTAGATTATTGAAGTATGTCGCCTAAAATTATTTATATTCTGGATATTTTTTAAACAGCTAAAAGGTTGGTCAGTTTGAAAATGCAGTACATAAATAAAGAAATAAACAAGCACACACAATACTGGGTTCAAAAATTATGCTCATGTAAGGAAATTAAATGCTCAAGAAACATTATATAAGTTTATTGTTAAACTGTATTAGATTTATAATACGTTTGAGCCTTTTCATGATTCTTGTATATATCTCTGATATTCACTAGGATGAAGTGGAGTTATTAAAACTCTAGTTTTGCGTGATCAATTAAGAATAAATAGATAGATTTATTTTTAATAAATAGATTTCTATATTGTTGGTGATAGGAATATATTGTGTGATCTATATTGAAAAGATTCTTAGATGTACAGGTATTCCAAGGGCTCATTCTTTCGGTCTTCTCTGTACACCCATCTCCCACCCCAATTCTTCATGTGGAAGACAATGAAAATTTTATGAAATACACAAAATTTCCACATGGGTCTGGAAGAAAAGGTATGCCTGACATCACGAAGCTTAATAGAGTTGTATTTTGTATTTTGTCTGGAATAAAAAGTTTCAGTGAGGTGTGGCTTGCAGGATACACAATAAACCCTGGGCAAAGACTAGAGACGAGACCAGTCTCTAGTCTAGTCAAAGACAAAGACTAGACTTCTACAAACAATATTAGTAGAAGCTGTTGAGAGAACTCCTGCACAAGAACTTGAATAGTCCTGGCACTGAATGTAGTCAAAACTGCCTTGATTTCTGTGCAGACTACCTTTTGTCCTTTGAGCTCAGGATATTAAGACAAAAAGGCCCTAAGCTTTAGAATTATATTACAATATATAAGGCTCCCTCTCTCACTTTGGACATGTCTGTATAGTGAAGTACAGTGGTGGGCTGCTGCTGGTTCAGACTGGCTTGCCCCTCCCAGTAGTTATGACCCTGGTGCTATCCTGTTCTATATATGTGGCTCGCTCGCCCTACCCATACAGCCTCACCCACTCTACTCACTGCAGCTGCCACCCATAGGAAATCCCTGTGCTTTTGCAGCTGTGCAAAGGGGCGTGTGCATGCCAGTGGTGAGATTCAAAAAAATTTACTACCAGTTCTATGGATGTGGTATTTGCCGATTCTCTGAACTGCTCAAAATTTCCGCTACCGGTTCTCCAGAACTGGTCAGAACCTGCTGAATACCACCTCTGATGCACCCTCACATTTTTGGTTCTGCACTAGGCAAAGTGGTTGTTACCGTATGTGCAGCCCACCTCTGGTAAAGTATACTGATAGAAGACACATTCATTGAGATGTCCCCACCTGATGTCTTCCACCTGATGCTGTGATTGTGTTCCAACTTTAATCTGCCAGTTCATGTAGATGCAGTGCTTTTTTCCTTAAAGGTAGATGCAGGAGGGAAATGAAAGAACTATTAACTAGTCAATTGAGTTGATTCAGAAATAGGAAATATATCAGCTATAAATTTATCTGATTAATTATGTTAAATTTGGTACAACGTAGGGCCCAGATATGCATTATGTTAGTTGTCATCCCTCATCCAGACATCAAGTTTTTTTTCCTGCTTCTTTCTCAAAAACATTTAAGATGACTTTTGCCTTTATACTGTCCTGAGGAAGAATCTAGAAAAACATGCATTGTACTCTAGCTCCTTCTTGGCTAATTCACACACATTCATAGATACAATGCAGTCAAATGGTCAGAAGCAGACCTGATGTTAATTAGCAATGAAATGAGGAATGAACTGGCATTAGCCTTGAGACTAATCAATGGGAAAAATCACTCAAAGCAGTAAGCTTAATGAAGTACTATACAGCTGTTTATTTTTAGTCTTTTTAGCCCAGAAACAAAATCTCTGCTAACTTTTTTTAAAAAACTACCTCTTAGTAAAATATTTTTTAAAAAGTGGTCTAGTTCTGATTTAGCTTTTCTATTAATGATTTTATTATTCAGCTCTACTTAACACTTAGTTGCCAGGAAAATGGCATTTTAGATATTCAATATATGAAACATCACTCCACGAGCTTCATCAACTGCCTGTGTGTTTCTGGGTGAAATTCAAGTGCGAGTTGTCACTTTTTAAGGCACTTTTGTGGCTTGGGACTGGGCTGCCTGAGGGACCATGTTCTCACAGTTGTTTAAATCCAGCAGGTTGGGCATGTTACGAGTCCCATCAGACAAGGAACGTTGGCTGGTGGGAACTAGGAAAGGTGTCTTTTCTGATATAGTAATTCCTTTCCCTCTGAAATATTCTTCTTCCTGGGATCAGGATAAGCTTGAAGGGTCCCATTTCCTGGCTTTATTGAAATTTCTGAGGACTATTTTTCTTGGCTACTATATACTGTACATTTATTATTGTTTGTCCTATTGCAATTGTTTTTAATTATTATTTTTTTACTGCCTGTAATCACTTGTTTGAAATGGGCAACTATAGAAATAAAATTAAGAAATAAGTCAAATACAAGGGAAATAAATTATTTGCACATGTTGCATATTGTGCCCAGCTGTTATCAAACAGCCTGTTTACCTGCAGCCATGGATAATAAAATATTAAGTATTTATTTAATATTGCTTAGTGCTCAGATCATTTCATATGTAAGATTTTAACCTTTACTGATATATTCCACAAATTACTGGAACTTAAATATTAGGATTTAAATTATCAGAATTACCAGCTGCAGATCTATGGGGCTGGCTGTTTCAGAAGCTTGTAATGCTACAATTCCCATGTTGCAAATGTGAAATTAAACTGAAAACACATTAACAAGCCTATTTCATTTACTTGTAAACCATGATTCAATTAAAATTGAATGCCAAAAGAATAACCAATAGAATTAAAAACAATAATAGAATATCTAAGGCCAACCACAATCATGTTGCTAATGATTACAAACCAGGCTCATCAACTTCCTGGCTGAAGTCCACGAGAAAAGCCATTCCAATTATAGTCACCAGTTGGCCTGCACCAGAGTCTCCCTCAAAAGAATAGTATTTTAAACAGAAGAGGAAATAGAATACTTTATTGGCCAAGTGGGATTGGACATACAAGGAATTTGTCTTGGTATAAATACTCTCAGTATACATAAAAGAAAAGATACATTTGTTAAGAATCAAGAAAGAAAGGGTTAAATGTATTGCCATGTACTTCATCACCCTCATGTATATATATATTTAATATTTGTTCTTAACTGTTTAAAGAAATGGCATATTTACCATGCACCACTTCAGTTCTGAGCATCTCTCATGTTTAAATTTGTCAGGGTTGTCCTGTGATTGCAATGATGTGTCAACTGAATTTCATAAAATAAATATGTAATTATACAGGTTGTCCTCAACTTGCAACAGTTCATTTAGTGATCATTTGAAGTTGCAATGGTGCTAAAAAAGGGATTTATGATCATTTTTCACACTTATAACATTGCAGCATCCTTGATCAAAATATTGTGTGAAAAACGGTCAAAATTCATATACTTGGGAACTGGTTCATATTTATGACAGTGCAGAAACCCCTTTTGTGACCTTCACTTAATAACCATGTTATTAAATTAGCAACTGCAGTTGTTCACTTAACAATTGTGGCAAGAAAGGTCATAAAATGGGGCAAAACTCATTTAACAATTTTCACTTAGCAACATAAACTTTAGGTTCAATTGTGGTCATAAATCGAGGACTCCCTGTACTATCCAGTAATAGAATATATTTCATTGTATAATATCACCAATTTTATCACACTTATTCATTTTATTAAGTTTCAACTGCTTTAATTATACAGAAGCCTTTTTGTCAGTAACATTAGAACAAAACATTAGAACACAGGAACTTTTCCCAAATCTGCAACTCAACCAGTCTTTAAACTCTTACCACCTGGGACATTTTTAAGTCAATTTCACCTCTGTAAGATGAAAACATTACCGTGAGAGCATTAATTAGGTCTGGGCTGACAAGTCTTAATTTAAGTGTACTGTTTGCAAAGGAGAGGTAGAAATTTAATATAAAGTAGGGGGAAATATATAGGCCTCCATTCAAATATCATACAATAAGCAAATCTGCAATAAAATTGCTAGAAGGTAGTAATATGAAAGTGCTGCAAACACCTTGTGTTTTCCAAAATAACAAAGCACTAATGCATTTTGAAATAACTCCCCTCCATTTTAATGGAGCTTACATCAAGAAAGGATATTTAGGCGCACAATCTCAGGAGAGAATTTTCAAAGAGAGTAAAGATTTGTTTTGAAAAGGAGATTTGGGTATCTATCTGAAGCCTGTCTTAAAACACTGCATTAAAACTGAATGTTTAGAAGTCTGACTAGAATCCAATGAAAGTAGGTCAGTTAATTTTCAATATTCCCACATCCATCCAAATAGAAGTCAAGGCTACAAATATTGTAGCACGTCAGAGAGAGTATGTGTGCTTTTTAAAGGGGGTGCATTTAAATTTCTCTAAGAGCAATACTAAGTGGGGAGAGAGGTCAAAGAGGAGTACTGACCATCACTTCCAAAGCCCTGTTAGGTCATACCAGCCAGAGAAAAAAATGCAAAAGGATTTTTAAATGGATTTAAATAAACTAAGCTTTAATGTTTAACAGTTATAATAAAAAACAGCCAGGAGTTACAGATATTAAAAGGCTGCAGTCCTATGCATTTGACTGTCAACTTCACTGAGTTCACAAGTTAATAATCAAGTACAGGATAAAACTGGATATCTACACTGAAAATAGGCTTTATTTATACTACATTGTTACAGGCATGGGATGTCAGGTTAGGTTAGATAATTTCCTGAGAAATTAATACATTGCTTTAAAATGCTGCTTCCTTTTAAAGCAAATGACCTTTGTAAGTGATTACACAGCTTAATTTTGTTGTTTGTTTTATTTATGTCTCTTGAACTAAGGGAGTGTCGGGAGTGCAACTTGACTCTTGGGGACTACACATATATATCCATATGTATCCATATATATCCATGTGGCTTCCTTAGCAACAGTGGAGAAGTAAGTTTGTCATTGCTTCCTTCCATGATGTTCTTTCAAGTTCCCTATCTAGCAACACCCCAGAGGATATCACCTGTCACCTGCGATTACTTTAAATAGTTTTATTTATTGATCAATTAGAATTATATCCTGTCTTTCCTTCCAGAAGTCAAGGCAGCATATACAGCACTTCCTCCTCCAATTTTCCCCACACCATCATCTCTGAGCACAAAGACAGCTTCTATGGATGGGAGTAGACCTGAATCTGGGCTCCCCAATGCTAGCCCTACAGTTTAACCACTGCACCACACTGAGTCTCCAATTACTGTGAACTAAATTACTGCAATAAAAGTCCTGCTGGGAATTTAAAAGCAAAACAAATAATACATGCATTATGAAAGCAGTAAAATAAGAAAAAGATCACCATCCAAGTAATCTCAGCTTTTTGGGGTAACTCTGTGGCTTGTGGGAATTAAACTCAGGCACAGAACTGGGCAAGGCCCACAACAGGCATGGAATTGGCTAAAGAGTTTGGAATTTGTTAGCAGGAACTGCAAACCGCAGATATCAACAATGAAGATTAAACATGGTAGTCTTTTCATAAGAGAGAGAGACAGAAAGAAAGAAAGACATACAGAGAGAGAAAATAAAGGAAAAAGGACAAATTACCCCCAACGATCATATTCTTTAAATCACTGAAGCAGAACATGTTTATTTGATTTGTTTGTATGCCTATTACAAAAATGTTACTTTGGAATTCTAGGAACCCAACCTGTCAATTTTTCAGCCTGTGCACTTTCATGGTTGCTTAGAGCTGTTTAATGCAAATACAGTTCCAGTAAGAGATTTCATGCCCTTAAATTACACCCAGTTAAAGGAGAATGAAAATGTAAGGTAAATAACTATAATCAGGCATATTATCTTTCTCTTGGCACCTCTCATTTTACAGACATATTTAAAGATATCTCTAGGGTCCTATCCTTTTTAAGAAGCAGCAGAATAGTTCCTGGAATATTACTTACGATGCTGTACTGTGAACATGACACAGGTTAAAATGTCATCTAGAGATCTTTTTTAAAAAGGAATGAGAGAGAATAGATTCTCTGCTGCATAGCCATTCTTGTTTAGACACATTAAAAAAGAGAAATGAAAGAAGCATTTCCAGTGTGAGAAATAAAATATGATAAAGAGAATTTGAACAGGACTTTCATGTACAGACTGCTCACAAACAACGATGCCATACAAAGGCATTGCACAGAAACTCCAGAAAGAAAATTAATAATAATAAAAAAGAGGATTAACCTGTGTTCTGCAAGCCACAAATCTCCAAAAGCTTGAACTCCCATATTATTCATAAGAATATAAGGCCGCCGCTGAAGACTGTATAGATGAGCTTTGTTCCTCCTATGGTCAGATTCTTAACTGAAGGCCTCACATATGACATTACTTTACTTTCTTGCTTGCTTCTCGCTTATATTCCACAATGATGAATAATTCAGAGGGATATTGACTCTGCTATTAAAAGGAATATCATAATATAGTACAAGTGCTGCATATGTAACTTTTCTAATGTTATATTTATTTTTGTAACCTCTGCTAACTTTTGTTCTTTATTCATTTTTATCTTAAAGCAGTATACCAGTGATAGGAAAATGATATAACGAAATTCACAAAAAACAGCCACAGGAACTCATGGATTTGTTGTTTCATTTTTCTTTTTCAATTTTAATCGCTATTGGAGTTGAGGGCTTGTTGAAATAAGAGGTGGACTCTAAAAATAAGTATCATGATACAAAACATGTATCACTTTGAAGTGTTGAGTGTTTGGTAAAAGTCAGACAGACCCAGGGAAGGAGTCAAGCAAGAAATTAGTTTGGAATCCCCATGTGGGCACAAAAGAGCAAACTCCAATTTTCCTTGAATGCTATTGAACCTTATCTAGTCCTACTCAGATGCAAACCTTTAGTCTGCGAAGATTCCTGTGCATAGGCTTGAGCAATAAGTCATCTGGTTGAATTCTTCATGTATGGATCTAGTTGTTTGCCCTGATACAAATAAACTTTAGAAATTCTTTACTTTCTCCTTAATTTGGTCAATTAAGCAGCTTGGATATATACCATGCTTTGAAAGGAGAGTGTAATCTGGTCAAATATAAAATAAAATGTTGTGCCAATATTTGAAAACTGCATATAGGATAGAGAATTAAGAGGGTTATATACCTTAGTTCTAAAACAGGTACATTTCAGTTGGCTCATAGCATGCAAAAAATTTAAGAAGCAAAGGGCCAAGTCTGTAAGAACCTAAGGAAAAGCCTGAAATGTCAATAAACAGAAATAAACAACAGTGGCTCACATTCTTTTTTTCAAAGATTAGAGGGTAATTGCTGAATCTTCATGCTACTTAATTATGACTCATAAGTAAGATGTCCATTAGCTCTAATGACCTGGAAAGCATCAGTTTTATAGTCAATAATCTTTAGGTGCTTAACATAAAATAAAATCATGCGTGTCATGGGGAAAGAAGCCACATAGAAATGTTTCTTCTCTCAAAATACTAGGTCCAGGGGTTATCTAATGAAGATGATTAAAAGAAGGTTAACCACACACATATTACTGACTTGTGGAATTTATTACCATGAGATGTGAAAGCCACTAACATGGATAGTTTTAGAAAAGGATTGAAAAAGAAATCATAGAAGACCAATCTACAAAGGGCTATTAGTCTTGAAGGCTCAATGTTACCTTCAGGGCAGAGGCGGCAGGCCTCCAAATGTCAGTTCAGGGCAATGGCAGTGAAAAAGAGTTATGTCTCCATCTCCTGCTTGTAAGCATTCTAGAGGCATCTGATTGGCCATCGCGAGAAACAAAATGCTGGAGAAAGATCCAGCAGTTGGGCTATTTTGATGTACTTAAGATACTTCATCAATGAGGTATTACTTTTTATGCAGTTCCATATGCCAACAGGATAAGTGAAATGGGATAATGCAAGGATGCAGCAAACAGGACAAATCCACCTACTGTGTATTTGCTGGTGGAGCAATTTTGGGATACCAACTTCCCTTTATTCCAAGATCAGCTATGTATCAATCGAACATGTCATTTCTGTTCCAGCCTTAATGATGTGTCATTGACAAAATGACAAGTTTAGGACATAAGTTTAGGTCAATTTGTTCTAGATTATTCCTATTGTTGAATGAAATGAAGCAGCTTTTTTGTTCATTGTTTCATTATTGCACTATGCATTTGTTCTCTATGATACTGAGATTTAGTGTTCTTTTTAAGTCAGAACTCTGCTTGAACTGAATACCATATATTTATATCTGGGGGTGAAATATACTGGACACTCTTAATAAATGGAATCCATAGACTGCTAAAGGCAACTGCAAACCTTCTTTGATTTTCATCATCTGTCCTTGTATAAACTTCTAAGATTATTGTATAACACATTAAACTCATAGGCATGATGCACTGTTTCTAATCAAATTGATATTAATATTAAAACTTGTTATTCTCAAATGTAAACCAATTAACAACCACACTTGAAATTCAACTCTGCTTCCATAGTTTCTTTAATAATTGCTTTAGGATCATTACTATTTTTGCTGCAATAAACTTTGTTTAATACATGTAGAATATGCAATTCTCATTTCTTATCAGTCCTATAAATTTTATAGTTCACATGTAGCTTAACAATATTATGAGCACTTATCACATTTCATAATGTAATTCAGAAATATCATCCAGCATGTTAAAGAACTATGTTCCGTTCTTCCCAGTTAGGATGGAATTCAATTCTTCTCCTTTATTATTTTGTTTAAAGCTGCTGCCACATTCCATATATATTCTTTAGGGTTTTTCTGGGATCCCAAGACATAAAATTTGAAAACATACGACAAAATAAGAAATCAAGTATGAGCCGTTGGCAAAAAAATATGGCCTCTTCCCAAACCCTGGGATTCAAACCATCTTCTTTTCCCTTGTTGCAACTGCCATAACTTTGGGAAAAATCATGAAAATGTTCATTTAATGAACCAAAAATAAAAAGGGGAATGAAAAAGAAGCACAAATTGGACATACTCTCACACTGGTCAGTTGGAAAGAACAACTACTGTACAGGTTCCCAACTTTTAAATTCAACATCACTGAAGATAACAATTTGTTGGTTTCAAACTATTGTTGAGGTATTGGGAACAGAGAAGTTGAAATGGTAGGGAAATGCAAATACTCTAAGTGCAGTACAATGGTAAAGTGGTTTACTTTACACTATGCCAAATTTATGTATGAAATCTGTTGAACATGAAGATCAATAACTATAAGTATATTGATTCCTGTGACCCATCATATTGCCTACCTCTGGCCTAAAGGGAAAGCAATGAAGCAATCGGGCAGATATTTACCATTGTGAACTGGCTTGTTTTTTTATTAAAAAAAAACATTGCTTGCACACAATATTGAAAATTGATAATTGCACAAATACATGCAGTGCAAATAAAATCATACTTTATGAATGCAAAAATACAAGCAAACTTGCCTGTATACTGAAGTTTCAATTTTCCTCCTTTATGCCTTTTTTGCAAAGAATTTTTCAAACAAGAACGCTTGGCTTTATGTGTTATATGGAACATAAGAAGTTAATATAAAAATCTAGAGATCAGCCCTTGAAAATTATCAAATATATCAGTTAATGCCCCATGTCTTGAACCCAGTCAGTTAAAAGACATGTGTTCTTCTAAGGTCTATAAATACAGTTCTAATCTAAGCTTTATTTATTTACTTATCAAATTTGCATACCATGGTGATTCACCAGAATTAAAACATTCATACTATATATTTGGTAAATAAGATACCCAACAATACTTCACAATAAAAATAAACATAAAAAAATAAAACTCGAATACATTACTTCCCTCTTAAAACAATTTTTACTGCATTCGTCAAGAAATTGCATGTTAAGAAATTCAGTAGACTAGTCAAGGTATTTTTATCACTGAAAACATTATGGAAATCTAAAAGGCTTTCTGAATGTAGCTGGAAGCTCAAAAATATTAAAAAATAAATGATTTAGACTATAGTGAAATCCATACTTTCTTTCTCTTTTGAAATAAGAGCTACTAGGCACAAACTTTTTATCTCTCCTTTTTCTACCAGCAAGAAAAAAGAAGACACTAAGTTGTTTAAGTCTAGGTCACACTGGCCAACGGATGCAAAACGTATGCAGAAAGGACACAGTGGACGAGCAAATTTTCCTTCCGTTGTTATCCGCTCTCAAAAGTGCCCCAAATTTGCATACACAGAGCGGACAACAACGGAAAGGAACGGACGTGGGGAGGATGTAGTGGGGATGTAAAGCGGATGTTCATAGGAAGCCTAGCGGATGGAAGTGGATGACACATCCGCAGGGCTTCTGGGGGAGAACAGTGAAGCGTACGCATAGCGGAAGGAGCTGATGCGTAGCGGATGACGCGGATGCATCACGGATGCCTATAGGATTCATAGCGGATGTGTAGCGGATGCAAAGCGTTCACTGCGCATGCAGGGAGGATGAATTGCGTAAGCTCCACAGAAATAAAAGGATGCAGCTCGCAAGCA
Source organism: Laticauda colubrina (assembly GCA_015471245.1). NCBI lineage: Eukaryota > Metazoa > Chordata > Lepidosauria > Squamata > Elapidae > Laticauda > Laticauda colubrina. The sequence goes on along the minus strand of BLBF01000018.1, from coordinate 38,675,633 downwards.
GTCAGCATTCAGAGGAAAGACCTGCTGCCAGAGACATCTTGAGAAAACACTATGGGGAAGAAGAGGAAGCCTGTGCCTACTCCTGCCAGCCCTGGCAAGAAGGACAGAGCCACCATCCCACCCCCTAGCGCTGACTCTGAAGCTGCTGGTGCTCCTGCTGCTGCTGGTGGTGCTCCTGGTGTTGCTGCTGGTGGTGCTTCTCCTGCTGGTGCTGCTGGTGCTGCTGGTACTGCTGGTGCTGGTGCTGGTGCTGCTTCTCCTGCTGCTGCTGCTGCTTCTCCTGCTGCTGCTGCTGTGATGGACCAGCCCCAAGGCCCAAAAAGCCCTGCTGCTAAAGGCCCTGAAGCCCCTGCCAGAGGGAGGAAGAGGCAAGGCAAGGAGAAGGGAGAGAGGAAACAGTACTCCATTTCCAAAGACCATGAGGAGGAGGTGCTGGAATGGCTGAGGGAGAATGAGTACCTGTGGAGGAAGGGCCACAGGCTCTATCGCGACACCAAGAGGAAGCAGGTAGTGTGGAGAGAGAAGGTGGAGAGCCTGGGCTACACTTCAGATGTCCTCCTTGGGTGGTGGAAGCACACGCACACCTGGTATGGCAAGCTGCACCTGAAGGAATCCTGACAGGCCGCTGTCAAGCTCACTGACCGGGAGACCTATGTCATGGCCAGGTGCAGCTTCCTGGAGGGTGAGATCCACCACCGAGGAGCAGCCCCTCTGTCAACCCTCTCCCTCAGACAGCCCACAGAGAGCCACTCCTCTTCCAGCCAGGAGACAGCTACCTTGTCCAGGCAGGTGTCTTTGGAGGGCCCCAAGACAGAGACCGCCCCCCCACAGCTGTACTCCCCATGCCGGAGGACGTGGAGGATCCCCTGTCTCAGATGGAGCAAGAAGAAGTAGCCACCAGAGACCAACCCACACCCACTCCCAGCTCCACCTCCACAGAAAGCAGGCAGAGAGGCAGACCGGAGGGACAGAGCCACACTGTCCTCTTGGAGATCAGGGACACAATCAAAGCCAGGACAGATCTCTTCTCCCAGCTGGTCCACTTCAACATACCATCCTGTAACTGCAAGCCCTTCATCACGTATGTGAGCCAGACCCTCATGGACATGCCCGAGGCCTAGTACCAGGCAATGAAGGAGAGGATCACAGCTCTTCTGCACAACCCTCCAGGTCCAGCTGAACCTGCTCCTACCCAATCCAGATCTGTTCCTCCACCCCAGGTGATGTCACAGCCCTTCCATGGATTTCAACAACCCCTCACCTACCAAGCCTACCACTACCAGGGCTTCCCACAGCAGAGGAAGCCCTTCCCAGTCCAGGCTCAGGTTCATCGGATGCCACAGATGCCATAGACGCCTCACCTGACCCAGCTGCAGACCAGACAGCCCCACTACACTCCTCCTTCCTCCACCCCACAGCCAAGCCCTTCCTCAGAACATCTGTCATCAGTCTTGGGCCTCATATCCCAGGTACTTGAGGAAGGGCCTCTCAACCTCACGGGACTGAATCAGCTCTTTGAGAGCTTCCTGCACACACCATCTCCTGTTGTAGCCTCAGGGACAGACACCCCAGTGGTGCCTCAGACCAGCACTCCAGCAACAGCCACCTCCACAGTCCCTGGCCCCTTGACATCTGAGACCATGGGCATGCCTCAGAGTGACTGAAAAGAGTGCCAGAGACTGAGTTGTTACCTCTTCACTTTATCTTTGCTTAAGACACTTTACTTGGGTCATTTTGCTTTTTAATAAAGTCATACAGTTTGTTATTAATAAAGGTTATCTTTGCTTCACAAACTGGGTTCATTTTTTTTACTTAATAAAGTGTTGGGGAAAAATTTGAAAAAAGGGTTAAGCCTTTGCATGCTTGTGGGATTGGTAAGGATAGCTGTGAGATGGATAGCTGTGGGATGGGTAAGGACAGCTGTGGGATGGATAGCTGTGGGATGGGTAAGGATAGCTGTGGGATAAGGATAGTTGAGGGATGGGTAAGTATAGTTGTGGGATAGATAAACCTCCAGTGCAAGCATAGTGGGACTGTATGGTCCACCCTCCCAGCTGTCACACATATGGCCCTTTATTATCAACAACAATTTAATCATTGATCAACACATTTCAACATAAACAAAACTCTTTATTAATGCCCTGTTCATTTTAGGGCCACTCAACATACATGACACAATCTCATCAGTGTGATAAGACAGGCTGAAGGAAGCATCCATTAAGCATCTACCATCCTGTCTTGCCACTCCACTGCTTCAGCTGGGGAGTTGCACCAGTGTTTCAGGAGGTTGCGCTGCTTCTTCCCTTCATGTGAAGCTCTGTTGGGGCCTTGCACATCCTTAGTGTCTATCAGGTTTTGTCCTTGCCTCCATTCACCAGGCTCCATGTCCCCATTGCCTTGTTGGCGGTCCACAAGCCTGTTCTGCAACACTGGGTAGCAGGTGAGTATGAGATTGTGCAGGATGCAGCAAGCTTCCACAATGCTCCTAACAGTCTGTGGGCGATACTGCATGGTGGCGAGAAGTACCTGGAACCTGTTGGATAGGATGCCAAAGGCGTTCTCCACCACCCATCTTGCCCTGGACAGCCTGTAGTTGAAGATCCTCTCTTTACAGGTGAGGTAACTGGAAGTGTAGGGCTTCATGAGGTAGGTTCTGAGGGAGAAGGCGTCCTCACCCACGATGAAGTAGGGCACACCTTGTGTGTCATTGGGTAGGGGGTCTGGATGTGGGAAACCCATGATGAGGTTGCGTTCCAGCCCATCCTTGAGGTCACTGGCATTGTATATCTGGGCATCTGAAGCTGACCCATTGCCTGAAGCATCGATGTACATGAACTTGTAATCAGCATCAACCATGGCAAAGAGGATGATGCTGAAGAAGCCCTTGTAGTTGAAATAATTGGACCCCGATTTGGCTGGAGCTTTGCAGGCCACGTGCTTCCCATCTATGGCTCCAACGGTGTGGGCAAAGTTCCACCTCTGATACCACTGCTCTGCAACTTTCCTCCAGCCTTCTTCAGTGGTGGAACACTGGAGGAGCTCCTCCACGTATTCTTTGATGATGGCCTGCCCCACTTCTCTGACCACAATGCTGATGGTGTTGTGTGGCACCTTCCAGACATACTGCATTTTTCTGTATGTGGTCCCAGAGGCCAGGTGGCACAGAGTCAGTGCCATCTTCAGTCCAGGCTGGGATGGAAGTTGGTGCTTGGCTTGGTCAACCTGGGTCTCAGACGCTCCACAACTTCGTCAAACATGGCTGGTGGCATCCTCATGAAGGGCTGGAATGCACGAGGGTCTTCATTTCTCAGCTCCACCATCAGCTTGTCATAGAGTCCAAACTCCACTCTTCTCCCGATCCATCTTCGGACCCAGACAGGGGTCTTGGACGTCTCCTTCTCCTTGCGTAGAAAAGGTGAAACAGTCTGAAGAGCGCTAGGTTCTGGTGTTGAATGATGGCGGCTACCAAAAGGAGTGTGCGATGATCCATGGTGGAGAAGAATGGATGATGTGGAAGAGCAAGAGCAAGGCTGAAGAGGTCTGCACATCATGGCTGCTGGACTGAAAGTGAGATCCAAGTGATTTCCTCCCCCTTTTTATAGGAAATGTCAGTTTTCCGCTAGGTGTCCTTCCACATTCTCTAGACATCCTCCAGACATCCTAAATATCCGAGATACGTCCCATATACGAACGTTTTGTCCGTTTTAATGCTTTATATCCGAGCTGCATCCACTTTCATCCTTTCTATGTCCGTGGTACTAACGCTGTGTGGATGTTCCATGTACCTTTTGTTTCCTCCCTCTTTCCATTTTCAGCTGCAGCAGATGTGAGTTGTGCGGATGCTCAGAGGATGCCGAGAGGATACATCAGATGTGTAATGGATGACAACGGATGTAGAACGTTTGTTGCCCGTATGTGTCGCGGATGTAGATCATTCGTGGTGGAAAGTTCATCTGCTCAAAAAGTTTTGTGCAGCTCAAAACCTTTTGAGCGGATGAAATAGCAGTAGAAGGATGTTTGAAGGATAGAGCGTATGAAAGACGTACGAAGTGAGTACACAATGGATGCATCGCGTTTTCCAATGGATGGCAAGCTTTTTTGTCCCTTTTACATCCTCTTTGCATCCGTTGGTGCCGTGTGACATAGACTTTACCAAGGAATAGGATAGATCTCCAGCCCAAAGAAACAACAGGCAAGGAATGTGCCTCTTAAATCCATCTGTCCTTACAATTCTAATTAAGAAGTTCATGGGTACTGTTGAAGCTATTTTCTTGAAATGAAACAAGTTGATCCAGTAACTGTAACTCATCACAATGCTGTTTATCTATATTCTGAAATTAAGGATGAAAATAGTGGATGTTTAGTTGTGCATCCTTTTTTTACTGCAATGTGGTAACATTTTAAAGCTTCTCTTTTACTGGATGTGGAGAAAACTCTATTCTGTGAATAGCACTGCATGAAAATCAACTTGAAGAATATAAAGAATGAAGGAGTCAGTGTCAGATATATATAAATCACAAATCACTTCAAGCTTTAAAAATGCACCAGTGACCATCAACTGAACCAAGTCTGCTCATCTACAGTTAACTTTTTGGTGATTATTGAAACACGGAATAGCAACATTGTAATAAAATGCTTTATATAATGCTGAATCTTAGTATTTAATTTCTGAATATATCACTCATAAAGATTCCTGTTATTTAATATAATTTGAGGATTTGAAAAATGATTATAAATGCACTCATCCTTGTAGTGATTTAGTCTACATGACAGTTTACATTGATGGGTGTTTTTGCTTTTTAACTGGACTACAAATTGCAGACAACCCTTTGAAGTTACAATGGCCTTGGAAAGCAGGTTTTATAGCCTATAAACTTCTGGCCAATCACACTACTTCCCTGGAGTCATAAGGCTGCATTTCAGGGTGCTTGGTAACCAGCTTACCGGTTGCAAGGGTCCATGTTCATGGGATTGTAATTTGCAATCCAGCAGAAATGGCAAGAAAGTCTCATTGGACATGTTACATTCGCTTAACCACACATGGTTTGCTTAAAGATAATGGGGACTCACTTTATGATTGCACAATTGAGACACATTACATGGTGACCTGCTTAATGATTGCTTCAACTTATGATCAAAATTCCAAACCCATTGGTTGTTAATCATAGATTACCTATTACTTATAAAAATTTTAATAAGCAAAATAAATAAATAAACTCCAGCTTTTGGAAACAGATATATTATTGTACTACAGTGAGCAGCAAAATACTGAAATAAACCTTAATCTTACATCCTCACCAGCCTCTAATCCTAGATCTAAATCACCGAATCACAGATCAATAGGATTATACTTTTTGGGACCCAATCAATTCCATGCAGCAGGAAAACAACACTCTTAATGTGTAACTGAGAAACATATCTCCCACAGAGGTACTATACTCAGTTCATCAAGATTCATTCATAACCGATAGTAGTAATAATAGTACTGGAAAATATTAGGAAAGTATTTTTAGAAATACTTTAGAAAATACAGGAAAGTGTTTTCTCCTACCAATTATGAACAAGCTCAAAAATTGGACTCTATCAAAGGCTTACTTTGCCTGTAGTCTCACCAGCAAAGCCAAATATTACAGATTTTGAAAGCTCGAATTGCAATGTACAATATGCAGTGGTACCCAGGGTTACTTACTTTCTTAACTTATTGTATTAAGAAACTTAGCATCAAACAATAGCAGTTCCTCCCCATTGATCTGATTTGCAGTGCACAATTATGAGAAGACTAAAACTATGTGCAATATTGCAAAAATAATAAAATCAATGTCCTTGAAGCATGCACAGGATAAAACCTCCATCTGCATTATCAACAATTTATGAAATTCAAGGTAAGCCGGTGGTAAGAGAGACATCTTGTCATGACCCTGTCTTTACTTCCATTTCTGTCGGCACATTGAGTAACATTACTGAAAACATTTGAGTTTACATTGCTTTCATATGCAGTGAACTGTGACCACAGGATGACAAATGCCACTGTATTTGTCAGTGGCAACCTGGAGTTAAGCAGCGCCAGGCCAGCACTTGATTTTCATTGGTATAGAAGTTCCAGATCAGCTCTTATCTTTCACTTGCACTGTGTCCAAACAACTAACATTAGCAGGCCCTTGCAGCCTCTTGGCAAAAAATAAAAATGCAGTATAGAGTTGTAGTAAAAGTGGTTTTCACTTTTCTGCCCATAAAGCACTTTAAATGGCCACCTATTTATTTACTACAGTTGTGTCTTGTCCCATGTCAAAATTCAGTATCAGTCTGCAACCTTCTTGTTCATGCTTATGTATTTTCAATGGTTAGTTATTCCAGGAAAATCTCTTGCAGCTGGGCCATTTGAACAGGTAGCAGCCCATGTTGCAAACTGCTCATGCAGCAGGACTGAGAAAAAGATATTTCCTGGACGCCGGCTGTTCTTGACTACAAGAAAATGAAAATACAGCATCTCTGCACCTGTTCACCTGATGGTGAAGGAAAGAAAAGCCATTATCAAGTGACAGGAGACAAAAAACCAAAATCTACTTCAGCAACTCATCCTGGAGCCCGTGATTAATCTCAGACTCCCCCAGCCTGATGCACATTAACCAGATAATTAATAATTTCTTTAGGGACCACAGCTCGGCAACTGCTTGATCAACCTGCAAAGCCTTCATAAAAAGATGCTGCATTTCTGATCAAACCACCAGAAAGAAACTGGTGCCTGCAGGAACTTGAAGCAATCTGTTTTTCTTACTTATAGGCAAATAATGAATCTCTGCTTTTCCTAGCTATAATTGTGTACCAACAAAAAATTCCTTAACAGTCAGAAATTCAGGGAACATTAAGCATTATCATTTCTTAATATAGTTCAATTCCTGCCATTTTCAGGTTCAGGTTCAGAGATGCAAACATTTCACGTTCTTGTGAAACAGTGTCTGCCTGTCCCCCCTCTCTCTCTATGTGTGTATGTGTGTGTGTGTATTCTGAGGCTCAAGAGACCATCAGGAATGACTTGGACTATGGCACAATGTCACGCCATAAGAGTAACATGAATGCATTTGGTCTCTAGTTCAAAGCCTTTGTCTGAAGCTGGTCAAGCTTATACAGGTTTACTCAGAATTTGCTGGGGCTTGCTCCAGGAAATTTCACAGAAGTACTGCCTTGGTATTAAGTTACAGTCGACCTAGAGAACATACAATTCATTAAGTTCAAGCTGGAAATAACTTATTGAGTCTCTGCTCTGCAACTATACATGGTTAATAGACTGTGATTGGTTTGGTATGTCACAAGTGGCGCAGAGTTGATTTATACTTAAGGTGACCATATTTTCTTGGAAAAAAGAAAGGACAAACCTGAAAAGGAGGCAAATGTGAAAGGTTTAGAAGGATAAAGAGAATTAATTGTTTATGTTCATAAAAGCTTTCAAAAGGAAATTTCAAGATCAAAACTAAGACAAACTACAAAAACATATATGCTAATGACAATAACAAAAATCCAACAATATATGTAAAATTATTTTAAACATACAATTCAATTTCCATATTTTTCACAATAATGTGGAAGATTGTGAATTAAGTCTTAATTAATTAAGCATCATTTCTACAGTAAAAGTTAAATGACCAAAATAAAGGACAATAGTACGTTTAAAAAAATAAATAAATTTAAAGGATTTGCTAAAATAAAGGACTGTCCTTTCTAATAAAGGACAAATATTCACTGTAACTATATACAATTAATTTTTATGCTGGAGTATATAGTAGACATAGAAGGCAGTTTACCTCTTTCCTATTCTGTCCTCTTGAACTGAAAACATTTCATTGTAGTGCAGACAAACTTTACATTAGTATTATATATACCTATATTTGCTAAATTTTAAAAAAGAATGTCAGTGGTTTCCACTTTTTATGCCAAAAATATGCAGATTAAAATTGTATTAATAATGGTTTGCTACAGCATAATAACTTCAACAGTTCCATTTTGTAGGAGGACTTTAAAAACACTCGATTACTGTGATGATGTGGCAAGGGACAGATTTATGTGAAAAAACAGAATTTCCCAGAAAATGATACTTCTGAATTATGCCAATTTAGAAAGAAAAAAAGGTGAATTGGGGGAGTTAATTACAATTATATCCATACATAAAACTTTAATTAACTTTAGTCCAATCCTCACAAAATATTCCATTGTTATTATTTCATAAGAGGAGAAATATGTCTTCATGGAGAAGGATTTTAATCCAATGATGGCTCAATTCCATTATATGACATCTATGTAAATGATGTGGCTTTAGGATGACTGAGGTACACTTTCCAGCCTGCTGCTCAAACTGTTGAGCTACTGTATCATGAAGAAGTCTTGGTGAAGTCAGTTTGAGAGGTTCTCCATATCACCCAAATGGAAATATATCTCTACAAGAGAGAAATACACAGAAAGTACTCCTAACAAGGCAGCCTTCAATAAGACACACAGCCTCCAATTTTCAAGTACCAGATTCAGAAAGTTGCTTTGATCTGTTTAACAAAGTACCTTACTAATGGTTTGCACAGTCTTCCTTTATGTGTAGCTGAGAGAATAGATTCAACATTTTGACATGCAAAAGAATGATTTTAGAATAAAGAATGGTTTTCTGCTATAGTTTTAATTCTAAGAGGTTTTGGGGAAATCATATGGAAGTAGTTCCTCCAGTTCTGAATCTCACTGGGGGAAACAGAGAGAGAAAGCAAATTTGGGAAGTTGTTCCTTGAGTTTTGAGAATGCTTTAAACTAGTTCTGCAATATGACAGTTGATTATAACAAATTATTCTCACTTCTGTGTTCTCAAATGGTACAGTCCCTCCAGGGACTGAATTTAGTTAAGAAGATATTTCATATGGAAATAAAAATACTAATATGAAACTGAAATTGTTGGAAAATATATTTATAGGCCTCAAATAGTAGTCTTGATCTTGCTGTGAACCCTTTATGACCAGATCAAAGTTTTTCAGAGGAAACAGAGAATGGCAGGAGCTTCATCTGTATGCATGAAAAAGACCATATCCCAACTGTTAGCTACTTTTTGAACTATTTGTCAGGGGAGGAAGACTTTTATTTGCTTTTATATGTTGCTTTTAAAGACTTTTATTCATCTCATGGGTTCTCCCATCTTCCTTCCATTAAATAACATTCAACTATTATTTTTCTTTCTTTCTTTTTTAAAAAAAGCCTGGATTCAAATATTAACTTTTGATGTAACATTTTTGCTACACATCAGAATAGATATATTGAGCTTCAAAAGGAAACTGAATTCAAAAATGATAAAGATGATTTAACTTCAAACATGAACTATTCACAGACTACTTTTTTAAAAATAATTCATCACGTTCTCCACACTGCACTTTCCATCCTTCTGCTTCAATTCTAGGGGGCATTCTTCAAAACTCTTCAGCTTGCCAACATTGGTAAACATATGTATTTGTGGGAAGTGTTTTCTCCTGTCATTACTGTACCTGGATGGTGGAATAAAGATATGACTACATCAATGTTTTGACTAAAACATTGTGCAGTGTGTTTTCTACAGACAGAATTTGGTAAAGAAAGAAAGCCTACTTTTCACCCTGTCTCTGAATTTATATACAGTATAAAATATGTATAATGTGATTTCATAATATGACAGTTTAAAGGTCATTAACTATTATTTGCAGGGCTCAAGCAGAAAGTGAACTATAGGGAATCAAGAGGACTTGTGTAGTCCTTTCTATATGTGAACTATTCTTTTGAGTGGGAGGAAAAGGAGTTTCTGTTTGCACCAACATAGACTTTCCTTTCAATAAAAACGGAAGCTTCATGGTGCCAATAGTGTAAGTTGTAATTGTTAAACAAGCTCTTTGTGACACATAGAGATCCCTCCCCCTTGCATATTTGTAGGCTTAGTATAGACTACTCTTCTAGCAAGGGAGGGTAGGAAGTCACAGTTTTCAACATGGATGCTTTAATTAGATATCAAAAGTTCTCTGGTTACTATAGCTTAAGGCCCTGTCACACTGCCCAACGGATGCAAAACGGACACAATGGACGAGCAAAATGTTCCATCCGTTGTTATCCTCTCTCAAAAGGGGCAAAAATTTGCATAACTGGAGTGGATAACATGGACGGGGGGAGGACGCAGGGCAGATGGAAAGCGGATGCGGAACGGAAGCCTAGCGGATGGAAGCGGATGGGAGCGGATGGCACATCCGCTAGGCTTCCGGGGGACCTCAGCAAAGCGGACGCGGAATGGATACAGCGATGCAGAGCGGATGCACAGCGGATGAAGTGGATGCACAGCGGAAGCTTAAAGGATGCACAGCGGAAGCCTAACGGATGCCGAGCGTTAATTGTGCATGCGGGGAGGATGCATTGCATCAGCCCCTCGGATATAACAGAAGCAGCTTGGAAGCAGGTTGCCATTCAGAGGAAAGACCTGCTTCCAGACACATCGACTGCCTTGCCTGTCCTGCCTGCATGTCTGCCTGCATGTCTGCCTTCATGTCTGCCTGCATGTCTGCCTGCAAGCCTTGCTGCTAGCCTTCCTGCCAGCCTTGGTTCCTGCCAGCCTCCCTGCCAGCCAGCAACCCCACAACCATGCGGAAGCACAGCAAGACTCAGCCATCTGCTGCCAGCCCTTGCAAGAGGGACAGGGCTACCATCCCGCCCCCTGGCCCTCACTCTGGTTCTCCTGGGGCTTCTGCAGCACAGGCTCGCTCTTCTGGGGCTGGGGCTTCTGCTGCTTCTGCTTCTGGAGGAGCTGATGACAAGCACTCCAGCACCAGCCACCTCCACAGCACCTGCACCCTTCACCCCTGAGACTGAGCGACCAAGAGGAGTGCCAGAGACTAATTTTTGTCTTATAGTTTGTTGTTAATAAAGTATACTTTTGATTCACACACTTGCTTCATTTCTTTTTTTTAATAAAGTCTTGGTGGAAACTTTTAGAAATGGTTTAAGCCTTTGCATGCTTGTGGGATGGGTTAAGATAGCAGTGGGATGGGCAGGGATACCATTGGGATGGGTAATAGCTGTGGGATAGATAAACCTCCAGTGCAAGCATACTGGGACTGTATGGTCCACCCTCCCAGGTGCCACACCTATGGCCCTTTATTATCAATGACAATATAATCAATCATCCACACATGTCAACATAAACACAACACTTTATTAAATGCCCTGTTCATTGTAGGGCCACTCAACATACATGGCACAATCTCATCAGTGTGATGAGACAGGCTCAAGGAAGCATCATTAAGCATCTATCATCCTGTCTTGCCACCCCATTGCTCCAGCTGGGGAGTTGCACCAGTGTTTCAGGAGGTTGTGCTGCTTCTTCCCTTCATGTGAGGCTCTGTTGGGGCCTTGCACATCCTGAGTGTCTATCAGGTTTCGCCCTTGCCTCCATTCCCCAGGCTCCATGTCCCCATTGCCTTGCTGGAGGTCCACGAGCCTGTTCTGCAAGACTGGGTAACGGGTGCACATGAGATTGTGCAGGATGCAGCAAGCTTCCATGATCCTCCTCATGGTCTGTGGGTGATGCTGCATGGTGGTGAGAAGTACCTGGAACCTTTGGCCAGGATGCCAAAGGCGTTATCCACCACCCGCCTTGCCCTTGACAGCCTGTAGTTGAAGATCCTCTCTTCATGGGTGAGATATTTGGAGGTGTAGGGCTTCATGAGGTAGGTTGTGAGGGAGAAGGCGTCATCCCCCACGATGAAGTAGGGCACATCTTGTGTGTCGTTGGGCAGGGGTTCTGGATCTGGGAAGCCCACAATGAGGTTGTGTTCCAGCTCCTCCTTGAGGTGACTGGCGTTGTATACCTGGGCATCTGAAGCTGACCCGTTGCCTGAAGCATCGATGTACATGAACTTGTAGTCAGCATCAACCATGGCGAAGAGGATGATGCTGAAGAAGCCCTTGTAGTTGAAATAAGTGGACCCCGACTTGGCTGGCGCTTTGCAGGCCACATGCTTCCCATCTATGGCTCCAACGGTGTGGGGGAAGTTCCACTTCTGATACTACTGCTCTGCAACTTTCTTCCACCCTTCTTCAGTGGAGGGGCACTGGAGGAGCTCCTCCTTGTATTCTTCGATGATGGCCTGCACTACTTCTCTGACCACAATGCTGATGGTGTTGTGTGGCACTCTCCAGCCGTACTGCATGCTCCTGTAGGTGGACCCTGAGGCCAGGTGGTGCAGAGTGAGTGCCACCTTGAGCCCAGGTTCCAGGCTGGGCTGGAAGTTGGTGTTTGTCTTGGTCAACCTGGGTGTCAGCTGCTGCACAAGTTCGTCAAACATGGCTGGAGGCATCCTCATGAAGTTTTGGAATGCCCGAGTGTCTTCGTTCCTGAGCTCCACCATCAACTTGTTGTACAGTCCATCCTCTGCTCTTCTGGCGAATCATCTTCGTACCCAGAAGCTTCTTGGCCGCCCCTTTTTCTTCCCGTAGTAGAGTTCACAGAGCCTGTAGATGGTTTTGCACTGTTGCAGAAGGATGGTGGCTGCCAAAAGGACTGTGTTACGATCCAAAGTGGACATGACTGGATGCTGTGGAAGAGGAAGAGGCAGATGAAGCCTGCAGAGGTCCGCACCACAGGGCTGCTGTTCTGAAAGTGAGATCCAGATGTGTTGCTCCCCCTTTTTATAGGCAGTATAGGTGTCCCTTTGCATCCTCTAGGCATCCTCTAGGCATCCTCTAGGCATCCTCTAGACATCCTTTATATCCGAGATAGGTCCCCTCTGCGAACATTTTTTCCGTTTTAAACGCTTTGTTTCCGTGCTGCATCCACTAGGCATCCGTTCTGCATCTGTTCCACGTCCGTTCCGCTTCCTCCCTGCGTCCGAGCGGATGCGAGTTGTGCGGATGCGCAGCGGATGCCTAGCGGATATAACGGATGCGTAACGGATGCATAACGGGTGCGTAGCAGATGCGTAGCGGATGCAGAACGGACGAATTGGATACATTTTCCGCGCAAAAGTTTTGGGCAGCTCAAAACTTTCTGAGCGGGTGAAACGTCAATAAATGTAATTACATTTAATAACATTTTGTCCTTGATATAGGAATTGTCTGAAATGTCTGAAAGGAGATTAAATACATTTTCTAAAAATCAAATATATGCACCATAGGTAACTACAATTTAACTTACATTATACTGATGTTTCCAATGATATCACCTTAAAATAAAATGCTGGCCAGAAATGCTGATTTTAAATATAGTTGTATATGATCAGTTTTCTTCCTAACTTCCTTCTATTGACAGACACCATTGTTTGATCTAATTGTTCATATTTCTAAACCTTATAAAAAAAATTGTTCATTTATTTTAAAGAATAAAAACACAAAAAAAAATTGAATCCCTTAAACTTTCTTTACAGCAACAATGAAATACTCCAAATACCAAAATATGTATTAATTAATGAAAAGCATAGTGCCTATGGTTCTGTACAGTATTGCTGTGAGGTTTTTTTTTGTCCAATCTAACCAACCATTTTATCTCTTTCTTAACTAATGCATATATCTGAGTATCCTAATTCTTGCTTTTGGAAATAGAATATGAATCGGATGTACAGAACCTCAGAAAAAGCAGTATTTAGAAAAAAAATATTGCCAGAAAGAAAAGTTCCAGAGCCAGAAAATCAGCCTATGTACTAAACAAAGAAATTCCCTTGTTCCTTCAAGTCACAACAATTGAACATTGCCAAAACTACATTACTGAATGTACATTGTTGATCTGACTATAGCAATGATAATGTACTTTTCTGCTACCACTGAATTCCCAAATGAAACATAAGAAAATTTTGAAGTGATAAAAAGGTACAATTGGACAACTGGGCCCAGTGGCTGAACTGAGAAAACCTTCTGCATGTGAGAAATTTATGAAGCATCTGAAAACAAAGCCACATAGAACCTGTGCAGACTGTGTGAATTCAACTTCAGCTCCTGTTGCCTAATGGTCAGGGCAAAAATTTACAAAGAATATGGCAGTCACACTTTGAATGCAGATCAAGAGGGGTTCTTTGGAGCCCTATGACCCTTTCCCAAAGCCAGGGTCTTCAAACAACTGAATTCATCCTTCTTCCTGTTGTAGTGCTTTCAATGCTCCTGCCTACTTAACTGCCACATGAAGCCTTAGCACAAAACAATATTTATTTACTAATGCCACAGTGACATGTAGCAGAACTGCTCCGCAACGCTTGAAATTTAGACAAATACACAAGAAACAGGCTAGTCTCGCAAGCATGTGCATATTCATTTGTATTTGTGTGAATGTGAGTGTATGTGCAAATATTATGTACATACCCATGTAACAAAGATGCATACCTAACCTCCATCCTGATCTCTCTCTCTCTTTCTGCCTCTCCCTCCCTCCTCTTTCTCCCCCTCTCTGTCTCTGTCTCTGTCTCTCTCTCTCTCTCCTCATATGATTTTTCACATCCTAGAAAGTTAAAGATATGTTCCAAACACACAGTACTGCCAGGGCAACTGTCTGCTCAATGTGTTGATACAGTAGCTGAGAAAATCAGTACCCTTAAAATACTGAATAGCTTAATGTGGAAATAAGCCTCATTTAGCTTAAAGATCACAGTCTAAAGGAAACTGGCATCCCTTTCCTTATAAGTGCTGCTGCGATGCCAGTTTTCTGCATATTAAAATGAGTGATTCTGCAACACACAGCTCAAGTCTTTGAAGTTCTCTCAAACATTATATGGAGTGTCACTGTTTATTAAAGATAACTAATACCCTAAGTCTTTATTTACTTGTGTTTATTGCTGTTTTAGCAAGAGTCACTAGAGAATGACTATGTTTTGGGTCCACCAGGATTCTTTAATCACTGTTAGTAGGTAAAATCATCTGTGACAACTAATCCAAAAAGCAGATTATATTTATTTTGGCTACAGTGGCTTGCAGTTCGTTAAAATCAACAAAGCCTTTTCATTAGCCCCCTGCTGATATCCCTAAAACAGACATTTCAAGGGTCTCAAAGCACAGAGGTTCACAAATGCAGAGAAGTTGGGTTGGATAGATTTTTTTCTTTCATTCTTCTTTCAAAAAATTGATTAAAGGATTGTTAAATATTGTTTTGGGGAGTTCTTTGTGACTAAAATGAACCCTCAAATTCAAAATAAAAATCATGCAGGTGACATTTCTTAAACACATCAGTGTACACAAGAGACAGTGAAATATTTGTACAGGTCTTATGCTTGTAAAAGTAAAAGAATGAGATCAGACTAAACCAGTGAAATTTTTTGCCTGATAAATGCTGCATATTTGGAGTACAGTTAACAGTAAATTCTAATTTGTTTCAGGCCTTCTACTTTTCATTATTCCCAGTGACTTCAGAATAGAAGTCAATGCACATCTGAACATCAAAACAATGTTTGGTTTAATATTGGACACATGCCATCCATTTCTCCATCCATCCATCCATTTCCAAACAGAATTCACTTGATTAAGAACTCTACATGAAAAGTCTTGCTTCATAATAAGAAAGAAAAGCACAGTACATTCACATTAAAAAGACAGATTTAAAGAAAATGGTTCAAACATTGGTCTGAATCTCCACTCATAGGAAATATAAAAGCAGAACTTTTGGGTTGAGTAGTTGCTTCCATGTATTCTGACTACACAAAAAGAGGTTTCCTTCATGTGGGCTAATAGTTCTAACCTTTACTTATTTTGGGACACCTATTTTCAATACATTTCACTATTATCTTAAGCCAGAGATTTTCACAATATTCAGACAGCACACCAGCATAACCAGAAACAGGTAATGACCTTCTCACAGAAACAAGACTTGGGTGGACCAAGGGATTTTATTAATTTATTTTAAAGTTAGGGTGCTTTCTTAAAGTTGGTTTGCTTATTTTATAGCTGAAATCAGCCTAGTTGTATCACTTTCCTGTCTTTATTAAGAAGACCTTCTCTACACAAACCTAGGGTTGAAAGGTATTTGCATAAGTTTGTGTAGAGAAAATCTTAATAAAGACAGGAAAACTATACAACCAGACTGATTTCAGCTATAAAATAAGCAACAAACAATTATCAGATTTTACACACACACACACACACACACACATACACACAGATAAACACACACACACATACACATGTTACTATATAGTACCTCTTTTTTATCATCATCATCATCATTTCTATTACTATTGCTATTATTATCTCTTTTATTCATTAAACTTAAAACTCAGTCAACTGAACATTTAAAAATGTATCACAAATACCAGTGACTGATGCTAATGGTTGATGTGGGTTGTTGCCAGAATCCTAGGTATCAACCAAGAGGTTTCTTAAAATACAGATATTCTGAGTAGCACAAATTTTTGCAGTTCTGCTCGTGTTATTGCAGAAAGCTGCAATTTCTTGATGTGTTTTGTAAAATTCTTGGACATGGTACCAAGTGTTCTGATAACAATGGGTATCACTGTGACATGTTTCATCCATAACTGTATAGTTCCAATGGCCAAGTCACGATATTTCATGATTTTTTCCAGTTCTTTTTCTTCGACTCTGGTGTCTCCTGGTACAGCAATATATGTTCAATACATATTCAATACAGCAATAAGTGCTCAATAAATTGTACACTTTGGCCTTCAACAACTATAATATCTGGCTGTTATGTTCCAAATGGCAATCCATCTGTATTCGAAAGTCCCACAAATCTTCACTGTCTCATTTTAAACAACTTTTTGCACTTATTGTTTCCATGACTTTTCAGATACAGGTAAGGGAGTATTTTTTATATAATGACCAGTGGATTAATTTAGCAACTCGATCATGTTTAGCTTTGTAGTCAGTTTGTGCGATTTTGCTGCACTCACATATTAAGTGTAAAACAGTTTCAACTTTGTCATTGCAAAGTCGGCAGTTTGGATTGTCAGTGGATTTTTGTATCTTCGCTTTCATGGCATTAGTTTGAAGTGTTTGTTCTTGAGTAGTAAGTATTAAACCTTTCTTTCTTGATGCTTCCCATCTTAAGCCATGCCCATATACAGTTGTCATTACATTTTCCTTCAATGTTTTTCAAGTGCTGTCCATGCAAAGTGTGGTATTCCATCTATTTAATCTGTCATCCAGCTGTTTTTCCTTATATTCTGCCTTTGTTCCTGTTGTTTTTATAATGTTCTCTGTTAACAGCATGTAGCAATTTTTCTGTACTTTGGTTCGCATAATTATTCAAACTTCATTTTTCTTCTACAGTTTGATGGAATTGCAATAGCCCTTTGGCCCCTATTCTTCTTGGCAGGTATAACCTGTCAATGTCACTTCATGGATGTAAAGCGTGGTACATATTCAAAAGTTTGTGTGTTTTCCAGTCCAGGTTTTCCAGTTCAGCTACACTCCAGTTGATGATTCCAGCTAAGTAGAGTATCACTGGAACTTCCCATGTATTAATAGCTTTAATTATGTTTCCAGAATTCAGCTTTGATTTTAATATTTTGCTGACCCTCCTGATATATTCCTTTTGTGTTGACTCTTTGACTTTTCCATTCAAGATATTATCTGCTTCCAATATGTCTAGGTATTTGTAACCATCATCCTTTGCTTTCATGCTTTCATTTCCAGTTCTAGTCCTTCTATTTTTTCAATTTTTCCTCACTGCATGTATAATATAGCACATTTTTCAAGTCCAAAGTTCTTTCTGATGTCATTGCTGAACAGATGAACTGTGTTGAGTATTGATTCAAGTTCAGTGGGGCTTTTCACATACAGTTTTAAGTCATCCATGTATAGTAGTAGATGGTTTATCTTGCCATGTTGGCTTGAGATTTGGTAGCCCAGTTTTGTGTTTCATAGGATTATTGTTAGTGGAATGAATGCAGTGTTGAACAGTTGTGGCAAAAGTAAGTCCCTTTGAAAGATTCCTTGTCTGATGTTGAATTTATCTTCATAGGGGACTTTTGCCAATACTGTTTAACATCACATTAATTCCACTGACAATAATCCTACAAAAACACAAAACACAAGATAAACCATCTATACATGGATGAGTTAAACCTGTATGCAAAAAGCCCCACTGAATTTTAATCAATGCTCAATACAGTTCAACTGTGTTCACAGCTTTTAATATTATTATTGTTGTTGTTGTTGGTTTTCCACTGCCTTGAGTTATCAATTTAACATGGATACTGTATAAATTTTCAAAGTAAATAAATACTTTTAGATTAGAATCTCAATCTACCGGTTATTTTCCAAAGCAGCACTATTCCATGTTCATTGGAAGAAAACCTGATTTCATACAGTTCTTCATTTTCTATTTCTGTTATTGAGAAAACTTTTCACTGAGAATTTAGATTTCAATATTGTGGATTCATGGTAAGAAGAAGAAACAGAAGATATCATCTACTATTTATTTTATTGGAAATCAACCTTAGAAAATAGAAAGAAATTTTTGTAAAATTATTTATAACTGCAAAAGATTTGCATATATTATGTTCATTAAGATGAATCCATTTGATTGGCTGCTTTAACAGGTGGAGGGAGTTAAGAATGTACTTGAAAGAAAGGGATGTGCCCTGAATTTCCGGGAAACAACTTACATGGGAGGTTTGCAGCAGAACAGCTGTTTCAGCTGTTACAAGGAAGCTGCCTATACCCTCCCACACACACACATACTTTCCTTTCCCTGATGAAAAAGTTAGCGCAAAGATGTGGCTGCTGAATTAAATACATGATCTTATAACTTCATTAGCAATATCAGATTTCTTCATCAGGATCAGCAGAGCCAACAATATAATCCAGTGTCAGGGAACTGAGAAGTTGCCAATGGCCAAATTGGAAGAGTGTTGTGAGTGTACAGGATCAGGTCAAGAATAAACTTCCAAAAGGTTTTATTTTAGTGTATATATGTAAGCTTATTTATTTATATTATGTAAGCTTAATTCTGAACATGATTTCCCTTAGTGCATTACATCACAGCTGAATATGCTGGAGTTTGGAGAACTGAACATCCAAAAAACCAAAATATTCCCAGACTGATAAATTCGCTAGGCAATGGAATAAGCTAATGGCATTGGATACCCTATGACTTGTTGTGAGAATATTCCTAATATATCACATAGTAATATCATGAAGGCAAAGCACACAATGAAGAAAAATGGTTACTGTAATGTCTCATCTGTAAAATATACTGGAAACTGCAGGAAGTGTAAAAAAATTGAGTTGGTGGGACAACTGGCACATAAAGTACTTATATTAAGAAATGCTAGAAATTGCTACTCTAATAAATATAACAGTTTGACACAAATTACCATTCAAGTACAGGTTGTCCTGAGGTTATAATGGCAATTGGGACTGGAAGTTCCATCACTAAGTCATGTGACTACTTCACTTAGCAACAGCAATTTCCACAGTCTTGATTGCCATTATTAGGCCAGGACATTGTTGGTTATTAAGTAAGAATCTCACTTGATCACAACTTCCAACTTCCTGTCAGCTTCTCCCCTGACTTTGCTTGTGGAAAACCAGCAGGCAATGTCAGAAATCATAATCATGTAACCACAGCTTGGTATGACATAATAGCAAGCCACGCCCAACTGTAACTCTGAATAGTTGCTAAACAAGTTGGTTTACCTGTGTAAGGCAAAGAGCAGAAACTTTATTAGTGAGAACTAGAAATTGTAATTACTCTCTGCTGTTGTTCCATCAACTATTCGAAAACTATCCATAGTATTTTCAAGCCCAACCTATTTTGAAATTAGATATTACTGTTTAATCCTAAACTATAAAAATTGAACAAAAACTAATTTCACTTCCTATTTAAAGGATAACTAGGATTAGTTTTGGACTAGGAATAGGGAAGCCAAGTTTCAAGCCCATCAGTACTGCAAGTTCATTTAGTGACTTTATCTTGCAGATCAATCTACCTAGTAGGTTGCAGAAAATATCTAGAAGAAGGAATACCATCTACACCATCTTCCTCCAACAGCAAAGACAGGAAAAAAATATAAGATAATGAAAACAATAATGAAGGAAGATGGTTAGGAATGAGAAGGGGAAATCAATACGTGCACATCATCCATTAAACATGGTTCAAAAATAGATGTGTTTTATAATTCCACCATGTCTCTTTCATCCCCCATTCTCACTGTCACTGAATAAAAACCAAAATTAGGATCAGTTTTTCTAAAAGTCTTTTCCTAAAATTCAAATTATTTCCCATTTAATAAGAAATGGAGTTTAATCATTCTTTTTTTTTTTTTTTCAGAAAACATTTTTCTGGAAAACTTCCTGGTATTTTTCTTCATCTAATTCAGTCCGTCCTGCTTTTATATTCACTTCAGGAAAAACACATCTGAAATCAATTTGAATTACTGTTTTCCAGAAAAGAAATATATATGTATATGGATTATAGTGGAAGGATGGATGGAAGGAAGGAAGGAAGGAAGGAAGGAAGGAAGGAAGGAAGGAAGGAAGGAAGGAA
>BLBF01000018.1:38620140-38655162 GCA_015471245.1 Laticauda colubrina | reverse complement strand
GAAGGAAGGAAGGAAGGAAGGAAGGAAGGAAGGAAGGAAGGAAGGAAAGAAGGAAGGGAATTATTGATTAGCTGATTCCTTGCCAGTCACTGATTGGTCATAATTATTTAAAGTATTCAGTAAAGTCCCAAATGCCATGAATAATATGCAAGGAGGGCACTTTTTCATACCCTTAGTGACAGATGATATCTGTTTTCACCTAGGAGTTGTATTTAAGAGCTACTGAAGCTCAGCAAAAGTGTATTCTGGCTCAAATGAGCTGAAAATTGCATTTGATTTGAATTTCAAAAAAGAGGAGAGGGGAGGGAAAGGAAAAATGGCCACCAAGAAAACAATTCTCTGTTACCACTTCTGGATTCACAAAGACTATTTTAACCAACTATGTTAAGATCCAGTATATGATGCTGAGAAAATAGCATTGCTGGAAAGCAGCCAGTCATGTTTAAAATAAATGTTTAATTGTCAAGATCAAAGCAAACCCTGCTTTTATGTATATTAGGAACTGTATGTTCAGGGGGGAAAAACCAATCTGTCTAAATAATTGAGGAGTAGTTATTTCTTTGTATAGCTTACCGAACTGAAAACTGAACTTTTTCCATGAGGACCTTCAGAAAATTGACCATATTAAATAGAACTAAATTGTAGCAGAAATGAATTTTAAAGACAGGTAAACACTGATGACCTTTACTCCAATTGTCAATTATAAAGCAGGATTGTGATGTATAATCTCCTGTAAATTCTGTGTATTTTTTTTTATAAATGTATATATTTCTATTACCAACATTAGATCTACCTATCTCTGGACCACACTAACACAGCTTGTGATTTTCAGATCACCCAAGTTCTAAAAATAAACTGTTTATCAGTCTAACTGACAAATGACCAATACTTAATTTAGTATTATTCAAAATTTTGATGTTCCCAGACCTGTTTTTTCCCAATTAGGTCATAGAACAATGGGAAGCCAATTGAAAATGGCTGCATTAACACATTGTCCTGGCAGCTTGTCTTCATTTTTAACAATTAGGCAGCGTCCAGAAGGAGAGATTATTCTTTCTCAACAGGAGTTGTTTCAGCTAGGCTGTGCAGAGGCTTAAAAGTGGTACACAGAAGCATATTCAGAGCCATTCTTTAAAAGCAGCTGCTTCAGATATTGTTTCCAACCTATTCTTTATGTCCATTCTTCTTCAAATATCACTTAGTTCTACCATAAACTGCATTAAACTATTTTACTGTAACCTTACTCTGTCTTCAGGATATCTCTGGAACAATGGGTCCCTTTAGGTGAGATCCATCCCCATCCTCTTGGCCTTCCAAAAGGACCTTAAAACCTGGCCTGCCATTTGGCTTGCAGCCCAAAGGGTAGGAGGTGTTCGTTGGATTAAGAAGATCCCATCTCCACCCCATTGTATACTGGTTCTTATCAGCTAATTTTGTCGATTTTAATGTCAATATTTAGCATTTTAAACTTTTCCTGTTATTTTTATCATATTATAAGCCACTCAGAATCACTTGATAGTGAGATGATCTCTATCTTTTTATATATTATAGATTGTATATATTAAAGATCATCTTTAATAAATAAATAACTCCATTTTCCATATAGTGATTGTTTCCTTAATATTCTACCTAAATGTGAATGTCTGTTGAAGAATAAGTAACTGACACACCAATTCAAATCCTCAGATTTATTCACATGGCACAGGACATGGAAAAGCTTCCTTTTTGTTGGCTGACTTGATGAATGAAACCTATCTGTCACAGAGATCCAATGACATTAAAGGGGGCGGAACATATTCAGCATGGTTTCCCCATGCAGTAAAATCTGACGCAAGTTGTTCTGAAAGCAAGTTGGGACAACCTTGAATCTCTTGGATCCAAAATGTCTTTGCAACCTATGGCTATAAAAGCAAATGCTTACAAAGTTAAATAAGGGCCCTTGCAATTCACATTTCTTTAAATTGATCATGGCACTCTTTTGATCAGAACCACATATTGCCTCCTTATATTCCCAGGATCCAGTGAAAGTGATCACTGAACATGCTCTTTGCTTTAGCCCCTTTTTGTTTTCATGAAAACTAAGGCTCCCTTATAAACATGGCAATGAGGTAAGTTAACCTGTAGGTGGATCAGCATTGTTCTTTCTCCTTGGATTCAGAAAATATAAATCTTGGATGTCTTCTAGTCCAACCCTCTGCTCAAGCAGGAGACTAAAATGCAATTCCAGACAAGTGGCTGTCCAGTGATTTCTTCAAAAAACACCCAGTGATGAAGCACCCACAACTTCTGAAAGCAAGCTGTTCCATTGGTTAACTTTTCTCACTGTCAGGAAGTTTCTCTTTAATTCCATATTTAATGTAAATATGAGTGACACCAGTTTGTCCCTTTCAGCAGCCAGAATGTCATATCACTAGTTCCCCTTGTGTCAGAATTTCTTTCCAGATCAAATTTGTCTCCATACAAAAAGCTATGTAGGGGTTACTAAATTGTAAAAAAAAAAAAAAAAGACTTTTGTGATAAGCACCACAGGAGAAGGACAGGCAGACAGGCATAAACATTCCAGAGGAGTCCCGAATAACAGGGACTTTTCTTGATGGGAGATTTTGGATGAAAGATTCACAGAAAACCTATACAAGAGAATTACAGAGACTGAAATTTTGATAATATTTGAATTAGTCCTCTGCTCAGATCTGCAATGCAGGATGTGATTAGAATATTTGTGCCAAATCTTAATTTGGTGCAATCCTTTGCTAATTCCTGAGCTTGGTTATTTGCTTGTAGATGTTTCATTACTCATCTTGGCAACTTCATCAATCTAAGTGAGTGTGGAGTTGTGTTCCTTGTTTATCGTAGCTTGTCCTACCTTTATTGGTGGGGGTCCTTATTCAACTGTGATTTATCAAGTTAAACAGATTAAAGTTCTATTATTTAACAATCTTACCATTAATATACTGATTGCTAAAGTTTTTCTTTATGTGGGCGACTACATCACCATAAACATATTTCATAGGTCATCACAGTATAAGTAGGCTACACAGGAACTGTGGGAAGCATAATATGCATGATTCTTTCAGATGATATCAAAGAGATCACTTGTTTAAAGGATAAAAATTTGAAATCTTACAAAATCCCATAGGTCCTAAAATCTTACAAGATTTCAAGTAGAATACCAAAATCTCACAAAATGAACTGCATATTAGAAATTACTGCATTTGGACATTTTTCTTAATACATAACCAAATATAATTTCTAGTGTGGCAGCATTTATTATCATGGTCAATCTATTTTTCTTTCTTTTCTAGACTAAATACATCTTTTTATAGGCTGCTGTTCTTCATAAGTAGCACTAGTCCCTATCCAAGATGTTTGCACTATTCACAGGAGTACAGGAGATTTAAAAAATCTGGGAAAGAAGGAAGAGGGCAGAAAGATTGGTTAGATATCTCCTTTGAGTGGTCTTTTTAAAAATTAGCCTGGGGGGTGGGAATGACTAGATAGATAACATTGGCTTAACTCCTTTTTAGTGACAGAGTACCAGTTCCAAATCTGAAATCAAAATGTCCATCTCTGGTTGGCACTATGGCATTGTTTTGAAGATGATTTATTAAGAGCTCTTAGCTGCATGAGACAGATTGTAATTAACTGCTTCCCTTTTTCTTAAATATAAAAAAAACTTACATAAATGAAATCGGAGCTGCTAAGTGCTGGGTGTCTACATAGCATCGATGAGATCATTGGCAACTGACAGTAGTCCATGGTACAGAATAAATATAGGGGAGGCTAGTTGGCAGGGGTGGAAAGGCAGAGTATTTACTCAATAAGTACCTATTTTCAGAATTTCCTTTGAGCTGGCTTGACTCAGAGCTATCAATTATTTAAAATACGTAACATGATTCTTCCTTTGTTGAGGCAAATCTACAAGAAGGCCCCAAGAGAGAATAAAAAATGAATTAGGCAGAATTTATTAGTTGCCAGAAGGTAGCAGAGGTTCAGCCATAAAGTCTGCCTTTGGGTTTCAAAAAACAGCACAAATACCTGCTCAGGAAAGATAATTTCTATTTCACCTTCTGCCCCAATCTGTTCTACACCTATTTTCCCCATATTTTCTTTAAGCAGAGCATAACTATGAAAAAGACATCAATCATTCTTTAAACTCCTTTTTTTAAAAAAAAAATTGGATTGATATATTATCTTCATTTAAATTACAGATATATTAATCTAGAGAACTGTTTACCAAGCAGCATATTAAATAAAAGATGCAAAAAATGCACCTCTCATATTTTAAAAAATATTTTAAACTCATGGACTCATAAAGCAAGCAGAGAGTATGCATACTTGGCTTCTAGATTTCAGTCTTAGCAAATTAGTTTATGAGTCTTTCCGACATTACTATTCTGAGGATCAACCTGACCAGCATGAACAGACCCAAAACCAGTACAAGATTTTTGGCAGGCTATCAATGGTCAAAGATGTACTATATAAAGACTGATATTTAAAGCTGGCAAAAATCTATGTTTTAGTTCCTGAGCTTCAGCTAACAAAAAAAAAGTGCTCTGGTCCACTATGATATTGCTTAAAAAAAAGGCAAAGTACAGATTTTGCAAAATGACAAGATCTTAATTTTTTATAGATTACTCCTTGTACTCTACTGAAGTCACCAGGCAAGTATGCACAATCTTTTTTTTTTCATAAACAAAGAATTTTAGTGTAATGATATATGCAATGATTAAGGCATCAGGCTAGAACCCAGGAGATCATGAGTGCTAGTCCCATTATTCCTTATTTTACAACAGTGTTTAATATTTTTATTACTGTTCATCTTATTGCAGTTAATATTCTATTAGGAGCAGACACAGTTTTCCAGGAACAGATGATCTTGCAAACATCAATGCTCATGTTATTTATAATGCTTCAACCTAGGTTTTCAACAGTAGCTTAGGTACTATTTCTTAGGTAGCTCTAGTACCTTAACATAATCATATTATAGGCAATCTGTTTATAATTCAAAATAAAAAGACAGTTTTGGTGGACTGAATACATTATCTTCTGCACTGTCAAGAAACATGTTGTCAAAATGTAATTTCTAAAGTATATGCTAGGTCAGAGTGGAAGTATTGTAAATATTTCTATTTCTGAACAGTCATTTGAAACTGTTACCATATCTCTGTCACTTAGCTAAGTCAGCTTTAACTCTTTCTTATTTAAAGAAATAAAATTTAAACAAGGAGCCACATGATATAGCATATTCAATCTTTTTCCAATTTACAATCAGACATGGAACCTAGCTTGGATGTCCTGACAGAGTTTGATTTCAGAAGAGGTTCTGCATTGTGACTGTATGACTGTAACTTTGTCACTTGTATCCTTATGATCTATACTGATTGTTTCCTAGTATGATTTGATTGCTTATTGTACCCTATGACTATCATTAAGTGTTGTACCTTATGATTCTTGACTCTTGACGAATATATCTTTTCTTTTATGTATACTGAGAGTATTTGCACCAAGACAAATTCCTTGTGTGTCCAATCACACTTGGCCAATAAAGTATTCTATTCTATTCTATTCTATTCTATTCTATTCTATTGTCAGCCGAAGCCTTCTGTTGACGAACATGGATCTTCAGAAGTGTATTTTAACAGAGAAGAGAATTCATCAAGCCCAATAATAATATGGCTTCCCATCCACTGTAATGCAAAATGGAAAAAAAATATAGCTGAGGTGTTCTGCCACTACATTTTTCCTAGCAACCAATTAACAAAACTAGCAGCAGCAAAGCAGGTACACCATTATTAATATGACTCTTCATCTTTGTCCATAGTTTTGGTCCAAACATGAATAACTAAATAGAATCCACCTGGCCCAAGAAGAATTGTTGAAGAACACCTTATCTGGAAAAGCTCCTGTTCACTTAAAGGAGTATCTAAGTTTCAGATTCTCCAATGCTTCATCTATAATAACCCATTTACTTTCACTGTAATATTTTCTAGCAACAAATCATATCAGTTACAAGTTTCTGAAACAGATGCACCCATCCACAAAGATCTATAAAATTGTGAGTATAAAATCAAGAACCTTTATTCTCATTTCACTGCAAGTTAACAAATATATCCTTTTGTATTTCCCTTCCTTGTATGCATGCACAGAGACACAGAAACATACACGAGTTATAAAAAGAACAGCTACAAATACAACTGCTGGTAAAAAATAATCAGTAGGCCTGAATTTACTATGTGATTGGCTGATTATTTAATCAAAACTGTGTTGGGGTTTTTATTCTCTCCCCCCTTCCCCAGGCATCTCATTAGGATTTTAGTGACAAAAGGCATCAAGCAATTAATCAGGAAACCTTCAGACCCAGAAAATCTTGCTCTGAAAAGCCTATATGTTTTCATCAAATAATCCTCTGCTCACGGATTCAGAAAACACAATTTGTTACATTTGTTACATAGTGGATTTGTATTTGCTCTGAAGTTCAAGGTACCATGTTAAGGAGCTAGTGGCCCTCATAATGAATTGCCAGAATTGCAAAGGATTGCTTTGAGGATAACCAGCAGCCAAACAAGGCCATGGTTTACAATAAATATTATGGTGATAAATGAGCAATGTGATCATGGTCATGTATCTTAGAATGGTTCTGAACTTTATCATCTCTGAACCTTCAAGGCATTTTGCTTTGAGGAAGGAAGATGAGAACAGAATGAACCCTTGAATGCCACCAAGGATTAGCCTTAGTGTTTGTACCAATATATTTTTTTCTTAGCATCATTACCGGAACCTTCAATTATTCTACATGAAGAAAGCAAAATTTATGCAAAGGGAATGGAGAAGGGCCAGGAAGCAAATCCCTTTTAACTAATAAGAAGCAAACAAAGAATAATTTATCTCTGGGTGATACCTTGCCACTCTAGACATTAAGATGACTACAAAATCTACTGCATGCTTACTTCTATACTAAAAGTTTTTTCTGTTCAAAACACTGCAACTCTGTATAATGGAATATTTCAAATTGAGCTTTTGAGTTCAACAAAATGGAAGATCACATTCTTTTTACATTGAAGAAAGAAGAACAAAGAATTACCTTAATTCTCATTGAGAGTTATTTTGTCTTCTAAAAATAGTTCCTGACTTGTTTGGATTAAATACTAACCACTCACAATGATGGGCCTATATGTGTAGGCATCTATAGACACACATGGACACATTATTTATAGATTGGTGTACTTTGTAACAGAAATAAGAAAATGATGAATTGGCTGATTACACTTTCCTTGACAGCTGGGTGAAATGGTAGCCAGGGTGACCAGGGGATGTCCTACTTCCACCTTGTGGAAAGGTATTCAGCACACGTAATAATTATTCATCCATTTGTTCACACTAAAGACATTGGCAAAGCAATTTTAGTCTGATAATCAAGACCATATGACAAACCCAAAGCCATCAGAGACCAATTTCAAGTATTCTGTGCAAGACAATGATTTTCTAGCAGCACTTACAAATGCTGCATACTTACCTCTGCATGACTGCACTTGCTCTCATTTATGTAACTCTCCAATATCATGTCATTTTTGTGTTAAAATGTTTTTTTAAAACCAAAGAAAAGTTTCAAAAGTTTTGCTAGGTCCTTTATATGAAAAAAATTTAAACTATGTCAAAATCTCTGCTATATACTGCCATAAAGAAGTTTTCTACTATTACTAAGTATCATCTTTTAAAATATGGTGTGTTTTGGTTTTAACTGCCAGTTGTTTTGCACATATTATTTAAAATAGAAATATAATCGTTACACATTTCTTTAAGGTAGACATAAAATAAGGTTTTTTAATGTTGCAAACAAAGGGTTAGTCATTCTTTGTCAAACTGTAGGTTTCAATGCATGTATCCAGAGAGAGGCTGAGACAGACTCTACCGGTATATACTCAGGGGTGGGATTCTACAGGTTCACACCTATTCACTGGAACCGATTGTTAACATTCTAAGCAGTTCGGAGAACCAGCTGTTAGATGAAATTACTGGCCTAATCCTGTAAGGAAGGCAGGAAGGAAACATTCTGGTGTTGCTTACAGAAAATGCCTCTCCGTTAACCCTTATTACATTCTTGGCAGGACTAGACTTCCTGTCTCTGGCATGTCTCTGGAGTTTTTTTCCCCTCCTTTGCTGGTACTTTTTTATGTAGAGTGATCATTCAAAGTTACAAAAACACTGAATAAAGTGACTTATGACTATTTTTCACACTTATGACTGTTGCAGCATCCCCACAGTCATGAGAGGCCAGGTGAGGAGATGCATGCCTTGATGTGAGTGATATTGAGTTGGCCACACCCAGCCAATAACATGACCACCAAACCATGCCCACCACCTAAGCCACACCCACAAAACCAGTTGTTAAAAGTTTGAATCCCACTTTTGTATATATTACAAAGTTAAGCATTACAACTTTCTAAAAAAAAAAAAAGAAATCCTGCATTCATGTCCATTATTTTATGCAGTTGTTTTTATATTCAAAATAAGAAAGCAATGAACATAGAAGGGATAAAAGTAAATATACACTTTCATTCAATATTTTTCTTTGGCAGAAGCAAAACTTCCAGATACTTCCTGTAACTTTTAGAATACCCTTCTACTTTTCAATGCATTCATTTCTTTTCTTCTTTACAAATACTGCATGTTTGAAATCTCACCTACATTTTCCATAACATTCAAGTCTGGGGATGATAAAGGTCATTTTATTTTTTCTCCCAGTAAGCACTAAATAGCTGATAAAGAGATACAGTTTGGGATGTTGTTTTGCTGAAATATCCAGCTTTTTCGCAGCTTCAATTTCTTCTCCGGGACAATTTTTTTATCTCCATATTCCCAGTTTACTGATTTTGAGTCTTGTAAATTAAATACATGTAAATTTACAGACAATTGTCATGTTTGACTTTGTATTATGAAAAGGTTCACTTAGAATTTCACTGAAGCATAGAATTTAACTGGGGTGCATGATACTAAATCGGATTTGAAAATAAATTCATAAAAGTTACTCAACTTGCATAGTTTTATTGCAAATTAGCAAAAAGCCCAGGGTTTGAACAGACAGGATGCTTACTTATCTATCAGATGTGCAGAGAAGGAATAGAAATACCCCATGTGCCCACTTAAATACAAAGCCATCTCTGATGACAGCTAATATAGTGCTTTGGATAAGGGACTGTGTTGTGAACCAAGAAATCCTGGCCAAAATCAGTTCTGTGCCATGCATTTACAACAAAATCTTCAATGAACTACCACTGTTCCTCCTCTGATTTTATTGTATGTAGCATAGAGACTGTTCCGTCCAGAAAGAAGCGCGTGAGACCGGGTTCCAAACAATAACTATTTTATTTAAACTTGCAAGGCAAAAGATACGGAACATAGCCCAAGCCGCGGCAACCCTTTATATAGCGGCTTGCCTGCCGGCTTGTGGCCAATGACACTTGTTTAACTCTTCCCGCCGTTTGGCAGCTTCCCAGATTGGTTCTTAGTGAACCAATCCGTAAGTGGCCTTTTCGGCCAATCAGAATGAGGGACTTGGAACCTACCAAGTTCCATACAGAACACACCTCCCCCTTTAGTTCAGTCCAACGTGGGTGATGTAGTCACACTGGTAGGTGGGGCTTTTTCTAGTCCTTGTTTACCTGCGAGGCTCAGTCTTGTTTTGGTCTTCTAGCAGTTCGGTCGGGATCGCTGCTTCTCTCGGCCTTCTCCATGGAACCTCCTGGAAGGGTGAATTAGCCATGCCGCTCCCGCCTGAGTCTCTCGGGCCAGTTGAGATGGCTCTGCTGCTCCCTCCTGGTTTGACCGGGTTGGTTGAGCTGGCCTGGCTGCCACCTTCCAGGAAGGCCTCACTTCACTCTCCTGCTCCTGGACTTCTTTTTTGGGGTTCATCTAACCGTGAGTGCTCTTTTTGTTTGGTTAGATTGTCGTTTTGCAGAGTTTGTTGTCTTGTTATGGGAGGTTCATCTCTCCCTTTTTTATTTGTTTGTACTTCCCCCCTCCTTGGTTGTTTTATAGTCAGAATTTATTATTTTTGGTTCTGCAACAGTTTTTTGTTTGAGGTTGCGGGAATGAAGCTGGTCTATGTGCCGCTTCTATTCCCTTTCATCGTCCAAAATTAGTCGGTAGGACTTGGGGCCTGTGATTTGTGTGATGGTGGCTGGAAGCCATAGAGGGTCCCCATTAAGATTCTTGGCATAGACTAGGTCACCGATTTCGAAGGTATGGTATTTGCTGGAGGAGTTGGGGAGTTTGTCCCAGGTGTAAGTGGGGTGTAATCTGTCCAGGTAGGACCATAGTTTCCTACCCATTAAAAGTTCAGCTGGGCTTTTATTTGTTGTGCTACTAGGGGTAATATGTTGCAAGGTTAGTAGTCAGTTTAGTCCCCCTGCACGTCCCCCTTGTCCATTCTCTCTAGGCCCTCTTTAGTATACCAAACCATGTGTTCAGCCCTGCCATTCGCAGCCAGATGGGCCGGCGCGGTAAAGGCATGACGGATACCCTGGACAGCCAGATATTGTTCAGATTGCAAGGCTATAAACTGAGGGCCATTGTCCGAAACCAGTAAATCAGGTAGCCCATGCATTGCAGTTTGTCGAGCTGTTTCATAACAGCCTTGGTGGTAGTGGAAGTCATGAGGATAAGCCAGTTCAAATATGCATCAACCACAATTAAAAAAGTGTTCCCCTTCGTTGGCCCAGCGAAGTCAATATGTACTCTAGACCATGGACCCCGGGGAGTTTCCCAGTCTCTAATTGGTGCCTGTGGGGGGGTAGGCCTCACTTTTTGACAGTCATGACATGTTGCAACCCAGCGTTCAATGTCTTTATCCAGCCCTGGCTACCAGACATAACTCCTGGCCAGGGCTTTCATTTTGACTATGCCCAGGTGATCCTCGTGCAACATGCCCAGGACGTCTTCTTGGAGGCTGCTCGGAATTACCACCCTGTCACCCCATAAAATGCACCCCTTTTCAATAGACAGTTCGGTCTGTCTGGCACGGAAAGTTTTAAAAGTCTCAATTTTGTTTTCCTCCAGCCAGCCTTTGCCTACCCAGTTCAATATGCGCGCCGTCAAAGGGTCTTTGGCTGTGGCTCTTGCGATGTCGGCTGCAGTCAGCGGTAGCTCTGGGCAGGTCTCAAGCTGAAATGTGAAGGTAGTTGGAGCAGGGTCATCCTCTGTGACGGGCAACGGGGAACGGCTCAGGGTGTCGGTGTGTGGAATGGCTTTGCCGGGTCAGTGGAGCAGCGTGTAGGAATAGGCAGCGAAGAATTCAGACCACCTCGTCAATCTAAGTGACAGAATGTTTGGGGCTGGCTTGTTGCCTGCTAGGATTCCAAAAAGAGGCTTGTGATCGGTTACAATAGAAAAAGGTCTACCATAAAGGTACTCATGGAATTGTTTGACTCCGGCGATGATTGCGAGGGCTTCCCGATCAAGTTGGCTGTAATTTCGTTCCAACTTGGAGAGCGTCTTGGAGTAAAAAGTGACAGGTGCCTCTCTGCCATCTGGGAATTGGTGACTCAGGATGGCGCCGACCCCAAAAGATGAGGCATCACAGGTGACCGTCAGAGGCAGGGTATTGCTAAACTGGATGAGAACGGTGTCTGACGTTAATAGGTCCTTGATACCTTGGAAAACTTTCTGTTCCCGATGGCCCCATGTCCAAGTGGTTTTTTTATCTAGCAGATGATGTAGGGGTTCTGCTATTGTTGCCTTATGGGGCAAGAACACATTGTAAACATTTATAAGGCTTAGGAATGCCTGGAGATCGGTTTTGGTTTTGGGTCTGGGGGCGTCTTTGATAGCCTTCACTTTTTTTTCAGTGGGGTGAATGCCTTGTTCATCGATTAAATAGCCCAAAAATTTGACCCGGTTAGTGGCCAGTTCACATTTTTCCCTCTTCACTTTGAGGCCCGACTTCCTAAATCTTGTTAAGACTTCTCTTAACCTGGTCTCTGGCTGGTTGGCATTTTTTGCTGAGACCAGTACATCATCAAAGTATGGGACAACACCTTTTATTCCATTTAGCATGAGTCTTTGGAACATGCCTGGGGCAATGCTGACACCAAATTGGAGGCAGTTACATTTGAATGCCCCTCTATGTGTTACTATAGTCTGTGCCTCTGCTGTAATGAGATCAACGGGTAGCTGTTGATAGGCCTGTGCTAGGTCGAGCTTTGCGAATATTTTTCCTCCCCCTAGCAAGTGCAGTAAATGTTGCACTACTGGCACTGGGTATGCGCTTTGTTGGAGTGCATGGTTCAGGGTTGCCTTATAGTCACCACAGATGCTCACTGACCCATCTGGCTTCTCTGGTATGACGATAGGCATGGTCGAATGGTTCTAAAACCCCTCGAGCTATTAAGTTATTTAGCTGCTCGTCAATTTTTGGTTTTAGCGCGAATGTGATGTGTCTGGCCTAGAGTCCCATCGAAAACATCTTGGAATTCTTGGAGCAGGCTCTCCTCCCAGTTGGTTGTAGCGATGCAGTTGATCCCGGTCATCCTGATTCCCAGGGGCATGAACCATTCGATTCCTAATAGGCTAGGGCGGTCACGGTCAATGATGGTCAGAGGCAAGATTTCAGCATGGTGTTTAAATTCAACTAAAAAATATCCAAGGCCTACTACTGGGATTCAATTTCCCTGATAGTCTTTTACAACTAGTTTTTGCTTCTGTAGTTCTCTCTGTTTAATGTTCGGTATTAGGCGCCGGATAGTATTCCAGGATACCTTTGATAGGAATGACCCTGAGTCGACTTCCATCTTGCAGGGTCTCCCCTCAATGCCCACCTCTATCCGAACCTTCTTTCCGCTTTCCGCCCTGGCATTGCCGATGGTGACTGTCTGATGCATTTCTTCCCTGTCAACCTGTTCTCTTATTGCGTTTCCATCTGCTGCCAGCTTGTCTGTCATCATGTCTGGGGGGGGGGGTGCTGTTGTGTCTTTTTGGACTATAGCTCTTTTTGTTGCGGCAGACCCTTTCGATGTGCCCCCTTTTATTACAAGCCTGGTATATTGCGTCAAGGAACCTGCATTCAGCCCGCAAGTGATTGATTGCCTCCGCAGCCCGCACATTGAAATTCCCACCGATTCCTCCTCTTTTCATGCCATTTTCTATCTGAATAGAGTTTATGGACATCTTTATCTTCATCTTTGGTGTCACTCTGGGTTTCGATGTCCTCATGGTGGACTGTCACTGTGGGCTGTTTCTTCCCTCCCTCTGCCTTTTTCTCCCTGGTTTGGATTGGCAGGTCTGGAACTGCTTCATTTTCCTCATGGTGGCTGCTGACTTCTTTGCTGCTTCGGCGGCAGTTGCCTCTGCAATGGCTTCGGCCATGGTTATGTTCGGCCTATTCAGTAGTTTGCTCTGAAGGGTAGAGTCCTTCAGACTGAGGACGACGTGGTTTCTTATTGCCTCATCCAGTATTCTGGAACTCACAGGCTCCTCTAATGTGTCTCAAGGCTGCTACGAAATCTGCTATGGTTTCATCCTCCATCTGGTCCCTCTTGTAAAATTCGTGCCTTTTGATTAAATTTGAGACTATCGGTGCATAGTGTGCTCGGAGCATTCAGTTCAGGTCAGACCAGGTATCTGTTTGACATCTCTGGGTTTCGCCAGCGCCTTTGCCATTATGAATACGGCCAGTCCGCAGTGTATAAGGAAGACAGCCCTTTTCCTTTGGTCTGAGATTTCTTCCATTTCGTTGTTTTCTAGGAACATCAGAAAGTGATCGATATACGATTCCCAATCCTCCTCATCAGGATTGAAGGGTGCAGGTGGCGTGTTGTTACTGGCCATCTCTCTCGCTCGGGTCAGATCGCCGCGTGCTTCGGTCTCACCTTCTACGACGATCCCACCTTCGCCGCCAGTGTTCCATCTGGAAAGAAGCGCGTGAGACCGGGTTCCAAACAACAACTATTTTATTTAAACTCGCAAGGCAAAAGATACGGAACATAGCCCAAGCTGCAGCAGCCGTTTATATCGCAGCTTGCCTGCTGGCTTGTGGCCAATGACACTTGTTTAACTCTTCCCACCGTTTGGCGGCTTCCCGGATTGATTCTTAGGGAACCAATCCGTAAGTGGCCTTTTCAGCCAATCAGAATGAGGGGCTTGGAACCTACCAAGTTCCATACAGAACAGAGACAATAACAGTGATTAGTGCAACATTGTCAGAAAGATTGCTGAGTTATTACTTTGTGTGTGTATATACTTACACACACACACAGCATTAAGAATAAATACTGAATAATTGTTCAGATTAAATGTTTTTATTTTGGTTTATATTTTGCATCAAATTTATTTTCATTATTACTGCATGTGTTCCTTCTCTCCCCCGCCCCCCCATTGATCTTTGCACAACTTACACAACAATATCTGGCATGGTTCCCATTATAAGTTCAATGTTATTTATAAATTACACACTTACATCAGCTATTTCCCCACACAGTGATGAAACTTCCCAAACATAATACAATGATTAAAGGACATGGCAGCTTGTGCTGCAAATATTCTTTCATGAAAGTACTGGGAAAGAATATCAAATTATTCATCATAGTTTACATTCTTTAGAAAACTACTCAGAGATAACATGATATTTTATCCTTCCCCTAAAATAGTTTATACAAACTTGAGTTTTTTAACATGGATAATACAATTTATAACATATTATGTAAGATGCAGTTCAGTGAAATTTAATGCAAGTAACTTTCAGAGATAGAATTTAAATATTATGAACCGTTATTTAATTGCAGATGAAAATGTAAGCAAATATTAATAAGCAAAAATC
Organism: Laticauda colubrina; assembly: GCA_015471245.1. NCBI lineage: Eukaryota > Metazoa > Chordata > Lepidosauria > Squamata > Elapidae > Laticauda > Laticauda colubrina. Next base: position 38,640,353 of record BLBF01000018.1, on the reverse strand, counting down.
TATTAAGCCAAAGTTATAACTAAAAGTAATCCTCTACTAATGTATAAATCTGAAAATGTATGAATCCCTATTTGTTATGTAATTATTTCTTTTGCAATTAAAATAACTCAATTGCAAAAACTTTTGCAATTGAAATAACTACTAACGTTTACTAATAATATTATTAGTAAAAATATCTGTATCAGTTCTCAGTAGAGATAATTAACATCTCTGTCAAAAGATTGTGAAAATGCAAATGTCAGTATATCAGCATCATATCAGACATATTAATAGCATTATAGTAATAGATTTATATAAATACAGCACTTCTAAATAGTTTGCAGAGTAAGTATATTGCTCCCAACAATCTGGGTCCTCAATTTACAAACTTGGAAGGATGGAAGACTGAGTCAGTCTTGAGCCAATGAGATTTGAATTGATGAGCTGCCTGTGGTACTGCATTCTAACCACTGTACCACTACAGCTCTTAATGTTCATTCTTCGTATTATGATGGGGCAAGTTCTACTTAATGAGAAAAAAAGTAGGAACCTAGCAACAGTGACCTCCAGTCTGTTAACTGGCAAGAAACAATTGTGGAGCATATTCCAATTCACAACAGGAATTCTATAGTTCCATTTTTAATTGCACTGCATGGCAATGAAACTTTGGTGAGATGATTGCATTCCACTAATTGCATTCCAGTAAGATGGCATTCCAGTAATTAAGTAAATTACAACATTTTTACTGACTTTTCATGCTGGAAATTTTTTAGAAGAAACTTGTTCTACTTGAAGTTTTCTAGTATTTCAGCTAAATACCTAAGGCTATGTTTCTAAAATATCTTTCTTATGAAATATCTGGAAATACAGTATGCAAAAACTGGGTAATGAAAAGTCATCTGATTATAACATAATCTTATGCAATTATACACGCACTTGAAATAGTTTTGATTTTGAACCGAATCATTTTGTACAAGATCAGATCTTTTTTTTTTTTTGAAAATTTTTTATTGATTTTCAATAAACAAACAAAACACAAAACATAAAAACATAAAACTTCTTTTTGGAAAGCGGCTTCCCGGGTTACATCTTTTTATACAGACATAAATTCGAATTCATGCTCACTTTTTATTCCATTTCATATCTTATTTACCATTCAACATTTTCTATATAGCTTCTCCCCTCTTTTCACTCTCTTAATTCTATTTTATTTATTTCATCTCAATTTAAATCATTATGCGTATATCTTTTGTCTGTTCTATTTCAATTTTCTGTTATCTTTTCTCATTAATACAAAATTTCTCCTGTAATCACTGATTGAAGTATGACGCCTTCAAATCTTTCCCCAAAATTTAACATTTAAAATATTATATACTTTTCATTCTGATTCTGCTTAGTACGTTCTAAAGCTACATACTATATTATAAAATAAAAAAGTAATAAGTTTATAATATAATTAAAACAATAATCCATAGCAAATTAAGCTCTATTATTAAATCCAGTTTTCTAACATTATTTCAAATATAAATACAATACAATCTTATGTACTTTTGCAGAGTCTCTTTTTTAATCATATTTTTACTCACTATCTCTGAATAAATCTTGTTTCTTTACATCTTGTTTTAAACCTTTGTAACTTCTCTTCCCTTTTTCCCTTCCTTTCTTCTCCAATCCTGCCTTTTTACCCCCTTGTCTCTTAATCTCTACCTTCTTAATCTCCACCTTCTTCTTTATTCCTCTCCATTCTACATTTTCTATATAGCTTCTCCCCTCTTTTCACTCTCTTAATTCTATTTTATTTATTTCATCTCAATTTAAATCATTGTGCATATATCTTTTGTCTGTTCTATTTCAATTTTCTATTATCTTTTCTCATTAACACAAGATTTCTCCTATAATCACTGATTGAAGTATGACACTTTTAAATCTTTCCCCTAAATTTACTTTTCATTCTGATTCTGCTTAGTACATTCTGAAGCTACATACTGTATTATAAAATAAAAAAGAATAATAAGTTTATAATATAATTAAAACAATAATCCATAGCAAATTAAGCTCTATTATTAAATCCAGTTTTCTAACATTATTTCAAATATAAATACAACAATACAATATTGTGTACTTTTGCAGAATCTCTTTTTAAATCATATTTATACCCACATATTTTTACCCTCTAAATAAATCTTGTTTCTTTACATCTTGTTTAAAACCTTTGTAACTTCTCTCCTTTTTCCTTTCCTTTCTTCTCCAAACCTGCCTTTTTACCCCCTTGTCTCTTAATCTCCACCTTCTTAATCTCCACCTTCTTCTGTATTTCTCTTTTCCGTTGCTTTCTGACATTGTATCAATTTTTCACCTTATTTTTCCCTTTTTTGATTGTTTTTTTAAATCTTAAATTCTCCATTCTCTTTCCCCTCTTTCCCTTTTCTTCTCCAGCTAAAGTTGTTTATTCATTAAAAATGGCTTCTTCTTCATCCCAGTCTTCTTGTTCATGTAGTTTCTGGTAGGTATAAATCGCCATTTCTAAAAAATGGAAAACAGATCCAGAAGAGCCCTTCTCTTCTTGTTCCTCTTCTTTTAGCTTTTTAAATTCAATTTTCAGTTCATCAACAAGTAGTGCCATTGTAAAAAGTTTTTTTAAACAACCCAAATATTTTTAGTTTTTCAAATAATAATTTCCAAAAGTCCCAAAGTCATCAAGCAATCCAAATACACACAGTCTGTTTCATTTAGCACTTTCTTCTTTTTATACTTTCTCTTCCTGGAGTTATAGTTTAGTTACAAAGCTCCAATTAAAATATATCTTTTAGAAGTCTTGTTACAGTTTAGTCTGTACAGTTTGCAGTCTGTTCTTATAAATTCCAAGCAGCCTCCTCCAACAAAATCTTAATATTTATTCTTTTCCTCTCCCTTCCCACTTATAGCAAAAAAGAGTTCTCTCTTCCCCCCCCCCCCCCCCCCCGATGCTCAGATATCTTTATTCTCCCCTTGGCTTTAGTTTTCAAGATTACCTGTTGATGTCAAAACAGGTTTTTCTGATTTCTCCATTCATTTGCTATCACTGTAAGGAAGGAGAGTGAGAAAAAACAAACTTTCCCTTTTAACTTTCATTTGCCACTTTTTCCATCTTCATCGGGAATGATGTATCTTTCATGAAGCTTAAATTCCAGGGTATTTAAATGTTACTTATTATCCCAGTTAGCCAAAAATTTTCACTTTCTCAGCTTCCTCCTGCACATTCTTATCCAGATGAAAGCTTCTTTGAGGCGGCCATTGCTGACCGCCGCTCCACTGCTTTCGGAAAAGGGAGTTAAGTCAGCTGAGGAGGGGGGTTGCGATTCCCCCGGAACCCTACTGGATCTCCCCTATCTTCAGTTACTCTACTGGGTAACTATAGCCCCCAAATCCAGCTAGATCAAGGGCACTCCAGTGGCGAGTGCAGCAGAAACCGTGCACAATTGCGGATTCCTGCCACCGCCGAAGCCTTGCAAACTGGAAGTCTCTGTACAAGATCAGATCTTATGAAGTTGGAAAAAGACACACATTTATTGATAATCAAGATAAACTGGACCATCAATTTTCATACGTTTGGACTCAGAGATATCAAAATTAAACTTAAATTGTCCCAATGGAATAGTAAGTTAAAACTTTTAAAACAATGAAATGTAACACAATTGTCTACAGCACAGGAATGGGCAATGGGGTTGGAAAACCACCATAGGGTCATAGCATGATGAAATCATGAATATAATCAGATGATTTCTAGAAGAATGTAATTGACCTGCCATTATAATTAAACCATGAACGAGAACTGAAGAAGCTTCTTGGATGAGAAACAAAATGTTTTCAAATTAAAAAAAGCATGTAAGTCCAATTACCTTTTTAGAAAAAGCACCTTTGGGACAACAAGGACCTGAATGATTGAGAATGTTCAAAGACACTTGAGACAAAATGGGATTGTGAGCCTACTAGCACATATAGGGTTTTTTTTAAGACAAAAAACTGATGTCTGCTTATGTTTGTTATGAAAATTAAAAAATGAGACTCTGTGTCTTCATGTCCAATGACCATACTTATTGGATTATCTGATATTAGTCCATTCAGTAAATTTGTATGTGTCTGTATATCTAATTTATTTCACAATTTGTTGGACGTGAGCTTTAATAAAAAAAAAATCCAATCTCAGTTCCATCAGAAGTAGCCAGGGATTTCTAATTTCTGAAATTTGATAGAATGGCCAATTTAAGGGTCATGAGTTCAGTATCTTTTTTCCCCAAGTGAATGTGGTAGCGGAACTACTCTCTTCAAATCCTCAAAATGGCCAAAATTACCTTGCCATAATTCATCTACTCTGCTAATGAATTTCAACAAAGGAATTTCAGCCATGAGGAACAGGAGCACTTTGGGAGGCAACTCTTTGCCATCCCCAAATTAGAGAACTTCAGGCCGTCCTTTTTCTAAAAATACACTTGACTCCAGCCCTTCTTGCATTCTAGAAGGTCCTAAAAACTACTGTATTTTAGCAAGCTTTTGGCTCATAGTATCTTCTATTGCCATCTGCCATCTTTAGTTGTTAGAAATATGCTTTAATATGGTTTGGTTTAATAATGCCTTGTGAATCCTTGCTGTGAACTGCCCAGAATCACATTACTAACATAGTTTGCAAAACTTATAAATTAAAATAAAATAAACAACATTTCAGTAAAATGCAGTACACTGTGGCTAATCATAATTACTAAAAAAAATAGTCATTTTCTAGCAGCTTTACAAACTGATTCCTTTCAAATAATCAGAGGCAAATGTATTTATAAGCTGGACTGCAGAAAATACATACATAACTGAAGTAGAACTATTCCATTTCCTCTTCACAATTACCTCAAGGAAAGAAAATGAATGAGAAAATATCATGACTTTACATGACTAATTCTTGTAATCCTAATTAAACTATAGTTTAGCTGAGCCTTACATTCAAATTTAGTCAGTGTATATATTATGAAAATATATTTTTCTTATATACATGTATGAGGATAAGCTTTGCAGCTCTACTGCAAAGCTACTACAGCTGGCATTACTGCAAAAACTACTGGACTTTCTATTTCATCAATCTTAAAAGACAAGAAAGACCAATGCTGGGAGAAAAAAAATCTTCATTAAGTTTTCTAATTCAATTGAACCAAGAGGTCATTGCCATATCAGTAATTTCTCTCTAAAGCCATTTGGCTAAATCTGAACAAAAAAAACCAAACAAACCCTAAACTGGAACAGAATGTCCTCTGGAAACTGTTCTTATTTTTTAAAAAACACAAATGATATATTTTTATTAGACAATAGAGCAATTGTGAGTGTGATAATATAGATATATTCAATATCCAAATTCAAACCATGCTGATAGGTTTAGACATTTATCATGGTAGTTCAAATAAAGAAGATTATGTTTACAGCATGAGCAGGCATATATAGTGTGTTGTGTATCCACAGACAGCTCATGAGAGTAAAAATAACAGTAATACAAACATATATATATACTTTGATTTAGAAAATGTTGTTTTATTTATTTATTTTTGTTAGATACACTTTAATTAATAAAACTGTAGAATCTAAAATCTTAATAGTCAGCTACTATTTAGCATCTCAGCTTTCTAAAACAAGCAATAGTTGATGGAGATAGACAAAAAGGTATTGCTCATACAAAAAGCTGCAGGCAGATATAATATTAGTTTACATATTTGATTTAGAGCCTAAATTAAACTGTAAAAAAGGAAATATGAATCTTACAAGTCTCAACATAAAAGCTCCTTAGTACTCAAATATAAGAAACACATTTCATAAATAAAGACCCAATAGAATGTTAATAGTACAATAAATTCCAGCGATACTTCCTACTAGGCAGATTTCACACTGTCTTTCATGAAAAGAAATTCAGTTCATAGTCAGATTTGGAAAAGAAGACTGGTGTGAGAAAAAAAATCTTTAAAATCTGATTTTTAAAGTTTCAACTATTTTATTATAATTTTAAATCATTTTTTTTAATTCAACAGCTTAGTCAGCATTATACTAATACTGAACTTTAACCATGCAGAATGTTGCAAAAATATATTTCATAGCAATTGAAGGTAAGTTATTCTAACTTCTCAATGCAACTTCATAACAGGTAGTCCTTAACTTATGACCACAACTGAACCCAAAATGTCAATTGCGAAGCAAGACAGTTAAGTGAATTGTGCCCTATTTTATAACCTTTTTGCTGCAGTTGTTAATCAAATCACTGCAATTGCTAAGTAAATCCCATGGTTGTTAAGCAACTCTATTTTTCCAATTGACTTCCTTTTCAGAAGCCGTCTGGGAAGGTAACAGATGGTAATCACCAGATCCCAGAATAGTGCAACCATCATAAATACATGGCCCTTTCCAACTGCTTGAACTTTGATCACATGATCATCGGGCTGCTGCAACAGTTGTGTTAAAACTGGTCATAGGTTACTTTTTTTTCCAGTGTCACTGTAATTTTGAATTGTCACTAAATGAAAGTTTGTAAGTAAGGACTATCTGTACATTATTGCTTTCTTTTCTTTTACTGTTCTTTTTTTCTTTCTTTCCTCCTAGACCTGTCCAGGCCACCACAGATGCCCCTGACATGAGTGACATTGAGCTGAACATGCCCACCTGGGCACAGCCTCAAATGCCCCCCTCCCTGAGGTCAAACATAATCCTGATGTGCCCTCAATTGAATTGAATTTGACACTCCTGTTCTAGGCAGTCACCTGAAGTCAACATGAAAGTAAGCAAGCAGGGAAGGTAGTCACTGATAAATCTCAATAATCTCAGATCTAAAGGGTTAAAGTATCAAATTCAGCTTCAACACCCAAAAGCTCCAAAAGAAGATAATATATGTAGCTCAAGGTTGAACTGTGAAGTCTTTGGTTCTCTCTGAGGTTGGCTGTTTGCTTGTTGACATTTCAATAGCCAACTGGGTAATATCATCAGTGGAAGTGAATGCAAGCAAACAACCAAGCACAGAGAGCACCAAAGATTCCACCTTAAAAAGAGTACAGCTTGACTGTCTGCACATGTGCTATTTCCATTATGAATCTGCCTGGTTACTAAAGGAGTCAGAAGAGGTGCTTTGACAATGTGGATATACAGTATTTGGCAACACATGTCACTGCTTTCTTCCAAGATGTTTACAGCCTTAAATTTCCTGGTGACTCTCATCTAAGTAGTCACCATTACTTATTTTTTTGGAGTTTAAGCAAACTCAGTTGGTGTTGCATAAATTTGGTATATTGATAACTTTAATACTTCTAGTGGCAGAACATAAACCCTAAAGAAATAATTTCTGTAAATAAACATAATCTACTAGTATGTTCAGCAGTATTAGAACAAAATATGATTGGAATACTAGTAGAATTATAACAGAAGTGACAACTGGTAAGCAAGGTGAATTGGCAGTTAATTTCAAGGAGAAATTCAGCCTTAGATCCTTGAATATCAAATGAGTGATTTCATTTTAAATATTTGTATATAAATTTTAACACTGATTCATCATATATGGAAACAATTGAGGTGCTATTTTATTAAAGAGTTGATTAACTTACAATTAATTTCTAATATTCACAATCATATAATCATCCAGAAGTTTATATTTCAAAAAACATAAATGAAACATTAGACATTTTTAAATACGTATATATTACTATGGTAAACAATCTGCATCTGAGAAAAATCCAACTTCAATCATGCAACTATATTTTATAAATGTCCTCTTTTAATTTACTTTGGATCTAAGACATATATCATAAATTTTCTTCCTTTTTGCTCAAAATCTGCAGTGTGAATTATTTAGCAATGATATTTTCAGTTGAAAACGGATTTCAGACAGTACAAATATTGACAAAGATGCAGAAGATCAATGACTTGGGGAGTTATACTAATTCTAAGAATCTTGAATAAAATTCCTTTTATTTCACTTGCTTTCACCAAGATTTTGTCAATATTTAGTTCTTTGCAACACTATGGTTCAAGTATTTATCAATTTGGCAATTTAAGATCTTTATTGTGGTATAATTGGCAAAAATCAATGACATGGCTTTTTATCAATATGAAGTGCAGAGTATATCATGACCATTCTGTGAATCCTAAAATAATTGAAGAGAGCCCAAGTTGAAAAGCTGAAATCTGTCACATGAATAATATGTGCCCCTCTCAATTCTGTATCATTTTGCTGTCTGCAAAAGCCCTTCCTCAAAAATATTAAAATATTTAGTGCTTACCACTAAAGTAGGTTTAACCTAGATTTCCTTATTGTCCTGAATAAAATAATGTTTATTATCAAAACCCTGTAAGAAATGCACTTTCTATCCCAGTCCTGCAAGTGATATCATTATTTCCTTAGCAAAAGCAGAATCCTGAAAAACTGAAAGCTGGACCAGACATTATTTATGAAGAATCTAAGTCAGATTCATTTTAAAATGAGAATGAGGAGTTGGTCTTTCATCAAAGTCTCAAAGGTGCTTTTTCAAAAGGCAACTAAACTTATTCCTCAAGGGGAAAAAAACAGTCCAGCTGCTTTTTGAAAAAGCACCTTTGAGACTTGATGACATACCAACTCCTCATTCTCGTTTGAAAATGAATGTTATCTAGAAACTTCATCAGTTTTGACTGGATGGTGGGGGAATAGAAGGATAGGTCTAATAGGATGGGGGTGGGTGGGAAGGAAGGATTGTATTTCTTTGTAGTCATTTGGTCATCAGCAGGTTCTCTGAGAGCCATCGAGGCCACTTGGAACATAGATAAACTCCCAAACGGCCTCAACATTTCTTGGATGAGAAACAAAACATCTTTCTTCCTCCTCAAAGAAAAAACAGTCCAGTTGTTTTTTGAAAAAACACCTTTGAGACAGCTGCATACCTGAGAATCTCCATAGACATAAGTCACCAAAGCTTTCTTTGTTTCTATGGGTTTTCTAATCTCTTTCCATGAAACCAAAGCAGAATCAGTATAATAGAGACAGAGTGTTCAAATGTGAAAGCTCACTGAGAATCAAAAAATATTGTCTTAGAAAGAATCATAGGACATGTAAATAACTGAAACATTTCTCTACTTCTGTTGAGATTAACTGCATGCCTATGAGAAACCACCACAGCACCCTTTCCAATGCACTTTCTAACAATAGTATTGCTGATGGATGTGAACCCTCTATAGTCTTATCTCAATGAATTCATTTCTTCTCCTCAACAGCTATTTGGATGCATTGGATACCTCCATTTTAATTATACAATGGGAAATGCACTTATAACTGCAAACTAAAAAATACAAATGTTGTTGTGTTTACCTTCCCAACAATTCTCAAGAGGAATGAAATTTAAACTGTAGTATATACAGAAAATGATGTCTCATTACAAACTGCACACTGATGCTTCTCTGATCCTCAGTAATTCTGTATGATGGGCATGTGACAGTTGTATTTACTGTGCTTAATTAAATCACTATTCTGCATCTCTTTCCAACTTGATGCCATCTGGAAATGAAAACACAACTTTCAAAAATTTCAGTCAACATGGCAAAGAATTTTGAGATATGGACTACATATCTAGACATATCTAGAAAACCAGACATATCTAGACATATCTAGAAAACCAGATTAGAGTGATATATGATACATAAGTCTTCTGTAAAATCTACCTTGCAGATCCATTTTTTAAAAATTCTCCTGCAGAGAATCATCTCTCAATCAGAACCATCATTGTTTTACATTTCTTCTCTTCTATAAATCATCTTTTGCAAGAAATCTTATATCTTATTTTCTGGTAAGAATTATTACATTCTAATTTTTTAAAGAGATTTAAAAACAAACCTGCTAGAAAAAATATTCTTGATCAATGTGTTATATTGGTTTTTTTTTAAGTGTCAAAATGACAGAAATATTCTTCCAAATTTTAGACTCTAAGCATTAACACAGCATTTTCAATTATTTTTTTTCAGGTTAATTTATTCTTATTTATTTAATTCAGTAGAGAAAGAAATATTTTTTCACACCTACTGTAACTTACTCAGGAATGATGCATGAAAAGATAAAGCAAAAAAGAAACCCAAATGGAGTTTAAACATGTATGATATATGTTTAAACTGTTGACTGCACTGTTTTAGTTAGCAAATTTGCTTTGTGTCATTCATAAGTAATCAGAAGACTTATATTTTTGTTTCTATTATTGATTTTGCAGCTATGCCAATTAATATGATGATCCTAGACAGTACATTCAGAAGTTACCTTACAGACATTCTAAATAAAAGCCGACATCAATTGGGCACTCAAAAATGAGATAAGAACTAATTTTCTATAAGAACTCAAAAAAGTAACTTCTTACTCCATTATATATTCTTTTTTCACATCTTTCTTATCCTTTACTTTAAAAATTCAGTTAACAAGACAAATCAAGGACAGAGAAAAATTATACCCTCCTGAAAACAGATTGTTTGGAGATATAAAATAAATGAATGCAATGACAATATGTTTCACATAAAAATCTTCTCATTTACCAACTGATACTTTCACCAACATAAGCACCATCATTTTATATCATCTTTATTCAGATCACTGAATCAATATGATTATGAAAAATGACTGTGTAGTTCATAAGTATTACAGCATGTATTTCAAATATACATTGATTACCTATTGGAAACTGGGATCAGGGTTATTCCTGCGAGCATCCTTTTTGTTTCATGGAACTGGGCTTTTGAGATAGTGATTTCAGTGTATGGTAATGATTCCAGATTTCTACATAAGGCTGATTTATGGTATCTCTTTGCCTTTTTTAGCATTCAACAACTGAAGGTCATATGGAAGCTTCTGGTAAGCCTTTTAGTATTTCTTAAGAAAGTATTTTAAATAAGTCATAGAATAGAATACTGTAACTATGAAATCACTAGTGACCACCTCCTAACTGTCCTCAGGATTCAACATTCAGCAGAAACTTGCAATGATTTCATAATTTGAAAGGCTTTATACTCTAGGCGAACATACTGGTTTGAAGCTGTTTTGGGGTTGTACTCCAGAATCAGAATATGTAGTTTCTATAGTTTCTTTCTATAGTTTAGAAGAATATATAGTTTAAGTGAGGCATCATACTATGACATAATAGATAAAAGTGGAAGCCAAAATTCTACTTACCTGCTATAGTGAACCATTCCATTATCTAATTTCCATAAGTACAAGTGGTAGGGAAAATTGAATATCAACCATCAACAGGACGTCTAAAGCCCAAATTCCAAGCAACAAATTTCATGGTATGAAGGGTAGTTTATCATGCATGCCAAACCTACATAACACACTTTTTAAAACTCCCCTTAAAAGTCTTATCATATGGCATGGGATCATAATGGGTGTAGAATGAAGGTGCTGCTTTAAAAAATGCAAATTCTTTCAACCCAGTCCACAATCACAATTGTTGTTCAAACTGTTATCATTGTCATCACCATTAACATCATCTCTTTCTCCTCCTCATTGTAGTGCTTATCTGCAGACCATCTTGATACTCCAAACACTCAGTTTTGAAAAATGAGAATTTTTATGGGACTGCAATAAAAGATACCTGAAAAGTCCCAAAAGCTGCCTTATCTCAAGCAGATTGATTAATATAACAAAGCAAACATTTTAGTTTCACAATTCTGTTATGGGCGAATAGGCTAAACACTCTGCTAAGAGATTCCAGGCTGTATAATTTAAGGTTGAATGAGAAACTGCAGTAACATTTTATATTATGTATTAGCTATCATTGGTTTTCTCATTTCATTCCCACCAGTGAATTTTTGTAGGCATACTCTTAATGAGATTGTCCTGAATAGTCAGTTTCCTGACAGTACCTCACACAGAATGCTTTTCAACCAATCTTTGTGCTCACATCAAATAATTAAATGCTATAGAAATATGAAGCCAAGTAGTATAGAATTTACACACAGTACTATGTCCACGAAGTGCTTCCATAGTGAAAGGATTTACTGGGGGGGGGGGGGTGTACCCAATTGGAAGCTCCTTTTGCATCCTTGTGAAGTTGCCCATTAAAATGGTACCCGTTTATCTACATGCAGTAGCCTACTTTCGAATCACTCAGTTGGTGGAGCATATGATGAGACCTCACCCTGTCCTGCAACAGCAATGGGTCTCAAACAAAAGGCTGGTGATTGGCTGCCCAGTATTTTAACCTCATGAAGTCATTGTGTTCGTACTCCATACAGTATTTTTTACGAAACATAATTTTAACATATATTTGCATATTGAATTTTAAACGTGCTTCATTCAAAATATGAAATGATAATGCTAAACATAAAGGACCTAGTACAACCAGAGATGCAATTTCTTTCTTTCAGATAATTTTATCATGCTGAAAATCAGTTGGATTTAGAAATGCTTATCTTTGTTTCCTTTTATTTGTTGCTGAATCATCGCCAACTTTTTACTTGCTAATTCTGTCTCATAAATATAATGAGGACCTTGTATGAAACAGACCAAAATAAATTTGCAAAATAAAAATTGAGTTTAATGAAGTGGTGTTAGTTAGGCAACATTTTCTCTGCTTATATTGCAGTTCTACATATTTCTATTTAGAAATAAGTATTGCTGAATTGAATAGTGCTTCAGCCCAAAGAAGTCCCAAATTAAAAGTGATTAACTTGATTGAGTTTTGTAAGATCTACTAAATGTAAAGAATAGCAAATATTTTAACACTATAAACATTTTCAAATATGAGAATTAAATATCTGAATCTGAAATCTTCTTACTTCCCTAGATTTGTGTATTCAGAATCTTCCTGGTGTTTAAAAAGAATCCTATCACACAATATGCTTTGAAATTCCCTATCATAATACACATTGAATTTGTCACCTTTGAATATGAAATGTCATCCTTGAGACTGGCAAAACTTAAAGTCCACCTAATTACTTTGCGGTATTTGTTAGCACTTCAGATGGCATTCTAAACAAAAACATATATACACTGGGTACACACATACACACACACGGACGCACACACACACACACACACACATGCATTTTTTAATGTAGCAAGACAGGCTGTTACATGAACTTTATCACCTTTTGATCATTCACGCATTTCACTGTTATAATACCATTGCTGATTAATAGCTATTTCTAAAAACTTTGATACATGTGATTAACAGATTGTGCAAAAAAAATTGTGATCACAGAAGCAGTACAGATCATGTTGCACACTTTTTCCCAATAATTTTTCACTGTGTTCATGTTTAAAGTGTTATTTTCAGCTTCACTGAGATTTTTAAGGTCCAGTTATATTTTTAAAATGAATTTCATTCTGTCCAGGTCCTCCTATAATTACCTAGTCTACCTTGGCTCACATGTTGTAATATCTGGATAACTAATTCAACACTTTAACAGTTTTGGAGGGAAATGGTACCCAATTTCAAATAATCTGTGCTTTTCTCAATTGTCAGATTGTGTTTAGCTGAAGGAGTTTAACAGGCTGTATGTCTCCATTGCTCCAGATATACACAGAGGAGAAAAGAGATTATAAGGGACAGGGACTTGGATGTGTAGATTAAATAAACATTTTTGAACAACAAATCCTGGCCCTCTGTTCTCAACTGATCCTGTCATCTCTAAAGCATGACCAAATGATTAGTGGGGACTATATCTGTGTATCTCAACAGTAATGGAGATTCTTTTTTCCAACTATCATGTACTGAAGTCTGAGTGCTCCATTGGTTTGTGCATTTTCAGTTTGATCAGCTCATTATTTTCTATCTTCTTCTCTCACTCCTTCAAATCAGAATGTTTGCCAAATGGCTGGCAGCAGTGGTGGGATTCTTTTCTTTTTTAATTACCGGTTCTGTGGGCATGGCTTGGTGGGAGCAGCAGGGGAAGGATACTGTAAAATCTCCAATCAGAGGTGGTATTTGCTAATTCTCCAAACTACTCAAAATTTCCGCAACCAGTTTCCCAGAACTGGTCAGAACCTGCTGAATACCACCTCTGGCTGGCAGGTAACTTTTTGTGTATTAATCTACCCTTAATATTTGTTTCCTCTGATCTTTAATTTTCATAGAAATTCCACCGGTCATTGGATTTGGGTATGTATCCACTTCTACATACCTATCACACTTTTCCCTTTCAAAGTAAGCACGACTATGCTAGGTGGAGAAATGGAGTAAGAAATAGTAAATGCATGATGTAAGAAAAAGAAATGTAGCTAAATGGGATTTAAAGCAACAGTAGTTGTTATACTTTTCTCTACCTTTATATCTTTGCTCTGCAAAGTTCCTCTATTGACTTTTGTCCAATAATCCTCCTATCTCTTTCTTTTGGAATTTTTTTCAGGAACTCTATTAAATCATGACTTTCTCAAGCAGCTTCTTCCTTCTGACCCATTCATTCTTTCTTTGCATATTTATTTTGCATTCAGATCCTCGTTCATTCTCTATATGAATGATCAATTCACCTAGGTATATTCCTTTTGTATTTTCTGTTCAGTCAGCACCCACTTTTGATTCTACTTTTGTTTCTTTATGATGAAAGAGTTCTAAAGTAATTTATTCCTGTTGCATTTGAGTTAATTTTTGTATTTTTCCTGTTAAAACTATGATTAGCTACAAAGGTCAATATCTATGAGACCACCATGGCATATGGAAGATTGTTGCTTGGAATTTAAGGGGAGTAAGTGATAAAAAGCATTTAATGCTTTTTTTGTTTAATGTTTAATGCATACTTCAATATGCATTTAATTGGTTATATTGAGAATTTGCAACTGACAGCCAAGCATGCTTTATCTCAGTTGACAAATACTTTTGGCAAGCTTTCCTTTAACTCTCTTTTTATACACTTTTCATTTTTTCACTTTTTTCTACCAAGCCACAAATTTCATTTTCAATCTTATCTGGAAATATAACTTGTAATTAACTTCAAAATCATTCCAATTTATCTGACTTGTTTGGCATCGAGTACAAAGATAACTAAGGTACATTGGATCCCACAAAAGGTAACTTATGTCTTTCACTGAATTATCAGGAAGCTCTGGAGGAAGAGCAGAAGAGGGAGCAATACAAGAAAAAGCAGTTGTCTAGGTGAAGTCAAGGAAATAAAAGGCTGGCATCATAATTCTGAACAGTATATAAGAGATACAGCAATTTCATTTAATAAAAGAAATTACACATATTAAAAACAAATATGTAAGATGACTCAAACCTACAAATATTTCTGCATGATTTATGTTAACCATATATAAATAATTTGATGGGGGTCACTGTACAGGTCATTACCATTTGTTCAAAGTTACAACAGCACTGGGGAAAGTGACTTTTGACCGTTTTTCATACTTATGACCATTGCAACATCCTCATGGTCATGTGATCAAAATTCAGAGGCTTGGCACCTGATCCATATTTATGATGGTTGCAGTGCCTCGGGATCATGAGATTCCTTTTCATAACCTTCTAACAAGCAAAGTCAGTGAGGAAGCCAGATTCACTTAACAATTGTGTTACCAACTTAACAATTGAGGTGATTCACTTAACAATCTGTGTGGCAAGGAAGGTCGTAAAATGCGGCAAAATTTACTTAACAAACGTTTCACTTAGCAACAGAAATTCTGGATTCAATTTTGGGCTGTAAGTTGAGAACTATCTGTATAGCTTGCATCATATGTACCCAATGTGACATCTGGAGCACTACTTACTACCTTCATATGCTAGTTTAGCATATAGTGAATAATTATTATATCCTAATCCATTTCTGAGATTACTAGCATTAGTAATTCATATAGTATTAGTAATTCATGTTTGTTTTTCTTTCTCTGTTCTTAGTATAGTTGTTTATACTCTAAGTGTCCCAAAAAAACACAAAATAAAGTTCCTTATTGTAACTTTTAATTGACTTTAACAACTCTCGTAATTCAGTAAGCTTTAGTACTCAGAATGATCTACCAGGGTTTTTCTCTATACAGTGAAAATATTATAATATACAATATAATATAAAGCTGTCATAGTGATTAAATTTCCAAGTTACCAATACTGTAATATGAAGTATTTCATTAATATGCATGCACATTATATAGCAAAGCAACTCAAGCTGGGGAAAATCTGACTAGAACTTTCTATTGGATGTATTAAAAATAAAAGTATTCAAAAATTAGTAACTCTACTACACTTTTAGCATTGAGAGACTTTAAGAGACAATGAGAAATCTTTGAGACATATGAAAATTATACAATGAATTCAAAAGAAACACATAAAAAGCTAATTGAGCATCTGAACTAGAAGAAGGCAGAAGAATGAACTGTATCTTAAGAGTCTAATTTTAAGAATATCTCCTTGGCTGTGAAATAATTTTAAAACAGATAATTTAGTGAAAATTGAATCCATTCAAAAATACAGTTCCCACACAGCTAGATGGATTTTTAATAGCTACAGACTGCATTTACCATTTCTGGTAAGGGTCAAGAGACAATAAAGCTGATACATCAATGTCTACATAAAGGTGAGATTTTGTAAGGAGATGGTACCTAGTTTTGTGAGGGTATAATCCTAATCCTATTTTCCAATCCTTTAATACTAGCTCTGCTCTGGCTCAAGAGATTGGGAAGGAAGTTGGAGAGGGGCTTAGAAAGGAGTACTTGTTAATATTCTGAGCTGATATTTAACTACTTCTGAAGGTTTTCCTCCTTCACTTTGTAGCATCTAGCTAGAATTTCATTTTTCTTTGGCCAATTTCTTGCTACTCCACACTTATTTCCATTAAGTTTGGTTTTTAGGGAGTTATCCTACTGATGGACAAAGCATCTTCATATTTATTTCTAACATTCTGTTTGTCAGCCTTCAAGATTTTCTCCTTTTGCTTTGCATCTTTCGGTTGTCATAAGTAATGGGGGAAGGAGGGGGGAATGGTTATGGGAAGTGAGCTGGAGGTGTTGCAAACCAGAATTGTATAAACTGGAGGGGGTGCATTCTTGCTTAGGTTTCTATTTTATGCTATGTGCAGCTGTAATCTTTATCAAACGATGCCAAGGTCAACGGACAGAAACCTCATCATCACCTGGAGATGCCCACATGATGATATACCCAACTTTTAATTGGATGAGCCAACTGAACTATTGGGGGTGGGAATGTTGCCATTACTTTGTATATGTGATTTACACGCCCATTTTCAGCAGTTGGTGTTACTACAAGCAAACGAGATGGGGACTCTGCAACCGTGTGCATATACTTCCCGTAAACTAACTGAAACTGAAAGAAGATGGGCCATCTGGGAAAAAAAAGCTTTTGCAGTTCACTGGGTTCTGTTAACCTGGAAGCATTTCTTAGAAGGGGCAAAACACCCATTTGAGGTGTGGATGGATCATAAAAATTTGGAGGCTTTGAAAACACCTTGGAAGCTGTCTCCCAAGCAAGTTTGCTGGGCGCAGTACTTTAAGCGCTTTAATTTTTCATTGAAGTACATTCCAGGGGGGAGGAATTTCATGGCGGATGCTTTATCTAGATTACCTCAATACAATAGTGCTCACCAAGAAGTGGTACGGCCGATTGTCCCAACCAAACAGATGCAGCTCCAGTGGTTACCAGAACCCAGAAAAAGGAGGTTGATTTATCAAATGATTTGACTGCACAATTAAGAGATGCTCTAAAACTTGATGATTGGTTCCTTGCTCACTCAAATAACTGTACGGTTAGAGATGGATTGGCATGGGTGGGGGCCAAATTATATGTGCCAGCGAAGCTGAGAAGCCAAATATTACAGCAAGCTTATTACTCTAAAGCTGCTGGTCATTTTGGATTCATGAAAACCTTACACTTGGTTAAAGGCAATTTTGGTGGCCTACCTTGAAAAAGGACATTGAAACTTATGTAGCTAGTTGTCCTATCTATGACTCAGCCAAATGGCCTCCTGGTAAACCAGCAGGCTTACTACAAAATGTGGCTAGACCAACCACTCCATGGAAGAAAATCTCCATGGATTTTATAGTGGAATTACCTGAAAGTGGAGGAAATACAGTTATTTGGATAGTAAGTGATTTGTTTTCCAAACAGGTACACTTCATACCTTGTCTGAAAATCCCATCTGCAAAAACATTGGCTAAACTGTTTATTTTACATATCTACAGGTTACATGGGGTTCCTGAATGCATAATCTCAGACATTTTTTAAAACCTGAACATACCTCCAACTTGAAACCAACTCAGATTGACCCCCCTGTACCATTGCTAATTGAAGGTGAACAACATTTTGAAGTTAAAGAAATTTTGGATTCTTGAAAACGAAAGGGTTGACTCCAGTATTTGGTTGCTTGGAAACATTTTCCTCCTTCCCAAGCTGAGTGGGTGAATGAGAAGGATGTTATCAAGGCATTTCATACTAAATATCCTGATAAACCCTAAAAAATTAGTATGTTGCTGTCTATTGTCTATAACCTTGTATTTTTATCTTTTTTAGGACTAATGACTCTTTTCTAGGAGGGCCAAATGTCAGCCTTCAAGATTGTCTCCCTTTGCTTTGCATCTTTCGGCTGTCATAAGTAATGGGGGGAGGGGGGGGAATTGTTATGGGAAGTGAGCTGTAGGTATTGCAAACCAGAACTGTATAAACTGGGGGGGGGGGTGTGCATTCTTGCTTAGGTTTCTATTCTATGCTATGCGTAGCTGTAACCCTTTATCAAACTATGCCAAGGTCAACAGACAGAAGCCTCATCACCACCTGGAGATGCCCACATGATGATATACCCAACTTTTAATTGGATGAGCCAACTGAACTGTTGGGGGTGGGAACGTTGCCATTACTTTGTATATGTGATTTACGCGCCCATTTTCTCAGATTCAGAATTCTTTTGTTGCTACCACTTGATTTCCAGTAAAAGATATCTTTTCTCTGATTAAAGAAGTCTAAGTGTTTCTTTCTTGGATTTTGAATGGAGCACCAGCTGACACTGTTGCATTGGAAAGAAATAAAAGAGGAAATCTCTATGATATTTGGAGGTTGCATGAAAATACCAGTAAAACTAACAGAATGAAAAATAAAATCAAAATATTAGATTTTACTTTTCTGTAAGACTACTTTAGGTAATTAAAATTGATTTAATTAAAACTAATTTTAATAACTTAAATCCAGATTGCAAATCTGTATCCTCATCATTCAAAATATATGAACCATCAGATCTAGGATAGTTCTTCCCAGAAATTAATAAAAACTGCATTTTGATTACTAAAAGTTACCAGTTGCATTAAAGCCAATATACATATTCAATATGTATATGGCTGAACAAGAAAAGGATGAACAGAAATAGACTCCATTCTGTCGGGAAGAGTCTTTTATATCCCTGTGGAACTGTTCAATGGTAAGTTTTCCCAACCTTTCTCCCATAGTAACACTGACCCCAAAAAAGAGAAAAAAGATTGATTTCAGGCATGATCAAAACATCAAAAAAGGTAAGTTAAGAAACTCACAGAACCTTTATTTCACAGGGAAATGAGCTTTTTCATATAAGAGTGCTTTTTACTTTGAAATGGAAATATCAACATCTAAAATTGAAATATATTAGAATTCATACTAGAAAAGCTAAAATGTAACTCAATTCTTTATTTATTTTAGTACAAAGTTTTGGCCGTAAATACCATTATCATTTTTTATTTGGAACCAATAACACTGGAATCATATTTTTTAAAAAAAATATTTTGTACTATTCTTTGCAGAAGTCTTCTAATGTTCAGCAGTAGAAGACAAAAACAAAACATCAAAGCAATCACCATTTACTTACAGAGGAAAACGGTTTACAGAAACAAATTTATATATATGCATGGTGCATGGTGCATGGTGTGTTTCATGCACCCAGGTGAAACCCAGCTTGCTAATAAAGAGCAGCCGTCCCTTCACACGCAGCCAAGCTGCACTGAAAGCCTCCAACACAAGAACAGACTGTTGCCAGCCAATCAAAGCCACAAAACAGACAGAAGAAACCAGGAACACCAATCAATCAAACTCCAAGTCCAATGAACACAGGTCCAGGCTCCCAACCAATCAAAATGGACCAGCCTCAAATTTAAAACCAGGAGCTGTAAGACCCACATCCATACAGAAGCCTGATGATGGCAGATGAGATTCTGCTGAAACGTTGCTACAACTTTAACAGAACTACAATGACGTGGGATAATACCCGAAGGAAGCTGAACAGCACATATATATATATATATATATATATATATATATATATATATATATATA
>BLBF01000018.1:38588919-38619740 GCA_015471245.1 Laticauda colubrina | reverse complement strand
ATATATATATATATATATATATATATATATATATGTTTTTTTAAGCTTTCGTGGGTACTTACATGTGATCTGTTCAGCATATATATGCATATATGCATATATATGCATTTTTATTTTCTTGGATTAATGTCCGCACATACATCACACATTTTTATTTACAAAACATATATTTTTCTCTTCTGTTAATTGGGAGGGTTTGTGTAGAAGCTATGTTATGTATTTATTTAGAAAACATGTCTTCAATTTACAACCATTATTTAGTGACCTCTCAGAGTTACAATGGCACTGAAAAAAGAGAGTTATGGCCATTTTTCCACACTTGCATCCACTGCAGCAGTCTCTTGGTCACATGATCAAAATTTAGGCATTTGCAACTGGCATGTATTTATGATGGTTTCAGTGTCCCAGGATTCATGCAACCTTCTGACAAATGAAGTCAGTGGGGAAGCCAGATTCACTTAACAATTGTGTTACCAATGTAACAACTGCAGTGATTCACTTAACAATTGTGGTAAGAAAGGTTGTAAAATGAGGCAAAACTCATTTAGCAATGGATATTTTGGCCTCAATTGTGGTTGTACCTGTATATATACATTTGTTGCAGGTTTCCTTCTAATCCAAAATCTCACATCCTGCAGACCTGAATGATGAAAATTGTAGCAGCAAAAACACAAATGAATCCTGCCTCATTTAAAAGCTTCATCAATGCAACACCAGTGTCCTCTTTCCTTTCTTACCATGTTGTGAAGCTTCCTGCTCTAAAGAAAAGACCATGGATATTGGATATAGTTTTTCCTATAGAGCTCCTCTGTTCCATTGTTTGCTTTGTGGATTTCCCTCGATTACAAAAGGTGATATTTTCACATTCTTTTTCTTATTGCTTCAGGGGATGTTTTGCAATCTCTTTCCAATAGCAGCTCATTGTGAGGGAGTTTTTTTAGGGACGGGTGATTTTCCCTTTTGCTCCAATGAGGAAATGGAAAAATAAAGGCAGAGCTAAGACATCAGAGATTATTTAGTGCAGTGGAGTCCAATCTTGGCAATTTTAAGACCCATGGACTTCAACTCACAGAATTCCCCAAGCAGCAATGCTAACAGAGGAATTCTGGGAGTTGAAGCCTGCAAGTCTTGAAGTTTCCAAGCCTGGACACTCCTGATTTAGTACTTCCTCATGGGCCAGTTGGAGGAAGTGCTACATACCTCAAAGAATGTGAAGTTAAAATGTTCACCAAGTCCTGCATAGTAGCATGAAAATGTTATTCATGGTTTGTAGGATTAAAAAAAAAAGGAGTTATATGGAGTGGACTTCAAGAATTTAACGAAAACATGACATAAATTAATTCTTTTTCTTTATGAGGCAATTTTCCTTGTGTCCTTTCAAAATAGGGCAGGAAATTCTGTTTGAATTCAGATTTTTAAAAACATCACAGATGAATAGCCTCATGTTTTTATACTGTCTTTTACAAATCACTAAGTTTTCTTAGAAGTTGGAAATTCTTGAGATTATCAGGCACATGAAATTTCACTTCAAAGATAATTTGCTCATGATTATTCATTTCCCTACATAACATAGCTTCTACACAAATCCCTCCCAATTAACAGAAGAGAAAAAAAAAATCAGCTAAGCCTTATCTTGAACACAATTGCTTAGAATCTTTTCCTTATATTCTACTGCAGCATTTCCAGAGGAAGAAAAAGAGTCAATCACCATACACACTGTAATTTTCCCTTAAACATACTACTAAAATCATGAAAAATATATATTTCCCACTATATCTTGAGAATCTTCGAAATTTAATTGTATATATTTCCATGTCGTGTACATACAGTTCTTTACATATTTCTTGCATAAGATAATAGTTACACATTGCTATATTGTTTTGGCATGTGTGTGTGTGTGTGTGCATGTGCGTGTGTGAATCCCACTTTTATTATTTTTATAAGTAACTCAAGATGGCCAACATATCCAACAGATCTTTGTCCTCCTATTTTCCCCACAACAATAACTCTGTGGGGTGAATTGAGCTGAGAGAGACTGGCCCAAAGTCACCCAGCCTGCTAAGGCAGGATTTGAACTCATAGTCTCCACTTTCTAGCCTGGTGCCTTAACCACTGGACTAAACTGGCTGTCTCCAAATAAAAAGTGGTGCAAATTTCTTTACTCAGCAACTTCCCCTAAAAATCCTGTTCATCTCAAGTTGATATTAAACCACATATTGCCTCATACATGCTAATCATTCTCTCACACTTCTAGGAGTAAGTTCCCATTTCATATTTAGTAATAAAATATTGCAAATCTAAAAAAAATATCCACAGAATTTAGATCACTGCATTAACAGAAAGTTTTTCATTTCCTTAAAAAACTTTTTGTAATGCTATACATATCCCCAAAACTATCACAGATCTATAAATCCTTGATACAATTACAGGAATAATGTATATACATACTCACACTATAAGTTCATTTGGACATATTTTCTATGAGAATAACTGCATCCTGATGGCATAACCAAGTGTTGTTATGCATTAAGCTCCAATATATCTTCAATATTACAATCTAGTTCCCACATTATCATTTCTGACTGATACAGTAATTCCAATATCTTATTTCAGGCAGATGTCTTTTGAAATCTTTCCATCAACATCTTCTCAACATTATTTTGGAGTCCATAATAATTGAAATTGCTGCAAATATCAGCCGGTAAATAATCAGGCCTTCACTTGTATGTTTTTATGAAAAAGGACATAAATTATATATACATATTTACATGTTTCATACCTAAAATGAAATCTGTGTATTTGCATATTCCAGGATCACAACAGGAGCACAAAGTATCTCTTTAAAAATTGGTTAACCGTTGGGTTAATGCTTCACTGTGGGGTTCTATTCAATATTTTCTCATGTATCTGAGTTTTTTAAAAAAATAACAACAATGTACATATGTTATTAGAGAACTGGTCATACCAGGTAGAATTAATTCCATCTCCCAAGTTTGAAGCTTGTTAAATTTGGTTATTCAGAGCATTATCTGGAATTGAAAAGTGTAAAATGAACAATAGCTGTATGTTCTTCTGATTTTTTTCAAGAAACAAATTAAGGTGTGCAAGATATTGGATTGCTATCTACTTTTAAATAAGTTTTAAAACCCCCACAAAAATATTTATTTCTTTACATATCTATCAAATTTACATGGCTCGCCATCTTACCAAAAGTTACTCTTGGCACTTTATAAGATATAAAATAATAAATACAAAAATCCAATCATTATTAAAAGGGTTTTTTTTTTTAAATGGCTCAAGAAATTTAAGATGGAGTATTGAAAATATACTTTAAAAAAAAATCTACTCTGCCTATGCTAATAATATCATTGACTCACGGCATGACCATTGCATCTATAAAATGGTGAGTCAGCATTATAATTTAGGGTGTGGGTGGCAAAGATCTGAATGAGTATCCCTCTGGGATTCTTAAAATTGGGCAGCAGTGATTTTGAAGAAAAATAAAACTGAAACTATTGATAACTGCCTTTGTTTTATTATTATAATGCAATAATGTAAGCACACAACAGCATCCAAATTCCACTTTTAGCATGGGTTCTTGTGCAACAATAAGAATAAAAAAGTCTATTTTTCAAAAATGTTGTGAAGGAATTTTGAACATCTTTCTGGGTTCCTTGGGAATAAACATATGAGATAAAAAGCATTTAACAAAGACTTCATGGAAAACAACAAAATCAAAAAAGTCACACAACCCATAACTCAGCATCCAAACCTTCTTCAACCAATCCACCATCACCCAAGACTAGGCATGCCAATTACCTCAATGCAAACTACAACTGGCCTTAAATGCAAGCTACTCAATGCAAAAAGCCTTATAAATGAAATACCTGAATTTCTCCTCTTACTAAATACGACTAAATTCGACATCATATTTGTCTGTGAAACATGGCTCAATGCATCTCTCCCTGACTCCATTACCTCAGTAAGAGACAATTATGTTTACCGATCTGATTGTGAAATCCATAGAGGAGGTGGTGTTGCTATCTTCTATAAAAAGTCCTTACATCTAAAAAACATCCAAGTTACCCATGAGCTTGCTCTTCCTGAGACCATTATCTGTGAACTGACCTTAAATATCACATTTCGGTTCTTACTATATTACAGAGCCCCTGATTATGACATCGAACATGTAAACAAGCTAAATGCACTACTAACATGGGCAGCATCCTGCCCACACATTTTTATCTTTCTTTGTGACTTCAATCTACCTCATATTAACCGGACCCTAAACAAATGTACAATCAAACCCATACATGTAACCTTCTACAATGCTGTAACAAATCTGGGACTGGAACAACTAGTAACCAATAAGACTAGGCTTAACAACTGCCTTGATCTCATCTTCTGCAATAGTTTGAATTCAATTTATGGAATACAAATTAAAGAACCCTTTTCCAACAGTGACCACAACATGATTGACTTTTGCCTCAACATACGTCCACACTAAAATCATCACAATGATATAATACCCAATTATAACTTCAAAAAAGGCAACTATGATCTTATAATCAACGATCTCCCTTCCCTTGATTGGTAATTTCTATTCACAGAATGCAGTACTGTTGAAGACCATTACAACATATTCTTACTAGAAATTAAAAGAGCCATCAAACTATATGTACCAATAACAGCTCCCCAAATCAGGAAAAACAGATTATCCATAACAATAAGGAAGCTTCTATCCAAAAAGAGATCATTTTGGCGAAAAAACAAATCTGGTTACGTTGCCAACTTCAAAAGCCGATAAAAATCTATGCCACCAGATAAAAACTGAATGCACTAATTATCACATGAAACAAGAGGAAAACCTTCTACAAATTCCACTCATGCTTTCTACAATTTTGTAAACAACAAACTAAAAGACTCAAGGTCCATCCCACCCCTGAAAGGACCTAATGGCAAAGACTGCAATGACGACACCATTAAAGCAAACCTCTTTAACACATTCTTTGGCTCAGTATTTGTAAACAGCAATGGATCAAGTCCAGTACTTCCTGGTTGAACCACAGACAACTACAGTGATCTAATACATGTCGATTTTACAGAAGACAATGTTGAAAAAGCACTGTGCAATCTAAGACAATCTCTATCTATTGGACCAGACAGAATATGTGCCTACTTCTTTAAAAAGCTATCCACTGCCATAGCAGAACCTCTAAGCATAATCTTTGAAAAATCTTTCAGGACCAGCTCCTTACCAAAACTATGGTAACAAGCCACGGTCATTCCCTTCTTCAAAAAGGGAGACCCCAGCCTTGTTGAAAATTACAGACCAATCTCCTTATGCTGCATCACCTATAAAGTCATGGAATCAATTATTAACCAATCCATTATCCTCCACTTAGAGACAAACAACCTACTCTCTAATAAACAATTTAGTTTCAGAAAAAAACTATCCTGTAATCTGCAACTCTTACACTACAAAAACATATGGATCACACAACTTGATCAGGGCAAATCAATAGACACAATCTACACAGTCTTCTGTAAAGCTTTTGATTAAGTGGTACATGACAAACTACTACTAAAACTAAAATCTTATGGTATCTTTGGACAACTGCAAAACTGGATAGAAGCATTCCTGTCAAATAGACAACAAATGGTCAAAATTCCAATCAAATTCTGTACCTGTCAACCGTGGTATCCCCAAGGCCAACTTTTTAGGACCAACTCTCTTCGTACTCTACATAAATGACTTCTGTGATCATGTTAAGAGCAACTATGTTCTCTTTGCTGATGATGTAAAGCTATTAAACACCACAAACAATACTACTACCCTCCAAAAAGACTTTGACTATATATCAGAATGGTCAATCAAATAGCAACTTCAAATCTCAACAAATAAATGCTCTGTTTTACATATTGGCAGAAAAAAATCAGAAAGTAAAATACAAGCAGAATAGTCAAGACCTTGTTGAGGATCCAGACTTTGTCAAGGATCTTGGAGTACTCATCTCAAATGATCTAAGTGCTGAAGCCCACTGTAACTACATCACCAAAAAGGCATTAAGAGTTGTTAATCTAATCCTAAATAGCTTCTTCTCTGGTAATATCACACTACTAACTAGAGCATACAAAACATTTGCTAGACCAATACTTGAATACAGCTCATCAGTCTGGAACCCATATCATGTATCTCATATTAACACAATTGAAAAAGTCCAGAAATATTTCACAAGAAGAGTTCTCCGTTCCTCTACTCGTTGTAAAATACCTTATGCCACCAGACCTGAAACTCTAGACCTGGAAAACCTAGAACTATGCCGCCTCCAGTCCGATCTAAATGTAGCATATAAATTCATACATTGCAATGTCCTACCTGCAAATGAATACTTCAGCTTCAATCATAACAATACAAGAGCACACAATAGATACAAACTCAAGGTTAACCACACCAAACTTGACTGCAGAAAATACAACTTCAGCAACAGAGTGGTCAATGCTTGGAATACTCCACCTGACTCTGTGGTTTCTTCCCCAAACCCCAAAAACTTTAACCTTAGACTGTCTATTATTGACCTCACCCCCTTCCTAAGAGGCCTGTAGGGGGCATGCATTAGTGCACCAATCATGCCTACCGTCCCTGACCTATTGTTGTTTTTTTTCTTATAAGTATCTGTCTCATGTATTCAAAACTATATTTATTCTTATACCTGTATCTTGTAATTGATTGACAAATCAAATAAATACTAAAATACTAAAACTTGCATGTAACATGGAGGTCTGTACATGGAAGAGCAATTGTAAGATTTTTAAAACTTATGCTAAACTGTAGCCAAGAGAAAAGCATTTCAAATACCTTTTGACTCAGGCATGAAGCTAATTTTTTGATTTACAGATTTACTACATCTAAGGACAAGAATAATAACTATGGATTATACATTATAGAAACACTGAAATACAGATACAAGCATAGCCTAAAATTGTTAGAACTAAAATGAACTGGATTTACATTTTGGGCTCAATAATGTAGCAACTGTAAGGAAATATGAGGTCTCTCCATACATTCTATTTTATTTGAAGAAAGAGATTCTGGCTAAGAGATTCTAACTGCTAAAATGTCCATCTTTGGAATATTGAAATGTCCTTTTCCTTCCAGAATACACATTTCTACAAAGTTTCTGATATCATTGTAAGCAAAAACCTCTTCTGCTTTGGCAAAATATTAATAATAAGGAAGACATGAAATGATGGTTGTAACTATAACAAATGTCATTATAAGGCAAGGTTGTATCATTGGTTTAGCTACAAGGATACTTGTTTTCTTAGTAGTGGAAATATAATTGCCATGAGAGTTAATTCCCCACAAACAATGTTTTAAGTTGTACATGTGAATGTTGTTCCTCCAGTAAACTTGTTAGAGGAAAGGGAATGTCTTCTGAATGTTTGAACTCATTTTGTGGATTAGAAACATTTTAAACTTTCAGATTTTGTTTACACAAACCCCCCCTAAATTGATATGGTTGAAAAGGCTAATACTTGTTTTCCCATCCATATCATGGTAAACCCTTTCAAACATATAGTTTCTGATAAAAGCTTAAGTCCATGCCCTATTGCTATATGATTTCAACAGATGACTAAATGCAGAAGTTTGATGGGGTGATTCAATTCAAAGGTAATTCAATTGAATCACTCTTTCGAAGCAGATCCATTAAACAAGGCAGCATAAAGCTTTTAGTTCCCTGATCTGAATAGCTGCTTTGCTTCAGCTGCTTCTCTGACAGTTCTGT
Source organism: Laticauda colubrina (assembly GCA_015471245.1). Lineage (NCBI taxonomy): Eukaryota > Metazoa > Chordata > Lepidosauria > Squamata > Elapidae > Laticauda > Laticauda colubrina. The sequence continues at coordinate 38,611,950 of BLBF01000018.1, read as the reverse complement.
GATCTTTTGCAGATATGCAATACATGTGCTAAAGACGCCTGCATTGTTGTACATACACAAAAGTCACTGGTCTCAAAAGAAAGTAACTAGTTGTAGGGGATTGCCTCATCATGAGGTGTTGCTAAAAATTAAAAAAACAAAAACAAAGCAACTTTAAAAATACCAATAGCAAGCAATCCCACTTGGAGTTATATACTGATTCACAGTGCTATACAGCCCTCTCTAAGCAGTTTACAGAGTCAGCATATTGCCCCCAAAAATCTGAGTCCTCATTTTACCCATTTCAATGTGCAAAAGATGGACATTTTAGCAGTTAGAATCTCTTAGCCAGGATGGAAGGCTGAGTCAATCTTGAGCCTGGTGAAATTCGATCTGCCAAATATCAGTCAGCTGGCAGTCAGCAGAAGTAGCCTGCAGTACTGCACTCTTACTACTGTGCCACCATAGTTCTGTGATTTCAACATAAAACAGAAACTAGACCAACATGGCTGTGGAACTTACATCATTGTTCCATCCATTGTGGCCCTTGCCTTTACCATCTTTCCACAAAATGTCCAGCATGGCCAAAAGTCACCAAAGTATTCTCCAAAATCAGCTCCAAAGAAAATGGATACAATTATTTCATAATTCTGTAGATTTACAAATAAAAGGTGTGCAAACATCCCCCCCCCCCAAAAAAAAGGAGATGGTTGCAGAATTAAAATTTTGCTCATATCACTATGGAAGGAGGTAATTGCAGGAAGCAAAGTTGCAGCAAGAAGAATGTCAGTAATATTTGCTTTAAATATTTACATATTGATCTTAAGGCCAGAAGAATCCTTGCAATACCAGCAGAATGTTAAGAAAATAATGTATGATATACAAAATATGAATAAAATTTGAAAAACTCCACCATCTAAACCCATTACTAAAACAAACAACTACCATTTTCAAATCATAATTTTGAACTACCCAAGCCAGTTTCAATTACTCAATTTTTATTTGTATAAAATAAATCCAGGAAAGTTTGTCAGACAATTCACACTTTTTTCCCAGCTGCCAATGTAATGAATGGTAACCTTGATAGTGCTGAAAAAGAGCACTATCTCCACCTTTTCCCACCAATCTGTGTGTAGAATAAGCATGATTTCAATTGTCTCATGGGCATCCAGAATGTCTACATGGTGTTAAAACAGATCTAATTCTGCCACCCTTTCAGTGAAGTTTCAAAGATGCCAATTCAGACTGAATGGCATTATGAGATAACATGGTTCTTGGTGCCCTGATTGGATGAGTGAGGTCAATTTGAAAACTGTAATCAAATGGTTTAGCAGTCTACACCAATAGAATCAATAAAAAAAAAAAGCAAAATTTTATAGCCATTAAGGGTCGCTTTTCAGACTGATTTTTTTAAAAAATGTATATGTGTTTGATCTTTCTTGCTTTTGTAATATTAACAGTCACAATCACACAGAGATCTTCATTTATGCTAAATTAAATATGGATAAAATACAGGCACCTCTGTTACCATAACAGGTTGGTGAAACATGTTACTTCAAAAATGTGGCTAGTCTGGCTAGCATATTATTTGGTTAGACAAATTTATAGAGAACTATTCTATCAATAACTTTTAGTAATCATAAACTAAATGGATTCTCCGTATTTACCAATAGCTTCCTAATTGCCCTACAAAGCAATTTTCTCTTTATGCTACTTGCCAATAGCATCTTATCTCAGTGAGATACAACTAATGCTCATAATGCATTTTTTCTAGATATCTAAATTTAAGTTAATTTACAGAGAGAGAATGAAAAATATTACTTTTTAACAGCTAAAATAGAAAATGAGTTAATTGTACTTTAATCTATTCTAGTGGTTAGAAGAAACTGTTGAGGAAGTGTCTATGCTTCAGAGCAAAGCTAAATATATTTAAAACAGAAAACAGAAGTTATCCTTCTGAGAAAAGACATATTTATCACCTTAGAAAATAGATACTTAATTCTAAACAAAAGAAAATACTTTTATTTCATGAATTAATCTGTCTTCTCTTCTCTTATAAAAGCCCTGGCTTTTAAAGCTTAATTTTTATCTTTGTTTGACTCTATTGACACATGAAGAAAAATATTTTCTGAATAATTCTCATGATCCCTAGAAAAGCTGAACTAGTCACTATTATTGGCAGGTTGAGAATGGGGCCAAACCTATGTACTACGACCAACTGACTTTTATTTAGAAATAGCACAGGGAAAGTTCTTGAGATTAAAAATGAATTTATCATGCTATTATGTTGAGGGATAAATATTAGGAAACAAAACAGTTAGAACTACTGCATTCAATTGCAACCATCAAAATGGTTAGGAATTATATCACAACAAATGGAAGGTCACATTTTCCCTATTTCTGGTTTAAAATATTAACTGGGCAGAATCTTTCTTTTTTTCCTTTTTTTAAAAAATACATATTAAAGTCAAAATTTCCATAGTTAGAAGAATTTGCAAATATTTTAGGAAAACCGCAAAGATAATGCTTACATTTTCATAATTTGCTAAAAAGAACCTTTAAATAAAATGTATCCCTAAGCAGAAGGATGCAGGTGCATTTGTCTAAAACTAATTCTTTCACTTTCATGAGATCACAGCAGATGCAGAAAAGTTAACAGATGTCCCATTGTTGAATGCAATTAAACTTGAATTAAGGTACTTTTATAAATATAATAGGCATCTTTATAGCTCTCAACTATATCATTTCCAAATTTGCTTGTAAAAAATCCTTAAAACAGTTTATATCCTGATACTGCATTTTTTAGAAAATGCAGTAAAATACATTGTTATTCAATACGGTAATACCAGAAAACCAATAAATGGTTTCAATTATTGAGGAATTGGATAAAAATAGCCTATTGTCATTTTTTTCAGGACGGTAAATCAATAGATGATGAAAGGTTTTATTTGTTGTTACTACTAGAGTGTTGACTCTAGCAATAAGTGGGATGTGGACTGGAATTCAGGGAACAAGCATTTGAGTGATATGACAGTGGAATTTAATGTTTTCAAAACTTAGGAACACTTGACTATGTTTACACTGCAAACATAAATGACATTACCTATAGAAGGCATTTGCTTTCCTCAAAAAAATGTCCATGGCTCTTTGTGAGAGTCTTGAAACCCTCAATAATTATTAAGAATTCTCAATAAAAATGGCATCCCTCTTTTTGGGGGGAAGTCATCACAGTAAAAACAGTATAAAAGTAATGCAAGTTCACTGTATGTACTGTAACTATGGATATATAGTTAGTCACACATAATCTTGCTCAATATAAAATAAACTAGGGAATATGGGTTAAGACACATTTGTCACAGCAACATTAATGTTGCTACCAAGCAACAATGGGAAAAGTTACAAAGAAATTAATTTGTCTGAATGGTAATCTACTTATAAATGATACAACGAAGGATTTTTTAGAAGTCACAATAATTTTAGCATCAGTGAGAAGTCTGAGGGTGTTTAATTGCAAGTATTCCATAATGGATGTTGAAACTGCAGTTTAAACACATTTACTAAAAAGAGAGTTCAACCAAACTCATTGAGATTAAATTCAAGTAAGTAATACAATACACCACAAAGAGAAAAATAAGAAAAGAGAATAGGAGAAAAGGACCAAAAGACAGGAGAATGATAAATGTAGTGATGCCAAGTCACAGCAACATCAGGAAGAAGGAGTGTGAGAAGCTGGAGATGTATCAGGGTATGAAGGGTAATTCAGGGGGTTTCCTTGGATTGTTCCTCTTCCTGCAAAGGGACTCCGGGATGGCCAGATGAAAAAGAGGCAGCCGGATGGAGGGCCAAGCTTGAAACCTCAGTTCAATGATATTTTGAAGTCAAAAACTCAGTTCTATTATTCCCATTGATCCTGTGCTTTATGCTGATTAAAATCTGCACTTGCCAGAATTTCTTTCCTTTGTTTTATTAGAGTTCTTTTTGGGGTATGTTTATTTTTTGTATTCTATACCACAAAATTGGGCAGATTCTCATTTAATGTAAATTTGTAAACTTTAACTAGATACAATTTATTTAAAAAAAAGAATAGCCTTCTTTTCTCATGTGCTGTTCTTAATTTATTATTAATTTTTCAGAGAGTTTGCTAATGTTGACATTTTTCTTATATTGTTTGTCCGTACAGGCATGGAATTGTTTCTCCATGGGAATCACATTTCTTTTTTGCTATTGCTGTGAATCACTGAGCAAAATAAAACTCATTCAATTAAATTTTATTCACTCATTTATAAAATTGATTTTCCCCCAATCCTCAAATGTTTGCAAAATGTCCATTGTGGCTCTCAGATTGAAAAGTTTGAAGAACTTTGTTCTAGAACATCTATAAGCATGACAAAGTGTCTTATTTTTAATAAGCAAAGGCAAGTATCCCAAATGTGTCTAGTTTTGCTTCAGTTATAAGGATAATTTATAATCCTGATGAGGAGTTGCAGGGTGAAGTGAGTAAAACAAGACACAAGAAAGTATTTTTAAAAAGCCACCAGGTAACACAGCAAGTACTTGCTGATTAGCATCTTAAATCATGGTAAATTACACACTGGATGCTGGTGACTGGGTCATGGGAAATTATAGTGCTACATGATATCTCATTTCTTGAACTGAAAACAAATATAAATAAATTGCTGTAAGAACATCATTTATACTTCGGAAATTATCCTACTGTCTGACACGATGGATTTTTTGCTTAATGACAACTTTCAGAAGCTGAAAACAAAAAAAAATATTTTCTGCATCCAGCCTAATATATTTCAGTAAACTTCCAATATAAAGAATTTAAAATAGAATGAAACAAGGAAGCCCCTCACATGTAAGAGCAAACAATGAATGAATGCAATATGTTTGTGTGTCTGTGCATTGTCACACATATTTATTGAATTCATTCACCCTTTTCTCCTCTGATTAGAATTCAAAGCACATATCAGAATTCTAGAGATATACATAGGAGCTCTACTAAGCAGAATTTGTTTTTATTTGAAGGAGAAACATAAACAGAGAAACTGACATAGTATCAATAAAATTTATTAATTTAACTGTTTTTAGCCTTGCTCCTTGCTGCCCAGAGACACTTGTTTGTGAGGTGGGCAGCTATAAATAAAATCTGATTTCATTCATATTTTTACTTTTAAAGCTTTTTAAATTATCCTTCTTATAGTGGTTGGGAGCTACTGAATCTATAAAATAAAATCCCAAAGCCAAAATTGTGCCACAGAAGCAGGGAATAGGCTCATGGGTACCAAGCATTCAGTGTCTTTCAATGGTGATGTCAAAGAAAAGGATAGTCAATAAAAGTTAGATCAAATAGCAGAATTGGACACTTATTTTAAAAGTTGAAATAATGGCTGCAGTCCTTGTAACATTCATACTTGCCAAGAAGAAAAATAAAATCATTTAGCTTGTCATCCCTGTATGATAATCTGTAGCCAACCATATGTTTATATGCAGTCATTAAAAGATTAGAGTTTATTTTTTTATTAAATTTTATTTTTTATAAAAAAATATTTTTTATTTATTTATTAAAAGGTCATTTCATTTCATAGCAACTCTGGACAGTTTACAGCATAAAAGCATTAAAATTGTACAACATGAACATTCCTAACTGTGCAAAATAACAATACAATCAAAATAAAATTCATCGTCACAAGATGGAGAAGGAGGAAACCAGATGCATGGGGGGAGGATAAGTTCTTAATTAAGCAACCACTACCTCCAGTGTGATGCTTCCCCATTATAGATATAAAACACGTGATTGTGTCTTCCTTTTTTCTCATCATAAATTCTGACAAAAATCCCAGCAATGTTGGTCAATCCTTCAATAGAAAGGAAAGAATTGGTAATAGCAAATTCTCACACATACATAGACAAATACCATTATGGACAAACACCAAACACATACACACACACACACACACACACACACACAGAGGGGGGGGGGAGGGGAGGATTGAGGATTTAGACTGAGATAACTAGCCAGCATCCATCTTTAAAACCAATTTAAAATCAACATAGTTAAATTAACTAATAACAAGAAACAATGCATTTTATAAGTGAAACATTGATGATACCAGAAAAAAATAGAAATAAAAAAATCTATATCTTAGGGGAAAATAATTTCTAACAATTCCTAAACTGTAGGAATGCAAAATTGAAATGTAAGAATTGCAAACTGTTTCTTATATTTGAAAGATGCAGTTTGAAATTCTTACATTTCAATTTTTACATTTATCAAAGAAAGTTCAGTCATTTTATATGGTATTCTGACATGCATTTGATATCTCCTGATTTTTTTATAATGATAGAAAATTAGAAGATCAACTCATTTATCTAATTCCTTTTAATAGCCATTCCATATGGTGGTGAGTGTCATTTGAATTAGTAGGATGAAATAATAGACAAGTTCAAAAGTTTGTTTTATTTAGAAATAGCGGAAATGCTGCCATTTTTATTGTTTTTTATTGTTATTTTTATAAAAATCCTACATTCTTACTTTGTTTTCTTTTTAATCAGTATACAAAGGGGGAATAGATGAGAATAAAAAGAAAAGAATTGGTAATAGCAAATTCTCACACATACATAGACAAATATTCTGATAGCAGATCTGATAACCAGTCAGGTAGAATCTATCAGTCCAATAAACCAGGAGTCTGCAACCTGCAGCTCTGGAACCACATGCAGCTCTTTTGGCGCTCTGCTGTGGCTCCCTGTTGGCTGACTCCACTACTGGCTGGTCCACCCCTCCCTTCTCCATCACTCCTCACCTGGCCTGAAAGATAAGGGTGATGGCGGGGGATAGAGACTCACTCCATGTCATAATGCTCGTGTCTTCATCTTATCACAGTTGCTGCTGCTTATACTGCCATTTATAAAGTAGGGTACGCCTATGTTACATTTGGGTTTTTTTTTACAACTTCTAGTTTATTTGGGAGACTAGGAGCCCAATATTATATTGAAGAACAAGCTAAAAAAATCTTAGTTTGTTTAAGTGATTGTAGTTGCATCTTAGCTTACAGCTTCATGTCAAAGTCAGTGGTAAGCCAAATCCAAATAGTTAAGGCTATGAGCAACAGGGATCCATCCAATGTGGTGCAAAATTACATGACTACTCGGATCAAAGGAGACTCTGGCTCAAACATCCATTGAAGTATGAAGCTCTCTGACTGAACTTAGGATCAGTCAACCTGATTTATCCCACAGAATTGCATTAATATTTTTATATAGTATATGTAGAGAGAGTATACATATATATGTATGGTATTCAGCTTTGTTCGGGTATTTTCCCACGTTGTTATAGTTGTGCTTTTAAAGATGTAGCAATGTTTTGGCAGAATCTCATCTGCCATCATCAGGCTTCTATATTGTGTTTGTCGAAAAGGCTGTGAAAGTCTGACTGAAACTCTGAAAGTCTGATGATGGCAGATGAGATTCTGCCGAAACGTTGCTACAACTTTAAAAGCACAACTATAATGACGTGGGAAAATACCTGAACAAAGCTGAATACCATACATGTAAGTACCTGCGAAAACTTAAGAAAAAATATATATAAATAAATTAAAATTAAAATTATCTATATAAATTAAAATTTAAAATTCATAACAAAAATATAAGAAACAAAAATTCCTTACTACTAACAATAATTTAAGACATCAATTCCTGGAAAGCATTGTCTCTCACTTTTGTTCCTTTCCATAGTTTCTGAGTTGTAGCGAGAATCTCTCTTTTCTTAATCAACATCACATTTAAAAAGCGTATTTACATGTAAAATCCAAGTCAAATTCTTTACCAAATTCTCTGAAATACTATTAGGTAATAATAGTTTTAAGATGTAGTATTGCATACCTAAAAAGTCCATAAACCCTGCAATTAAAAAAAAATTATCATCAGAAACAAAGAAAGAGGTACAAAACTTTGGGGGCTGTTTCATTTTAACCAACATGTTGTCATCTGAACAAGCAACTCTTTCTATTAGAGATGGGATATCTCAGCAATTTAAATACCATTAAAAGCTTATTTTACACTGAGCTTTGCTGAAATTGTACATTTGATGGTATAACACATACTGTTGTTCACTTGCTCTGTCTAATTCACAGCGCTATAAATATGTTTGCCCTTTCTACTAAGCCTGCCTAAGGGATTAGCAATCCCACAACCCCAATTCAGTTTAATATTAACTGCATTAACTTGGTAGACTGTAACATCCTGTTACAAGTCAAACAGCCTCGGGTGCAGTATAGATGACTTGTTTAATATAAATTTTTCATGCAAAAATCATTTTCTTTGGGACTCCAAACACAGGTCTAGAAAAAGGGGCTGACTTTCTTCACCTTCTTTAGTGAAACAAAAACAAAACTAAATGAGTTGCTGGAACAGCTCAAAATTTCATTCTCTGAAGACAAACAAAAGCTGAATAACAGACTTTTGCTGAGAAAGAAAACTAACAACTCAATATTATGGATATTTTAATAAATCACAGTTCAATAAGATTGACTCTCATCTGGAAAGGATACATTCAAAAAGTTTCATCCTACTTTTTAAAAGTAAATTCTAATTCAATTTGTTAAAAATCATGAATGTTTTTGTTTAATATGTATTATTATTATTAAACTTTATAATGGGTGGCAGAATTCTCATTTGCAGAGAAACAAATGAGGAAAATATAAAGTTCAGTGGAAAAAACATACACAGAATACAACTCCCTGAGTTTATCAACACAGAAAGCCAAATCCCTTGAATTGCCTCATAGATAAATATTATCCCATTCAGAGAAGCCATCTTCTGTTTTTCCTAGCTATATTACTGACAATCTAGATAGATACAAATATTTTGCATATCACACACTAATTAACCACTGTTGCCTGGAAATGATGTGCTGGGAAGATCCTGTGGTTGGCTTTCAGTTTGTAATGCTAACAATGGCTCCTCCAAAGTTGTGGAACTCCTAACATATCTAACCATTGGCCGTGCTTGCTTGGGATAGCAGGACACACAGTTCAGCAGCAGGAATGCCATACTTTACTTATATATTTATAGCTGAACAGCAAAAGGAAAAATGTGAGCAGTTGCTCTGGCAGTCCTTATCTCAGTCTCACAGATGTTCCACATTAACAGAAGAAAAGTGAAGAGGGATAATCATAATATTTACTATCTTACCACTTGTTTCCCTAATATGGTAATAAATCAGTGTATCCAGAATTTTGTTTTCATATAATTAGAACCAGGTTATGTTCAGCTGCATACATGCATGTGAAGAACAAGGGTAAATCTAGAAAACATTATCTCTAGATATAATGCCATCACAAATGCCAGGAACGAAAAACTGTCTCTGGTGCCAAAACAACCATTTTCTGGAGCCTTGCAATGACAGTGAATTTGGTCAAGTAGATTTTCTGCATTAAAATTCTGCTTCTGAAATCTCAGCAAAAATTAAGGGCTGTGATACTGCTATGATTTTCTTTAAAAAAAAAATCTAAACAGCCTCTCAATCAGTTTTTTGGATCAAATCTTATTTGCATGTCCCTCTCTCCCTCCCAGTGAAAATTATTTATAGTTACTTCAACCTATTGATTCTATTGTGAATTTCTGGGAACTTCTTTGGATCTGAAGGAAAAAAATGTGCATTGGATTGCCCAAACATAGGAAGCTAACATCTTTTTTTCACCTTGTTAAAGTAGGCTCTTAAAATTCTCCACCTGCCATCTTGAAAAAGACATATTTGGTCCTATTTTCCTTCCCCATGCACTCCAAAAGACATTTGATCTCTTCATGCCAAACCATGTACTAGAAGGACTTCAATAAACCTTATCTTTTATGTTAGTCTTCAAATTCACCTAATTTAGAAATTATGATAAAGATTATAGCAGTAGTATATTTGAAATAAATCCATTGCCTTTTAAACTGCAGCCCCTAACCTTATACCTTGTTTAGACAAAGAGGATAACATTTGTAATCTTTAGGTGCTATAAATTTTGGGTGGGGTTTTTTTTTTCAATAACTGAAGATTTTGAAGACCACATATATGGATAGCATATTTTAATCAATAGTCAGAAAAATTAGCTAATGAGGGAGAATTTCAAGTTCAAATGAATGCTTTAATATATCTAAGATATTTGTACTCTGTTTATCTAAAGTATCACTCAGTGCAAAACTCAAAAAACAGGGAATATTTTTCTATGTTCCTAAAAATGAACCTTTTTTTTATAATTTTAAAGTAATTGCCAAACACAGCACTCCGAGTTAAAGCTGCACTTACTTGCTAACTCACTGAAAGGCTATGATTTACCTGCATAAATAGAAAGAACTAATTTACTAAAGAAATCCCCATGGGCAAACATGTTCCAGCTAATGAAATGTTCAGGTTTTGCACGATTAACCAGCTGGAGGGGGTGGTGAAGAAATACATGGCATAAACTAATAAGTTAAAAAAAATACATTAGTTCTCTTTTTACACTCTTCCATGAAAAATGTCCTTATTTTAATTTGGTCTTTGTTAAATGAATGTTCAGAAAGGAGAGATTTGAATAACTTATCAGGTGTGGTGGGGAATTTAAATTTAAACCAAGTCAGGCAATTGTTCCTTGACAATCACATCACAAAAATGGCTCAGGTAAAAAGAAAGCTTGTGGTTAGCTTTTAGAAAAACTGCCTTTCTTACATAACAGATACTGTCAGTTGTCATATAGTTTCCATCTTAAGAAGAATATAGCAAAATACATTATATAAGTTGAAAAAAGTGACTGGCCTTTATGACATGTCTTTATGATGATCGCCATTTTTGATCTTCCCAGGGGAGTTTCTGGCATCCAAAATCAATAGGGGAAACCCGTTTTGCATAACAACCATGGCAAAGGAGTCATAAAATTGGGCAAAACCTCATTGCTTAGCAACAGAAGTTATGGGCCCAAGATAGTCATAAATTGAGGACTAACTGTATGATATATTTTAAAACTCATGAACAGACTCTTAGGTTCCCTATTCAATTCTATACATCAAATAATGGTTGGTTTTCCAGAACAAACTTTTTACTGAATTTCTGTCTGAAACAAAAAAGCCACATTTTAACATTTGGCTTATTAAAGTAAGTTGATACTGTTTAAAGGCAACCCAGTGTTACCCTCCATCCATTCCCTATAATTACACAAGCATGTAATTTAATTGAGAAAATGAGTGATTGTCTGATTCTTTCCAAAATGCACTCTATTAAAATTAATACATTAAACTTAATTAATTATGAAGATAAAGATTTTTAAGAGGAACAATAAATGTTGGTTTCAAGTGCCATATTTTAATCAACCAATAATCAACATGTATTTTTTATTCATTGTTCTTTACATAACATGATGTTGTCTATTCTTCATTTTAACTTTGCTATAAAATTTGTACCTGTGTTTCTTGAGTAAAAACCAAATTATTCCTCTGAAAGAAAAATAGGAGCTGCTTATATATCTGCTAAATTGACTACTATAGCAATATTACTTTTTCTATATGATGGAGTAAACAAGATATCTCACCATTCTACTTAATAACAATAACAGCAATAATAACATATTACGTCGGTATGCATTTTTCTCAAGCTTATGAAGTAACATATTTATACCATACAGTTGAGTCAAGAGCTTCAATAACTTTTAGAGTTTCCATAAACTATAAAAGCTACAAGAGACATTTCTGTCAGCCTCAAAAGATTATTTCTGTTGCCCATAAAAGCACAAAGAACTTGCTGTTTCATTTGAAGACATCCATTAATTTTAATTAATATTTTTCTTTTATTAATCTTTTAAATGGTTTGCAAGTCCTCCCATATTTGTCTGAGCATGCAATCCATAAAACAATTAGTTGTTCAAATAAACATAGCTTCCCTTATTATTCATGAACAATTTGCATGTACACCTCTTCCTAATTGGAGGCACAAATTCAAGGAAAGGATTAAAATCAAACATATATTGTACTTGGCAGCCATGTATAGTTCCTTTCATTTGGATGCTTACCATATGTGCAATTGAGTTAGAGTTTTACTTTCTTTTCAAATGTATAAGGCTTCGTGCTCTGAAGTGAACATTAGAATTGGTCTGCTTGTTAATTTGAAATACATATTTCAACCTGAAAAGATAGTCTCTAATATTGTCTCAATATAGGAGTTGCTTTCACTGGTGCCCATTATGTTCATCACAATATCATGGAGAAAGCCCATCTTTTTCTAAGCAATGGTTCTTAGCATTTTTCATCCTTCCAAGCACACTCAAGAAGTACTAAATAAAGAATGTTCCCAGACTGAAATGTTTTAGGATTACCAATTGTGCAAGTATTCTACCTTGTTATAGTGTAGAGAACAGTTTGAAAACACAGGCAGATTATGAATGAAATATAACCATTCCCAAACACTAATAAAATTTTGTCATTGAAGCAGAGCAATTATTTTAAAAGGTTCATCTCAAAAGAAGTCAAGCTAAACAAATAGCAAAGAGTCTACATACCAACATCATTTAGGTCCAGACCAGGGATCGCCAACCTTTTGGACCTCAGGGACCACCAAACTCATAATTTTAAATCCTGCAGACCAGACACCCTGGGAAAATCCCCCAAAAAGCCTGCAGGAAAATCCCCCACCCTGTTTTCCGACTGACCAATCGTTCTTTTTTTGGGATTGTAGAATACCGTCTCAGCTCCATTCTCAGGGGGAGAGAGAGAGAGAGAGAGAGAGAGAAAGACTTTTGGTTTCTTGCAAGGAAAGAAGCAGAAGCTGCAGAAGTCTTTCTTTCTCTCCCCCAAACTCCACCAGAAATAAATCTTTGCCAGTGTAGCCTCTTGGAGCAGGAGGCCTTGCAGGATCCCAAATACTTATTTCTGGCAGAGTTTGGAGGAGAGAAAGACTTTGGCTGCTTTCCTTGGGTGTAGCAGAAGAAGAAAGCAGAAAGCAGAAGAAGAAAGAAGCGGAAAGAAGCAGCCCAATGGCCAGGCCAGGCATGTGGGGTGAGTGGGGCAAGTTCCCCCCCTCTGTTCTTTCCCCCCACCCCTCACTACCTCATTTTGTTTTCAATGCAAGCAACGCAAACCTTGTGTTCCCGTGGGCCATGTGGGCGGTGCAGCCTTGTGTTCCCATGCAGCCTGGATTAATTGCTTTGGGGGGTGCTTTGGGGGTGATATTTCTCTGCAAACTACCAAAATTTTCCTGTGGACCGCTAGTGGTCCCCGGCCCACCGGTTGGTGACCACTGGTCCAGACCACTGCTCTGTGTAGCTTAGTAATACTGCTAGCTTTCCAAGATCTTTCTCAATCTCAACTGCCAGTAAATTCTAGTAGTTAAATTGATGGATTTGCATTGCATGATCCACTTTTAATCTCTTCCCTGGTAACCACAGGCTCAATGCATCATTTACTTTCAGACCAGCTTACAGGTTTGCTATGGTGGGAAAGTAATTGGGAGAATCCCTATACATGATGCTTTGAATTACCAGTGAGAAACCAGAATTTAAAAGCAATAAATAAAATTTAAACTGCCTACCAAGAAACAAGAGACTATTATCAAGGATACATTCAATCCCCACCATCCAGACAGAGCTGAAGAAGCTTCTTGGACAAGAAGTAAAACATATTCAAAGAAAAACCAGAAAGTCCAGTTGTCTCTTGAAAAAGTACCTTGGGGACAACCATGACCTGGATAACTGAGAATCTCCATAGACATTCAGTCTATCTGTTTTATTCGGAAAACACACGAGGTAGACCGGGTTCCAACAACAAATACTTTATTCTTTAACTAGTCAGTAGATAGGAACACTTGGCTGAAGCCGAGGCCAGCCTTTTATACAGGCTGGCTTGCCTGCTTGCAGCCAATGGCAGTTGTTTAAATTTGCCGCCTTTTAGCAGCTCTTTGGATTGGTTCCTAGTGAACCAATCCAATGCTTATTTTATTTGACCAATCAGGTTTGCAGATTTGGAGTCACCCACTTTACATATAGAACACCCCTCCCCTCTTAGTTCAGTCCTATATGGTGACGTAGTCTCGCAGGTAGGCGGGGCTTTTCCGGACTCGACTTGACTTGCGCGGTTCATTCTTAGTGAAGTCTTCAACCAGTTCGGATGGGGCTGCAGTGTCGTCTGTTCTTTTCCCTGGAACTGTCTGGAAGGGTGAGTCAGTCATTTTACCGCCGCCTGAGTTCCTTAGGCTGGCGGTTTTGCCGCTCCCTCCCGTTTCCTCTGGGCAGGTCGAGCTGGCCTGGATGGCCCCTTCCGATGGGCTCTTCACGCAAGTCTCTCCAAACAGTGAGTCTTTTATTTGCTCTTTTTGTTCATATGTTTCATTGGTTTTGGTTTTAAACAGTTCTTTATTTATTTCTCGCCTTTCCCCCCCCACCTTGGTTTGCAATTCACTGGTTTTGTCGGTGAATGTTTGTAAGTCTGTGGTTCTCTCTATAATTCGGGATCGAAGCTGGTCTATGTGCCGCTTCCATTCCCTGCCATCCTCTATTTTTAATCGGTAGGATTTGGGGCCTGTGATTTGGGTAATCTGTCCTGGTAGCCATACCGGGTCCCCGGTGAAGTTTTTAGCGTATACCAAATTGCCTATTTTGAATTGTCTAAACCGTGTAGAGGAGTCAGGGGGGTTTTCTGGAGTAAAATTTGGGTGTAACCTATCAAGGTGTGATCTTAACTTCCGTCCCATAAGTAATTCTGCTGGGGACTTGTTGGTTATGGTACTGGGCGTTATGTGCTGGAGTGTACGCAAACGGTTTACTTTCTATTGGACATCTCCAGCGTCCATTCTTTCTAATCCTTCTTTAGTAAACCGGACCATTCTCTCAGCCCTGCCGTTCGCAGCCGGGTGAGCCGGCGCAGTTAGGGCATGTCTTATACCTAGGGAGGCTAGGTATTGCTCAAATTGTATGCTGGTTAGCTGTGGCCCGTTATCTGAGACAAGAACGTCCGGTATGCCATGGGTGGCAAAAAGGTTGTCCAGTTTTTTAATTACAGTTTCTGTTGTCATTGATGGCATAACTTTTACTTCAAGCCAATTCGAATAGGCATCAACGACAATCAGAAAGGTATGCCCCTTGGTAGGACCCGCGAAATCAATGTGTATTCTTGACCAAGGTCCCCGAGGGGTTTCCCAGTCCTTAACGGGTGCTTTTGGTGGGGATGGTCTAATTGCCTGGCATTTGTTGCATGAGCTTACCCAATACTCTATGTCCTTATCAATACCCGGCCACCAAACATAACTTCTAGCAAGGCTTTTCATCTTAACCATTCCCGGGTGCCCTTCATGTAACAACCTAAGTACCCTGGGTTGTAATTTGGCAGGGATTACCACCCGATCACCCCACAACAAACACCCCTTTTGGATTGAAAGTTCAGTCTGTCTGGACCGGAAAGGTTTAGAGTTTTCAGTTTTTTGATTCTCCGGCCAGCCTTTACCTACCCAGCTAAGAACGCGGGCAGTCAATGAGTCTTTTGCGGTGGCTCTGGCGACATCATGAGCTGATATGGGTAGATCGGGGCAAGTCTCAATTTGTAGCATTGTCATCGCTGGTGCCAGGTCTTCGTCGGTTGCTGGTAAGGGTGCTCTGCTCAAAGCGTCCGCATGGGAAATTTGTTTCCCTGGGCGATGTGTCAGAGTGTAGGAATAAGCTGCTAGGAACTCTGACCATCTAGTCATTCTTGGGGACAGTATATTAGGTGTTGGCTTGTTTCCCGCCAAAATCCCCATTAGCGGTTTGTGGTCTGTTATGATTTGAAAAGTCCGCCCATATAAGTATTCGTGGAAGCGTTTTACTCCAGCGACAATTGCTAGAGCTTCCCTGTCCAATTGGCTGTAATTCCGCTCGGTTTTGGATAGAGTCCTAGAGTAATATGCGACGGGTGCTTCTCTGCCATCAGGTAGTTGGTGGCTCAGGATGGCACCTACTCCGTATGGTGAGGCGTCGCAGGTCACTCTTAATGGCAGTGTGTTGCTAAATTGGATGAGAACGTTTGTTGATGTTAGCAAGCTTTTAATATTTTGGAAGGCTTTTTTTTCTTTGTAACCCCAAGTCCAAGTTGCCTTCTTGTCTAGCAGACGGTGTAATGGTTCTGCTATAGTGGCCTTGTTCGGCAGGAACACATTATAAAAATTAATTAGTCCTAAAAATGCTTGTAGTTCGGTTTTATTTCTTGGTTCAGGTGCGTCTTTGATTGCTTTAACTTTTTTGTCTGTAGGATGGATACCCTCTCCGTCTATTGAGTAGCCCAGGAATTCGACGCTATTCTTAATTAAACAGCACTTTTCTCTTTTTACCTTGAGGCCAGATTCCCTAAACTTAGTTAATACTTCTTTGAGTCTTTTCCTTAATTGAGTTTCATCTCTGGCCGAGATTAGGACGTCGTCAAAATAGGGAACGACTCCTTGTATGCCATTTAGGAGGCGTTCCATCAGACTCTGGAAAACGTCAGGGGCCACGCTTACTCCAAATTGGAGCCAGTGACATTTGAATGCGCCCTTATGGGTGACTATAGTCTGTGCTTCTGCTGTTTCTGGGTCCACTGGGAGTTGTTGATAGGCTTGTGCCAAGTCGAGTTTAGCGAAAACTTTGCCGTTTCCCAGGGAATGAAGCAAATGCTGGACTACTGGCACCGGGTATGCGCTTGGTTGTAATGCGTGGTTCAGGGTAGCCTTATAGTCACCACAGATTCTGATGGACCCGTCAGGTTTAATGGGTGTGACAATAGGCGTTTCCCACTTGGCATGGTCCACAGGTTCTAACACCCTTTGGGCTATTAATTTGTCCAGCTGTTCCTCTATTTTTGCCTTTAGTGCAAAAGGAACTCGCCTGGCTTTTATTCTTCGTGGGGCTATTTGGGGGTTTAGATTGAAAGAAATGGGATTTCCCCGATATTTGCCAAGTGAGCCATCAAAAACGTCCTGGAATTCTCGGATGAGGTCGTCTTCCCAGCCGGTTGTAGTCACTCGATCGACCCCGGTCATCCCGATGCCCAATGGCGCGAACCATTCGATGCCCAGGAGGCTTGGTCTGTCTTGGTCGACTATGGTCAGCGGTAGCACCTTGACGTGATGTTTGTATGTGACTCGGAATTGTCCCATGCCTACCACAGGGATTTGGTTTCCCTGATAGTCCTTGAGGGTTAAGTGCTGCTTCTTCAATTCTTTGGGTTTGATACCTGGGACTAGCTATCTTATTGTGTCCCACGATACCATGGAGAGGAAGGACCCCGAGTCCACTTCCATCTTGCAGTGTTTTCCTTCAATTTTCACGATGACTTTAATTTTCTTCCCACTTTCCG
Organism: Laticauda colubrina; assembly: GCA_015471245.1. NCBI lineage: Eukaryota > Metazoa > Chordata > Lepidosauria > Squamata > Elapidae > Laticauda > Laticauda colubrina. The sequence goes on along the minus strand of BLBF01000018.1, from coordinate 38,594,655 downwards.
TCTGAGCGCTCTGTATAATGACAGTTTGGTGTGTATTGGCTCACTTCTCTTGTTGCCACTTTCTCTCAGCTCATTTAGGCTCAGCTCGTGTTGGGGAATTTCTGCGTCTCGTTGGGCTGTAGTATTTTTTGTTCCTGCAGACCTTCTTGATGTGCCCTCGTTTCTTCCAATGCCGGCAGATGGCATCGAGAAATCTGCATTCGGCTAGGGGATGGTTTCCTCCGCAGCCAGCGCATTCCCGCCAATTTCTTCTTTCGCGCTCTTTTCTGTTTGTGAGCAAATGGTGGACCTCGTCATCTTCTTCGCTCGATTCAATTGTTTCGCCCGACTCTTCGTAGTGGGTTGTGGTGGCAGGCTGCTTCCTGTCTTTGGTTGGTGTTTCTTCGCTGTGTGTGTTCATCTTTTTCATGGCTACGGCAGATTTTTTTGCGGCTTCAGCGGCTGTGGCTTCCGCGATGGCTTCGGTAACGGTGATGTTGGGCTTGTTGAGTAATTTACTCTGTGTGGTCGAGTCTCTCAGGCCCAACACCACGCGATCCCTCATTGCTTCGTCAATGTTCAAAAATTCACACTCATCCCCTAATTGTCTAAGGGCAGCGATGAAATCGGCGACGGTCTCTCCCTCTCTCTGGTCTCTGCGGTAAAATTCGTGTCGCTTTATTAAGTTTGACACCATCGGAGCATAGTGTGCTTTGAGGACTCTTTGCAATTCTGTCCACGTTAGCTGTTTAACATCCTGGGGCTTCGCAAGGGCCTTTGCCATCTTGAAGACTGTTGGCCCGCAGTGCATCAGGAATACCACTCTCTTGCGTTGCTCTGAAATGTCTTCCATTTCATTGCTCTCCAAATACATTTGGAAGTGATCAGCATAGGAATCCCAATCCTCTTCGTTGGGATTGAAGGGTGCGGGCGGTGCGTTGTTTCCAGACATCTTGGTTGTAATCTGGACTTCTTATCACCGCGTGCAGGTTTTTTCGTTCAGGACGATCCCATCCTCGTCGCCAGTGTTTTATTCGGAAAACACACGAGGTAGACCAGGTTCCAACAACAAATACTTTATTCTTTAACTAGTCAGTAAATAGGAACACTTGGCTGAAGCCGAGGCCAGCCTTTTATACAGGCTGGCTTGCCTGCTTGCAGCCAATGGCAGTTGTTTAAATTTGCTGCCTTTTAGCAGCTCTTTGGATTGGTTCCTAGTGAACCAATCCAATGCTTATTTTATTTGACCAATCAGGTTTGCAGATTTGGAGTCACCCACTTTACATATAGAACACTATCTGTCTGTCCATAACACACACACACACACACACACACACACACACACAGAGTGAGAATGGCATACATATTCCATGAATGATACATAAGTCTAATACAGAAGTGTAACTGTAAAAGTTACTGGAATTAAAAAAGAGCACATAATCATATAGGGTTGTTTCTGCAAAATATAGTTTACCCCATCTTCCCTTCCAACTTGCAATGGAAATTTAAACCTGGCTTTTTCCCATATTGGCTTTCTTTCAAAATTGTGTGTTTCTTTAAAAAAAAAATAAGATGTAGATGTGTAAGGTATATTCAACACACATGAACCTCACTAAACTGCTTATGGTAAACGTGGCCAGTTTCCCCTGCCCCCATTTTCCCCTGCCCCCATTTTCCCAGCACTCTTTGTGTTCCTCAGTCATCCAGCTGAAATGAACTGAAATGACCCTTCACCCTTATAAAGAGGTGATAACTGAGACCTTCTAAAATTGCAGACATACACTGTGACTGATTGGGGGTGTTTGTAAACAACGATGGAAAGATTTCTAACTATAGTTCCTTGGTGCTAAAATTAGAAGGTCAGTCAGTTCTAAAGTGGTTTAACTAAGTGAGACAAGACAGAAACTATTAACATAGTGGTAAGAAAAGAAGTCTGATAACATGGAGAGATAAACTGAACCACCTGCCATTAAATTTCTACTTTAATGATATTAGTACTTTAAAATTTATGTGCATGAGGAAATAACTAAATCTGATTGCTTATTTCTGCTGCTTTAGAAAGCCATTATCCATTAAGATGGTGCATTAGTGTATATATGAAGCAACAACTTTTTTGTGTTTAAGGTAGTAGAAAGAAAAAGAGAAAATAAGTGCACTGTGCAATCCTAGTCAGGTCTCCAAATAATAAGATAAATGGCAGAAAATGGGCAACAACTTCTCCCCAAACATACATAAGCATCCATAGAATAGAACAAATGTTCTTGAAACTGCTTGAAAGGACTGTGTTGTAAATAGTCCTTTCAGCATTTGCACTATTTGGGTGACCTTGAGGACACAGAAAAATCTCCAAGTGGTCTCAAGAACTTTCAGAAAGAGTGCTAACAGCAGATGATTGCAAGGAATAAAAATCCTTCCATTCTCCACCATTCAGTCAGAACTGAAGAAGCTTCTTGGATGAGAAGCAAAACTCTTCAAGGAATAACAATGAAAGTCCAGTTGTCTTTTGAAAAAAAAAACATATTTGGCTTATGGGGGAGGAAAGGGCCCTGATTCCCTTCATTAGCCACATACGGAATGAGAGTTTAAAAGAAATGCATGCTGAGTACTGCAGTTGCTGGGAGCAAATGTGACTTTATTTTGTGTTGACTTTGCTTATCTGTGTTCCTGGTGTTTTTCTAACCATGTTGAATTACTGCTGTGCCTTCACATCTGGAATTCTTGCTCCTGCCCTGTAGGAATAATGACCTCATTTTGCCTTGATTGGACTTATAGTTACAGTTTTGTTGACCACTTTTTTACTTGATTCTCTGCAGCCAAAGGATGTTTCTGGGAGTTTTTCTCCAGCCAGAAGGTAACCAGGACATTGGAAGCAAGATTGGAGCTAATAAAGGGACTCCTACTGATTATCTGACTGTGTTGCCTTTGTGCCATACCCCAGGTCATCACAGGTGACTGAATTAAGATGTGGGCTTAATAGAGCTTTCTCTTTCTCCCACTTCAGCCCAATTTAACTATTTGTTGTTCATGAAGATAATTTTAACTATTAGGCCAGTTGAACAGGACCATCTATCAGTGAATTCTTGCTAACTTCATTTCAATCACTGTTGAAAATTGTGGTTTTTCCTATTACCATCAATACACAGCTGGATCCATGATTTAAATTTCCCATAATGCCCAACAGAGAAATCATATTGTGAGCATTTGGGGATTTTAAAAGAGAGGCTAAATTTATGTGCAAGGTAGCAACAATACTGAAAGTAAGAAAAGAGAGTGGGTGGCCATAGGCATCCTGGCCCTTAGTGTAATATTCCTGGCATTTTCCATTATGGAAGAGATACATAAGCAGAAAATCACACAATCAGATTACAGCACCTATATTCCCTTGATCATATAAGAGCTGCTCCCAAATGAGCACTTCATGTAAATTCAAAAATAGTTTTCCGAGTTTGCTCTTTTGTTTTCCATAAGTGCAACCACCACCGGTGCCAACCGTTGCAAAGCTGAACAAATTTCGGCCAGTAGGGAAACAGTAAGAAAAATTCTGATTCCAGGAGAGAGAATTCCTGGTGGCAAACAGTAATTTAGCAGCCCATTGCTTATTGCTTAAAACCACAGAAGAAAGGCTTTACAAAAACGTAGTGCAATTTATAACCCCTAATTAGCTCAGTCATTTAAGTAGATGTTTCTGTAACCATTTAAAGGCAAGGGGTTTCTTCAGTACTCGGAATGGAGCTGGGACGGCTTCAGCATGTGAAAAGAGACTGTGGCACTTGGCCAGGTTACCCAGCTGTTTTCTAAGTATGACAGGTGCCAATTTTTTCCATTTGCTCGTGGAATGCAATATGTCTTCAAACAACATTTTTGCCAAGTGGGCTGATGCAGTTATATTTCAAAAATCCAACAGGCTAAAATATATACTTCACACTGTTTTGCCTGACATTGACTTCAGTCACTTCCCTTTTGAATGCAATCCTACTCCTCAGCACTTCAGACAACAAATTGTGAAGATAATAAAAATGCATTCTTAATGAAAGGAGGCAAGCTTCAAACAAGCAATATTTCACCAAAGTAATACCTTGACATTTCAGAAGGCACCCATAGTCCTCACAAAAATGGCAAAATCTTTCAGCTTGTACATAAATACTATCCAACAAAGTTACAGTCCATCTCAGCTTCCCAATACAGTAAATACATGAAGAAACATGATTTGTTGGAAAACTGCATATGGGATACCTGTTGTTTTTTGCAGAGGTATTTTCAAACCATGCTGGTATCTGAAATTGTCCCCAGCACCAAAAAGACAACATGTGCATGACTTTTTGCATAATTTTGTCCAAAACAAATTTCCAAACAGAGGGAAAAAATCAGAACATTGAACAGCAGTAGTCCCATTTTCTTGAACAGAATGTTCACTAATCTGGGACATTTTACATCTTCCTGTACTATGACTACCGCTAAAATAATTCTTCAGGTGTTTGTTTATTTAATTAATGTATTACTGACTTCACTTGCCAAAGCAATTCTTGAAATGTTTCCATATAAGCTTGTGGGCATAAAAAATAGTGGCAAATGTGCCAACAAAGAAAAAAATATGGGTTAGCATGGGTTTAATGCTAGAATATATAAAATAAGGTCATACCTTGGGAGGATGGAGAGTGGTAGTTAACTAAACAAATAGTTTTTTTTATTTAACAATTGTTGTTTATCAATTGTTTCAATAAGGTGGAATATATTTTGGTTTGTATTTCCCCTCAAGAGATCATTAAACCAAAAATCTCAAACCAGACCACATAAGTTTTACAAAGTTTAGCAACTTCCACTACATGCCATGCCTTGGCATGCCAAACATATACTTACATACGATAGTAAGGATAATGTCTCCAAATATGGCTTATTGATCTATAAAATAGATGTCATGTAACTTTTTGATACTTTGAGTAATAGAAAATGTAAACTTAAAAAATTAAAGTATACATATATTCAAAAACATATCATAAGAATCTATGTAATCACCTATTTATTTATGCATTAGATTTATACTCTTACTATTCTGCTCTAATGGGTTCATAATCCAGTTCTAAATCCTCATGCAATTAGTTAATAATGAGATCCCAATCATTATTTTTAAAGTACACAGGAGATGTACAAGCTATTCCTGTGCTGGCAGCATAATCCCCCCCCCCCAAATTGTAACTGTAAACATGAAAAGAATGTCAAAATGACATGTGTAAAATGCCAAACATCTAAATTACAAGGAGAACAAGATAGAAAGCTAGTATAGTATATTGTTTCATGTTAAAATTTAAAAACTGAAGTCCACCTTCAGACATGGAAACTCACTGGTTAAGATTAGGCACAATGCTCACTATTGCAGGATCCTTGGTACACTGTGAGCTTAGTAGTTTTCCTGCAGATGTTTCATTACCAAACTAGGTAACATCATCAGAGTTAGCAGGGAGTGATTTATATACACTAGTATATACACTGATAATAATGCCAAGTTTGGTAATGAAATGTCTGCAGGAAAACTACCCAGCTCATAGAACCAAGCACCCCACAGTTCAACCATGAATTACAAATATTCTCCTCTATCAGTAATACTCATTGTTGCCAGGAAAAATTGGCAACGGGAGCATACTATGTGCACTACCCTATGCTCCTAAAGTAAACTGGACAGGGAGGGAGGGAGACAGAGAGGGAAGGAAGGAAGAGGAAGGAAGGAAGGAAGGAAGGAAGGAAGGAAGGAAGGAAGGAAGG
>BLBF01000018.1:38534561-38588909 GCA_015471245.1 Laticauda colubrina | reverse complement strand
AGGAAGGAAGGAAGGAAGGAAGGAAGGAAGGAAGGAAGGAAGGAAGGAAGGAAGGAAGGAAGGAAGGAAGGAAGGAAGGAAGGAAGGAAGGAAGGAAATCCTTCCATCAATGAGCAGAAAGCAAACTAGCTTGATAATGCAGCAGGTGCTTCATATAGCATTTCACTGGCTGTGTACTAACCACCCATGTGTAAGTGCTACAGATACTGCAAATTTAGGCATGAATGCTCTAGGCCATTAGCAGGTGCTTTGAGCAGTCATCCAAATCAAAGCAAGACAGTGGAAAAAACCAACGATTAGTTAACAGAGCTTGCAAAAAGCATAATCTCCAATAAGGGCACATCAAATGTTTTGCCTACTTGTAGAAATAACCTGACATTCGGGGGGTGGGGGGGGAGCCTCCTGCTGTGGAAAGATTTTGATAAGATTTTGCTGTTTTATTCATAGGGCCCAAGACGCAACTCTTGCTAAGAAGCTGAGATCAGCACTGAAATGTCCTAAGGTGGTTAGTGACAAGACAGGAAAAAACTTCGGCACTTGGGAAGAATACTGGAGCCATTTGATAAAGCTCTGCTTGAGCATTTGAGGGCTGCCCTATGGGTGTTATCCTAAAGGAAGCTCCAGGCAAGAAAGCTGATTCATCACTTGTCACAACCAGAAGATGCATCAGTCAGTGATTACACTGACTCTTCGGAGTTTTATTTTATGTAAAGCTAGATGTCAGCTCCTTCCAGAAATATTTAAAACACACCAATATTGAGAAAAATATATGGATAAGCATACATGTGTAAATTCTAGTCTCTGTAAGTTCTAGTCTCTTCCACTCAAAATATACTTGCGAGATTTTATTAACCTGTATTTTTAATTTCCCATTAATAATTACATTTTGGTCATTTTATTTTTTAAGCATTTAAAATTAAGTAAATTACACATTTCTCAAGCAGCAAATACATGCTTAATGATGGTGTTGATCTCTATACTAACTGATTTAGAAGAAACAAAAAAGGTGAGTAAGAATCCCTTCAAAATGTTCAAGGAAAGGGAGTCTTCTTGTATCTGTGCAAACTTGAATATTTTGTACATATCTGCTTTCTTTTGTCATTAATGGCACAACCCACCCAGATGAAGTGAAAAACACACAATCTCAATCTTTGCCTAACTTATACTTTCAGTACAGAGAACTATATCAACAAATCAAAGGAAGACTCATGGTGTCACTCCTTTCAGGACTCATAAAAGAGATCGTAATGCATAGCCTAGACTCACTAGCACTCCCATGCACACAACCTAAAGTATGGATCTGGTAGGTAGATGACATCTTTTTCATAATAAAAAAGGACCAACTAGAGAACACACACAAAACTATCAACACCTTCAAAGGAATAAAATTGATAAGGGAACAAGAAAACAATGACATTATCCTTCCTGAATATCTGGACAGATTATTATGACCATGTGATTTGTTGAAATTATGGCTTTTCCAAAGGCACATAAAACAGTTCGACTGTTATAGGTAAAATCCTACAATGCAAGTGTAACGTAGTCTGAATTTCTTGAAGGAAGAATTTCTCAGAAGTAAGTACTGTTGAGTTCCTAAATGTTTATTCTGTAAGACAGGATTGTAGCCTTCTATCATACTGAGTATTAAACAACGTTGTGGAACTCCAGATGATATTAGTTAATTATTTAGTATTCCAATTAAGAAATGTATTAAGCCTCAATAAATATTGCCAAATATTCTAATGGTAGATTAAAATGATAGTACTCTAGAAATCACCAAAATAACACTCAATTACTTTAAAGGAAATTAACAATGCAGTCATTTGTTTTACTTGTGCTCCCCTACAACAGATTTTGGAACACATTGGTCTGTGCAGCAAGTCCCACAAGAGAACAGTTGGCATTGCCAAAAGAGATTTATAGGCAAAAATAAACAGGTGGCATTCTGATGGTTTTCCTCTTTTCTTGGACCACAAACAAGATAATGTTAAAACAAGGTCAAGTCATAAATATTTCCCTGCCCCCATCCCAACAGACAAAATAAAAATAAATACCTCATTTGAAGGATTTTTGCAGTATTAAACTAAAAAGGGGAAATGCAAGAGAACTTAATGTGACATTTTTTAATATGCCAATTTGAGCACCCAAGATAGTTAGCACTTCAAAACTGTCAGTGAAATGCACAAAACAAATACTTAAATGTGTGTATACTACAGTACATCACTGAAACATATGCTATAATTGCTCATAGCAGCTTAATATTAATTTAAAAAACAGAAGAAACAAAGAAATATGTCTCTATGTTAATAGTTGTATAATATATTCAGGACAAAGTAAACTATCAGAACAATCTGCTAAACTATAAACCAAACTTCATGAAAATAATGTTCTTAAGGACAATTTACAATGCCCAAGGACAAAGCATATCTTAAGTGAAGAGTGCAATTGGGTTGTACACTAGCCCCTTTTTCATTCATCTTGTATTTAAACCCAAAACACAGAAACCCAAAACAATTTTTCATATTTTTGGCCAGTGAAGCCATGTTCACTAGCAATTCAGGACTTAAAATCCATGCCTCTGGGTTTGCTAAGTGAATTGCACATGTCACATTCTACTGCTCTTTCCACAAGGATTCTCAACCTTTTCTAAGCAAACACCCAGGTAGATCAAATACACTTAAGTATCTTTCAACTTCTTTTAATAGATATAAACTCAGGCACTATCTATGAAATAATGGCATTTGTTTATAAGAGTTATTTGCAGAGATGGCATTCTTCCAGTTTGCACCTATTCGCTAGAACCAATTGTTAACATTCTAAGCGGTTCGGAGAACCGGTTGTCAGAAGAAATAACTGGCCTAATCCTGTAAGAAAGGCAGGAAGGAAACATTCTGGTGTTGCTTACAGAAACTGCCTCTCTGTTAACCCTTATTACATTCTTGGCAGAATTAGAGTTCCTGTCTAAGGAATGTCTCTGGAGTTTTTTTCCCCTTCTTTGCTGGTACTTTGCTTGTGTGGAGTGACCATTCAAAGTTACAATGGCACTGAAAAAAGTGACTTATGACCCTTTTTCACACTTACGACTGTTGCAGCATCCCCACAGTCATGAAAATGCCAGGCGAGGAGATTCATGCCTCGATGTGAGTGACATTGAGTTGGCCACACCCAGACAATAACATGACCACCAAGCCATGTCCACCCAGTCATATGACCACCAAGACATGCCCACCAACTAAGCCATGCCCACAGAACCAGTTGTTAAAATATTTGAATCCCACCCCTGGTTATTTCTCTTAGGGGAGAAATGGCATCAAAGGTGCTATATAGGCAGGCAGGCAGGTAAGCAAGCAAGCAAGCATATAGGCTTAGATTTAACTTCACTACAGTCATCACTCATGGATTTTAATTCTTCTATTTCAGTGCCTGCTATTTGTGTCTGTTATGTGTTCTTTTTCTGTGCTTTTCTCTAATGTTTGCTCCTGAACTGAACTAAGAAAACAGGGATAATGAGACAAGCAAGAAAATGGCTGAAATGCAGATAAAGGAGAAAAAAAACATCCTGAATTGCCTTACTCTCAGGTAGTAATGGAAATGAAGGATTTGTTCTCCATCACCATCCATGTACCCTTACAGTATTATGCAATGGAGCTTTCCTAGGAGCCACAATGTTTTTGAAATTTAAACCATAGAAAGAAACAGTAGAGTCTTTACTAGCATGCTGCAAAACTTTAGAAGACAGTTTGAAAATAAGCTTGCCCATATAGAGACTTCCATAGATGTTATAACAAAATTCAAGGATATCTCAAGTATTATCTAGTCTGGTTCTTATGGATAACTTTGAGTTAAAAGTTCAATAATGTGAACAAGATGGTTGGCTGAGTTTGTTCAAATATATGTTTTCCTTATTGCAGAAGGGAGGGCATGCCCAATAGCAATTACAAGTGCTTTATTGAAAAAGCAAATGTTCCCGTTTTTCCAAAAGAAGGCATATTTTGATGTTCCTAAAGAAAATAAGCTTGTCCTAGATGAGATTATTAATTACAGACCAGTGACTAATATTCTTTTTGTGGGAAAAGTAATAGAGAGTATGGTAACTTAGCAACCCCAGACAGTCTTGGATATTTAAATTCATTTCAGGTTAAAATTATGCTGAGAACTACATTGAGAAAAAGACAAATGTATTGCAATTCAGTTGATATTTTGAACCTCTGAAAGCTATCAAAAAACTCCAACTTTAGAAGGAGTCATGTAAGCTATCAACTCCAACTTTCTGCTTTGTGCAGAAATCTGAATTAAAGCATCCCTGACAGATTATGTTCCATGTCTGTTTAGATGCTTCCAGCAAAAAAGAAATTCACTGTTGAACTGTTCCTCGTTACATAGATTTGCCCATCACTCAATTAGTATCTGCTTTCCCATAATTTAAGGCTATTATTTTGAAGGCTGTGCTCTGGGATAGAAGAGACCATTTCTTTTTATAGCTTTTTTCCCTTCAGGTATTTGAAGAGATAGTCTCCTTCCTCTTAGTTTTCTCTTCTCATGGCTCAACATATTCAATGGAATTACTGAAATTATATTTGAACAACTTCTGATGAGACACTGATTTCCTCATCTCTAATTTATGTACAGTTGCTAGAAGACATATAATTCAGAGATTTAGTATGAAGTGTCAGCAGGATCTGAATGACACCCATATCTGTAACATTGGTTAAACATGAGCAGTAATAGCTATGAAGAAGCAGCTGCATATCACAATGGACTGGAGAAGTAGTGTACTGATGAATTGAGATTCTAAGCTAGGTAGAGGCATTGTTGATTGTCAGTTCATCCAACCAAATAAATAGTATTCAGTATGTTTTATGTGACACTGAATTCTACTAAATAATCTGGTTGCAGTCTGCATATGCCTTATGATCAAGTGTTACCATGGCCGTTTAAGCAATTGTAACAGCTTACTTCACAATTAAACATCTTGCAGAATCTTCTCATTTTGACTATTACAATGCATTGGACATGATGGTACTGTTAAAAATTATTTAGAACCTGCAAATTGCCCAGAATAGGACATGAGATTAACAACTAGAACTGAAACATTTACCATATTTTTCTCACTAGAAGATGCACTTTCCCTCCCCCCCCCAAAAGTGGGTGGAAATATCTGTGCATCTTACAGAGCAAATGTTGCCAAAGCCCTGCCCACACCAGCCCCCATCCACCGCCTCTGCCTCCCAACAATTTGCTTCCTTGCAGCAAACAGCAAACAGCCTGGACAGCTTCAGCACAGCCTGATTTAGCATGAGGAGCTGGTTGGTGATTGAATCGGTTTCCCAGAATACCGCCAATCAGCTTTTCCAGGCTGAGGGGATCGCTGCTGCCCATCGCCACCATTTGTTGCCACCACCAATTGCCAATCACCACCTTCTCCTTCTTTCACTCTTCTCTATCTCACTTTCACTCTTCTCTATCTATACCTACCTACCTATCATCTATCATCTGTCCATCCATCCATCTGTCCAGTCTGGTGCAATAGTTAAGGTTCTGGGTCTGCAACCAGAAGATTGGGAGTTCTAGTTTTCATTTAACAGTAAAAGCTAGCTGGATGACTTTAGGCCATTCTCTATTTGTTAGTCCACCTCATTTCACAGGTATATTGTGTTAAAAGGTAGGAACATTACTTAAATTGCCTTGAGTTAACAAAAAATGTAGGCAAGATAAAAATTAAATACATTCATAAATGTATGAATGAGCAGAGGTTCTGCTCCTAGAATCCCTATCTAATAAACCAAAATAGGTAAACATGAGGTACTTTTTGGTTTCAGTCCCTAACTGAAATAAACAATCAGGAGAGGTTTGACTGGTGCTATCTTTCTGGTCAATACTTCATTTAATATCTAATATTTATTCATATAGTCCTTATAAATCTCTGTTTTAGTATATAACAGCTGTATTTTAATCTGCTTTTACTAAAATGGCATTTTACATTGTACTTATACTTATTTATTTTAAATAATCAAGATGGTGAACATATCTAATACTCCTTTCTCATTCTATTTTCCTCACAACAACAGCTCTGTGAAGTGGGTTGGGTTGCGAGAGAGTGCCAAAGTCAGCCAACTGATTCCCATGGCTAAGGCAGTCTACAACGCACAGTCTCCTACTTTTTATGTTAGTATCTTGAACCAAGACCAAAATGGTTTAATTTTGTAATACTCCATTAAGTTCCATGGTTTGTGAATCAGCCATTGCAATCTGTTAAAATAATATTAACCAGCATAAAGTAAATAAGTACATGTGAGCATCTTTGCATACCCCAACACACACACATCTGCTTTTCATGCAAAACAGATAGCAAAACAAACTTATCTAGTATTTGAAAAATCTTCTTTTAGTTGTGGGATGCTTCTAGCTTCATGAGTCCCAAAATATATTGCTTCAATAGAAATAAGATGTTCATAGTTTGTGCAATATGGATGTTGAGCATTCAAAAAATGAAAAGCAGGAGAGCAGTATAAGTTTGTTATAAGTTTCAGTGGAAAATGATTGCTTTTAGAATACATAACACAGCATTTTTCCTCACAACATGAACAAAGATCTCCTTGAAAGTTATATGATTTTAAGTTTTTGGAGGCCAAATGGTGAGAGCAGCATCATAATATGTGTTCCGTCCGGAAAAACGCGAGGTAGACCGGGTTCCAACAGTAAAGGTCTTTATTTCAACATTTTAGTGAAAACGGAACAGTTTGGCTCTTGCCGCGGCAGCCTTTTTATATGGCTTGCCTGCCGGCTTGTAACCAATGACGGTTACTTGATTTTGCCGCCTTTTGGTGGCTCTTTTGGATTGGTTCCTAGTGAACCAATCCCTATGCCGGCTTTTCTAGCCAATCACAATCGAGGATTTGGAGTAAACTATTTTATACAGAACACCCCTCCCCCCTTGATTTAGTCCTATGTGGTGACGTAGTCGCGCAGGTTGATGGGGCTTCTTCTGATTCTACTGGACTTGCGCGGTTCATTTTCACTGGAGACTTCAACCGGTTCGGATGGGGTTGCTGTCTCTCCGGCTCTTTTCCATGGAACTGCCTGGAAGGGTGAGTCGGCCATTTTGCTACTGCTTGAGTTTCTCAGGCCGGTGGTTTTGCCGCTCCCTCCTGGTTTCTCCGGGCAGGTCGAGCTGGCTTGGCTGGCCCCTTCATCTGGATTTTTTTCGCAAGTCTCATCTAACCGTAAGTTTCCTTTTTGCTCTTTTTGATTGGTTAGATGTTCTGGGTTTATTTTTAAAGGTTCTTTATTATTTTCTTGTATTTTCCCCCCCTCTTTGGTTTTGTTTTCATCGATTTTTATTTTTTGTGGTTGTGCGTTTGTATTTCTTTCAATGTTTCGGGAACGAAGCTGGTCTATGTGCTGCTTCCATTTCCTGTCATCGTCTACAGTTAGTCGGTAGGACGGGGGGCCTGTGAGTTGTGTGATTGTGGCTGGAAGCCATGGGGGTCCCAGGTAAAATTTTTTGCAAAGACTAGGTCGCTGATTTCAAATGTTCGGCAATGGCTGGAGGAGTCGGGGGGTCTTTCCAATGTGTAATTTGGGTGCAACTGTCTAATTGCAACCTAAGTTTTCTTCCCATTAATAATTCCGCTGGGCTTTTGTTGGTTACAGTGCTGGGTGTGATATGTTGGAGGGTGAATACACGGTTACTTTTATCCGAGACATCCCCAAGGTCCATTTTCTCTAAACCCTCTTCGGTTAACCTGACCATTCTCTCCGCCCTACCATTTGCTGTCGGGTGAGCCGGCTCGGTCAGTGTATGGCGTATACCTAGGGAGGCTAGGTATTGTTCAAATTGGATGGCGGTTAATTGTGGTCCGTTGTCGGACACTAGGACGTCCGGCAATCCATGGTTTGCAAAAAGTTTGTTAAGTTGTTTAATGACTGCCTCGGTTGTCATAGATGACATTACTACAAGCTCCAGCCAATTTGAGTATGCATCTACAACAATTAAAAAGGTATGCCCCCTAGTAGGACCCATGAAATCAATTTGGATCCGAGACCAGGGGCCTCGTGGGGTCTCCCAGTCCCTTATGGGTGCTTGTGGTGGCAAAGGCCTGGTTTTCTGAAATTTAGTGCAAGTGGCAACCCAATATTCGATATCTTTATCTATACCAGGCCACCAGACAGCTTCTAGTGAGGCTTTTCATTTTTACGATACCAGGGTGGTCTTCATGAAGCATACCCAACACCCTAGTCTGTAGTTTAGGAGGGATTACTACCCGATCACCCCACAATAAACAACCTTTTTCAATTGAGAGTTCGGTTTGTCTGGTCCGGAAAGGTTTAAAGTTTTCAGTTTTTTGGTTTTCCGGCCAGCCTTTACCTACCCAGTTTAATATGAGGGCAGTCACTGGGTCCTTTGCGGTGGCTCTGGCAACATCATTTGCAGATATTGGTAGTTCGGGGCATGTTTCTATTTGCAGGGTGGTCATTGTTGGCGCCGGGTCTTCCTCCGTCGTCGGCAGTGGTGCTCTGCTTAATGCGTCTGCATGGGAGATTTGCTTCCCGGGTCGATGTGTCAATGTGTAAGAGTATGCTGCAAGGAATTCTGACCATCTAGTCATCCGTGGGGATAAAATGTTTGGTGTAGGCTTGTTTCCCAGCAGAATTCCTAGCAACGGTTTATGGTCCGTTACAATCAAAAATGTTCTTCCATAAAGGTATTCATGAAAACGTTTCACTCCGGCGACGATTGCCAGGGCTTCTCTGTCTAGTTGACTATAGTTATGTTCTGTTTTAGACAGAGTCTTTGAGTAATAAGCGATGGGTGCCTCTCTCCCATCTGGCAATTGGTGGCTCAGGATGGCACCGACTCCAAACGGTGAGGCGTCGCAGGTTACCGTCAATGGAAGTGTGTTACTAAACTGGATAAGAACGGTGTTTGATGTTAATAAATTTTTTATTTTCTGAAATGCTTTTTTCTCTCTATGACCCCAAGTGCAATTAGTTTTCTTATCCAGCAAACAGTGTTTGGTTCCGCTATTGTTGCTTTGTGGGGGAGGAATACATTATAGAAATTTATTAGACCCAGAAATGCCTGTAATTCTGTTTTGTTTTTTGGCTGTGGTGCATCTTTAATGGCTTTGACTTTTTTTTCAGTAGGGTGTATACCCTCTCCATCAATTAAGTAGCCCAGAAATTCGACGCGATCAGTCATTAAGCAGCATTTTTCTTTTTTAACTTTCAGACCAGATTCTCAAAATTTTGTTAGTACATTTCTTAGTCTTTTTTCTAGTTGGGTTGTATCTTTAGCTGAAATCAGGATGTCATCAAAATATGGTACAACCCCTTTTATTCCATTTAATAGGCGTTCCATGAGGCTTTGGAAAATGCCTGGGGCAACACTCACTCCAAACTGAAGTCTGTTACACTTGAATGCCCCTTTATGAGTCACTATTGTCTGTGCCTCGGCCGTTAAGGAGTCTACTGGAAGCTGTTGGTAAGCTTGTGCTAGATCTAGTTTAGCAAAAAATTTTCCTTCCCCGAGTGAGTGTAGCAAATGTTGTACGACTGGCACCGGGTATGCGCTTTGTTGCAGTGCATGGTTCAGGGTAGCCTTGTAGTCTCCTCAGATGCATACCGACCCATCAGGTTTAAGCGGTGTTACTATTGGCGTCTCCCATTTAGCATGGTCAACAGCTTCCAAAACCCCTTGGTCAATTAATTTATTCAATTGTTCCTCTGTTTTTGCTTTTAATGCAAAGGGAACTCGTCTGGCCTTTAATCTTCTAGGGGCCACCTGGGGGTCTAAGCTAAAGGAAATTGGGGTCCCCCAATACCTGCCTAGGGAGCCATCGAAAACGTCCTGGAACTCGTGGATCAGGTTTTCTTCCCAGTCGGTTGCGGCCACTCGGTCTACTCCGGTCATTCCGATGCCCAATGGTGTGAACCATTCGATGCCCAGGAGGCTGGGTTGGTCTCGGTCGACTATTGTCAGAGGCAGGACTTCGACATGCTGCTTGTAAGCGACTCGGAAATGTCCTAGACCTACCACAGGGATTCGATTCCCTTGGTAGTCCTTCAGAGTTAATTTTTGTTTCTGGAGTTCTTTTAGTTTGATATTTGGGACCAGTTGTCTGATTGTGTCCCATGACACCATTGACAGGAAAGACCCTGAATCGACCTCCATCTCACAGGGGCTGCCTTCGATTTTTACAATGATTTTAACTTTTTTTCCGCTTTCCGTCTGAGCGCTTCTGATAGTGACAGTTTGATGGGTCTTTTCTCGGTTACTGGCTCGTTTGTTGCGCTCCCACTTTCTCTCGGCTTGTTTCGATTCAGCTTGTGGGGGAGAGTTACTGCGTCTGTTCGGGCTGTTATTTTTTCGATTTCTACAGACCTTCTCGATGTGTTCCCTTTTCTTACAAACTCTGCAGATGGCATCAAGGAATCTGCAATCGGCTCAAGGGTGGTGTCCTCCGCAACCGGCGCATTCCCGCCAGTTTCTTTTTTCACGCCTTTTTTTGTTGGCGTTTAGGCGGTGGACCTCATCATCTTCCTGTCTGGATTCTGATGTCTTGTCAAAATCTTCAGGGTGTGTGGTGGTGGAAAATTGCTTCTTCCCTCTGGTTAGGCTCGTTTCATCATTGTTCGCGTTCATTTGTTTCATGGTGGCCGCTGATTTTTTGCGGCTTTTGCAGCTGTGGCTTCTGTGATTGCTTCAGCCATGGTTATGTTGGGTTTATTTAGCAATTTACTTTGTAAATTAGAGTCTTTTAAACCCAATACTACTCGATCTCGCATGGCTTCATCTAAGTTCAGGAACTCACATGCTCCCCCCAGTTGTCGGAGGGCTGCCACAAAATCAGCGATGGTCTCGCCTTCTTTTTTGTCCCTTCAGTAGAATTCATGCCGTTTGATGAGATTTGACACCACTGGTGCGTAATGAGCCTTCAACATTCGCTGGAGTTCAGGCCAGGTCATTTGTTTTACGTCTCTGCGCATCGCCAATGCCTTGGCCGTTTTGAATACCATTGGTCCGCAATGCGTTAAGAAGACAGCCCTCTTATGCTGGTCTGAGATCTCTTCCATCTCGTTACTTTCTAAGTACATTTGGATACGGTCTACATAGGATTCCCAATATTCTTCATTGGGATTGAAGGGTGCTGGCGGTGCATTATTTCCGGCCATTGCTTCAAGCCTGGGTTTCAATTCACTGCGTGCACAGTCTCACGTTTTAGGATGATACCACCCTCGTCGCCAGTGTTCTGTCCGGAAAAACACGAGGTAGACCAGGTTCCAACAGTAAAAGTCTTTATTTCAATAGTTAAATGAAAACGGAACAGTTTGGCTCTTGCCGCGGCAGCCTTTTTGTACGGCTTGCCTGCCGGCTTGTAGCCAATGATGGTTACTTGGTTTTGCCACCTTTTGGCAGCTCTTTTGGATTGGCTCCTTGTGAACCAATCCCTATGCCGGCTTTTCTAGCCAATCACAATCGAGGATTTGGAGTAAACTATTTTATACAGAACAATATGATATTGTTGAATGCATGTTAGATAGGAATTTAGTATTGTACCTGAATTGCCTGTGACAGACGTGAAGAGTATTTTGTAATAGTCCTTCAAAGAGAAGCTAGGATTGAAAGGAAATGAAGCAATCTTTGTTTTAAAAATTATAACATTAATTGTATGAGTGTTGGAGGGAAAGAGAGAATGAGAAAAGGTAGTCTTCATCGGGAAGAAGCATCCTAAGCAGCCAGTCTGGTTGAGTAGCAGATGTTTAATATGACTACAGTAAAATGCATTCCTAACCTCATTATGCATGGTTAGGCAACATGGGACATGAATGGACATAGCCCTGGCAAGGGCCTTCCTGGCAGTGGCATTACTTTGGAATCAATAAAACAACAGCTGGCCAGGAACCATTTTGTTTCCAACCTTGTACAGGATTTCCTCTTTCCAAAACTCTGTAATAGCAATAGCTTTTTTATCTGCCTTGTTTTATACAGTTCAGCTTGTCAGCTGACAATTCTGTTATCAGAACAGTTACAACCTGACACATGGGCAGCATCAATAAAAGGAAACATTCTTTAGTGTACAGAATTTGGGAGAGTTCTTTATATCTTGGTATTGGGATTTGTTTAGAGAAAAGAGGGCTGTTTCTTCTTGTTGTTGTTGCTGTTCTAGTTATCCAGACCATGTTTGTTGTCAATACATTCAATTTGAAATATATATAATATATAAGTGCCCTTCTTGTGATAAAGATGATTACATGGCACGAATGTGTTGATTCTTAGCACTCACATAGATTTTCTCCATGATGATCTGTTCCTTCAGCTCTTCCAATCACTCCTGTAATTGAATCTATCCACCTTACTGCTGGTGGTAGACTTCTTTTTCCTGTTATCTTTCCCAGCATTAAAGCTTTCTTGGGAGAACTAGATGTTCACATAATCTATCCAAAGTAAGATAAGTAATATCTAATGAATACCCCTATTTTTCTGTCTTTGCATGGGGTGAATTTGGGTATTGTTCAATATCATAGACAGTAGCAGAATTGGAGGCAAACCCTCCTGACTGCAAAGGTTCTGATCCAACAACTGCTTCCCAGAGAGACACGTATGTGACACTCATTAACCTTAAGTTAAAAGACAATGTTTGTAAATGCCCTTCGGTTCTTTTTGCCCACGCAATTACTGGTGTTATTAACCTCTCCTGTACATCTTATGGTGACAGTAATCAGTCACAGATTATTTTTATTTCTTCATCTAATTAGCATTATCTATACAAATTGATATAGGGTACCTTTATTCATGGAGGTCCACCCTCATAGATAGGAAATATACAAGCCCAGAGTTCTACTTGTTTGGGTTTTGCCAGTATTTTTCTAACCTGGGAACTCTGGAGGAAGTTCATTCCATTCTTCATTCTTTCTGTGTATCTGGAGGTAGAGTTGGGGCAAATACAGTAGAAGTGGTATTGCAGAGAAAGCAAAGACTGAAGGTTTTTATTAAAAATAGGGAAAGGTCAGTATTCTTTCCCCAAAAGGTACTGTGAATGCTTGTAGAAATTATTAAACCACAGCCTTTCCTTATTGAATTCAGTGTAAAAAAGAAAGCAATGGAAGAGGGGAGACATTTTTTCTATCTTCAGGCTTCTTGAAATATTTTTCAAATGCAGGAGGAAAAAAATGGAAAACTAGGATATCTATCAAACACTTAAAATCAACAGTCTTCAATCACGGAGTAGCAGTACCAAAATTACTGAACCTAATGAGATTAAATGAATCTGCAGTAATACACAACCATAGCAATGTTTTACATTAGTATGATTTAAATTACATATGATAGTTGGTCTTCAATAAGGCACTATTTTCAGACTTCATCCCTACTTCAGTGATATAAACTGTTGGTCCTTATTACACTGGGACTAAAACTAACCTTTTTACTCAAGATTTTTTTTCCTTCCTAAATCAATGAAATGCTGTAGAGAAATTATACAAAGGGAATCCAAACTCTGGATACCACCAGGGTATGGGTAGTCCTCAACTTATAACCATTCATTTAATGACTGTTTGAAGTTACAATAGCATTGAAAAAAATGCTGTTACAACTTATGACTATTTTTCATACTTATGACTGTTACAGCAACCCCATGGACACGTCATTAAAATGTGGATGCTTGGCAACTGTCATATTGATGATGGTTACCATGTCCCAGGGTCATGTGATCACCTTTTGTGATCTCTGACAAACAAGGGCAATGAGGAAGATAGATTCACTTAACAACAAACAACTGCAGTGATTCACTTAACAGCTATGGCAAAAAGGTCACAAAGTGGAGCAAAACTCAATAAATGTCTCACTTAACAACAGAAATCTGGGGTTCAATTGTGATCATACAACGAGGACTATCTGTACATCTCCAAAATTTAACAGAATAGATTACATTTTGTATGTCAGGATGGTCTTTAAAAGTTTATACACATTTTTCAATATGCTATCTTTGATAAAGTCATACATTGCCTTAAGATATATAAACATCATATTAAATGCAATGGAAAATAGAGTATTATTAGAATATGTTTTATTTAAAATTATTTTTTCTCGCTTTTTTAAAAGAAAGACTTATTTTAAAGGAAAAAAAATCCCCATTAAAAATGTTTAGTTGTTCATGAGTAGCACAAAACTAAATGAAAGCTTTGAGAGAAAAAAATCAAAAGACACATTCAAGAAGCTGGTAAATAGTCTCATAAGGGCTAAATATCTTCCACTGTGAAGTAATATTATCTGGGCTATAGATACATTACTCAAGTCTCTCAGTAGCACAGATAATTAAATTGAAGCACTAAAATGCCATGTGCTTTGAAGTGAGCCTGCAGTTGGCACACAAATCTTTTTTTTTCCACGATAGCTGAAATTTCACCATAACTTTGCACATATTTGTAGGCTCATGACCTCCACCCTCATTAATACATCATATTAGGCAGTCATATTGGAATGGCTGTTAGAGGCTTGTATACAAGTTTCTCATATGCTAAAACAAAATATTTCCCAATTCAGTGTTTTAACAAACTGCATCACTGTTCGGTTTGGTGGTACCAGTGCCTCAGATAGAAGGTCCATACAGAGAGTGGTAAGGACAGCTGACAAGATTATAGGAAGCTTGCTTCCCGTTATTCAGGATACTACTTATATACGCTATGTGCTTAGTACTCAAAGCATTGTTGGAGACTCCACACATCCACTTCATGGTCTGTTTCTGTTGCTCGCCTCTTGGAGGAGGTTTCGAAGTATCTATGGAGGACTACTAGATTCTGTAACATTTTGTTCCTTATGCCATCCAATTGTAAACCTGCAGGATTATTTTCTTTGCCATGTATATGTATACATTCTTACTAGACTGTGAGGTTTCTATGTTATATAGGTGTGTGCATTGATTTTATGCCTAATGGTTATCTTTTGAAAGCTGAATACAACAAAATTTCATTTTTAAAGTATGCTAATTAGTGTACATTTAAAGTGACAATAAAAATTTTATTCTGTTCTAATTATTCTAGTCTATTCTTATGAAGGAGCAGGCCTACTTATCACAACTATTTGTCCTGCATTTAGGAATAAATAATCATATGTTGCCAACTTCAGAAGGAAGACATTTCCTTGTGCCTCTCTCCACATGCAAATCCCTTTGTGTATGTAGTACTGGCACAGTGCATCTGGTTTTCTACCCATACAGCAGGGGTTTTTTTAATGCATACAATAGATACTGAAATGGGAATAACACAGCGATGTACATCTGTGCTCTCTTCTCTTTTCCACTCCAACATAAAGCAAGAGCATGCATGATCCCTGAATATGAAATAAACAGCTGCTTATATGATAATAGGTTTGATCCAGAAATACATTGAGAAATATTTGTATATGCTTCAATGGAAATAAATAGGTTTATTAAGTCAGAAACAGACAACATTTTTGTTTTTTCTAGATAGCTGACATATGCCACGTTACGGCATTCATCCCATTTCTGC
Organism: Laticauda colubrina; assembly: GCA_015471245.1. NCBI lineage: Eukaryota > Metazoa > Chordata > Lepidosauria > Squamata > Elapidae > Laticauda > Laticauda colubrina. Next base: position 38,573,399 of record BLBF01000018.1, on the reverse strand, counting down.
TTCTGTTTTTTTTTCCTTTTGATTTGTTTTTATAAAAGCCTCCTCGAAAGGAAACAATAGATATGTGACAGTTCTTCTCTCAAATTGCTATTAATGCTCTCAGAAATCCATGATCCATCCATAGCTGCAAAAATACCAGAAGAGAAGCACTGGCTTTAAACAAAACCAGTAGATACATTTTAAGGATGTGAATTAAGTAATATGTAATGCAGAGATTCTCCCCCAGAATCCTTTGCAATGTTGCAGAGGATGCTGTCATGGCATTCTCAGATCATGTGCCTCTGCGACATTGGACCACTGCAAGCTGGAAGAATCTCTACAGCTGCCCAAGCAGCTATCAAGCAGATAATGCGGCAAGATTACAAAATAGAAGGGTATGGCAGCCCACCTCCTTCTTGCATCTAGAACATTCATAAGGCATATGAGTCATCTTGGCACCAAGGAGCTCTTTGAAAATTAATTCTGTTTTCAGATGTCTGAAATTGAGGGTGGTTTTTTTTTTTCCCCTGTGGTGAAAAAAAAAAATAGCTTGTCAAGTCTCTCAAGATCTGAAAAGGCTATAGTAACAAACTTATAAAATCATTGTTATACATATTGTTTCAAGCTGTTCAGAATACTAATTTCTAACACAGTTCTTAAATTCATTATCATTTTCCATCTCAATTCAACATTGCAGTCTAGGTACCTATGATATATGTTGGTAATAAACTGTTCAAGGCTAACTCTAAGGCAAAGTTTAGATCTGAAAAATTATGCCATCACCACTACTGTATAATACAAAGCTCTGGTGATCTTTTGCCGATAGATCATGGAGTAAAATAGGGCTAAAATGATTTTTGCATATCTAAGAAAAAATATAGATAGCGTAACAGTTGGAAAATTAAACACTGGGGTTAGAGAATATAAAGGGAAATTAACTGAGCCATGGAATGTTGAGGACATCAACTGTAATGGAGAAAAGAAGAACAGTTTTCCTAGATTCTAACATTTTTTTACTATCACTGCAGTTAAATCTAGGAGGAGACCAAAGAGGGATATTTAATTCCTTTCTCCTACACAAGAAAAAGGAAATGAAAAAGATTTCTTCCTCAAGCTGCCACTAGAATCAAAGAATGGAAATTGATCCAACATAGAAAAACGTAGATACCTCTAGACAAACAGGAAAATCCACCTAGCTGCCTAATTGATTTTTTATCCTATATTAGAGCTCATAAAATAATTTCCTCGCAGCTGTAGAGGTTGGAAAAGTAAATGAAAATTTCTTCATAACCTTAGGAAACTACATTAAAAATGCCTTGGTGCATGTAATCATAATTTGACCCTAGGCAGAATCTGGGAAATGTTAACTTTCCTTAAAAGTCCTAATCAAGATCATACCTTTCATAGGTTCCATCTGCACTGAGAGCAATGTTGCTTGAAACCAACAAATGTTCCTCTTCTAGCACAAAGCAGAAAGTATTTGTGTTAAGTATTAAAATAGCTCTTGGAAAGAGAGATGAATTTGATTAGGAAAATTGATTTAATTTGGAATATTGATGTAATTCACAAAGAAGAGAGGGTTAGTATACACACAAAATCTGATCAAGCGATTAAATCAATCTGGAATTAATTTGACAGTTTCATACAGAAACTCGATTCTGTTTGGAGATTTAACCAAATTTGTCTTCTAATCAAACCTCTGAATCAAATATTCACATACATTTATTAATTTTCAAAAGCCCTTTGTTCAGTTGTATGGATTATATCTCAAGCAATTCAGCCATCACGCTGAAGGAAGAGTCATAAAACACCTTATAGGTCAAAATGCAGATTCTCTCTCATGCATCTATAACTGCTGGGATTTCCACTGGTAACTACATTTGTCTTATGCATGACTTGGGGACAAGCACTGTAGCCAAAGGACTGGAGTGTGACATGCCACTAAGTCAATGTCAGTTCTGGATCTGTTCCTTTCTATTACTCCAGCTACCATCTTGCGGGATGTCAGGTCTGGAAGAGCTGGTTTATCCTAGTGGATGATCACACAAATATGAACCATAATTGTGGGGCAGCAGCCCAAAAAGCCAATACAATCCTTGGTTGTATAAACAAAGGCATAGAATCAAAATCATGTGAAGTATTAATTCAGTTTTATAAAGCTTTAGTAAGGCCAAGAATAATGCATCCAGGTTTGGTTACCACATTACAAGAAAGATGTTGAGACTCTGGAAAAGTACAAAGAAGAGGGACTAAGATAATTAAAGGCCTGAAAAGTAAAACATGAAGAACAGTTGCAGGATTTGGTTTGGGTTTGGCTAGACTACAGAAAAGAGGGACTAGAGATGACATGATAACAGTATTCCAGTATTTAAGTGGTTGCCACAAAGAGGTGGTGGTCAACTTATTTACCAAAGCACCTGTAGACAGAACAAGAAACAATGGATAGAAACTAATTAAGGAGAGAAGAAACCTGGAACTAAGGAGAAACTTCCTAATCATGGGGACAATTAACCAGTAAAACAGTTTCCTATCAGAAGTTGTAGGTGCTTCATCACTGGAAGTTTTTAAGAAGAGACTGGACAGTCTCTTGTCTGAAATGGTATAGGGTCTCCTGCTTGAGTAGGAGGTTGGACTTTCCATGGTTCCTTCCAGCTCTATTCTGATTGATTGATTGATTAATGTCTAGCTAATAAGGCAAACTACAGTAGCAATAGCTCTGAGATTTATATATCGCTCCACAGTGCTTTTGCAGTACTCTCTGAGCTATTTACAATATCAGCATATTGTCCCCAACAATCTGGGTCCTCATTTTACTGACCTTGGGAGGTTGAAAGAAATAAAAAGAAACAGTAAAGAGAAACTCTGGACACCTACTGAATTTGGTAGAATATGTGCTACAAGTTAAATGATGTATTTCATTTTTAAGAAATTCACAGAGAAATAAGCTTCCTCTAAGCCTAAATTTGAGTGATGTTCATTTATAACAAAATATAAATCATGCATTTTTTTACTCAAAATAAAAACTAATTACATCAGAATGTAATTTATGCCTCCAGGGAAGAGGAATTAGATGAAGAATTTAGAGGAATGAGGAATTTAGCTTATAAGGCTAAAATAACTAAAAAAATATACTAAGAAAAATGATATATACTGCCCAGAGCCACTTTGCTCCCTAGAGAGTTAAATGTTTACAGATAATCCTCAATTTACAACCATAATTGAGCCCAGAATTATGGTTGTAAGTCATGGCAGTCATTAAGTGGGCCACCACATGACCATGCCTGATTTTACAAACCTTTTTGCAGTGGTTGAGCAAATACCAAATCATGAAGCAAATATTCTGATACAAACCTGTTTTCTTCAATTGTCCTTAAATGAACCTGTTTTCTTCAATGAGTATCTTATTTTTGCCAGAAACTGGCAAAAAATACCAAGAATTGCAATCTTGTGACTGGACATAAATCCAAGCCGGTTGTCAAATAACGAAAATGCAGTCATGTGAACAAGGGAGGAGTACTAACATTGGAATTCCAGAACTGGGTCTTAAGTAGCTTTGGGGAGGTCTGTCATAACTTTGGTCACTCATTGTTAATAGCAATAGCATAGCACTTAAGACTTAAATATTGCTTCACAATGCTTTACATCCCAGTCTAAGTGATTTACAAAGTTAGCATATTGTCCCCAACAATATGAGTCCTCATTTTACTGACCTTGGAAAGATAGAAGGTGAAGTCAACTCTGAGCCGGTCAAAATCAAACTGCTGGCAGTGGGTAGAATTAGTCTGCAATACTGCCTTTGAATGACTGCACTATCACAGCTCTTAACTGAGGATTACCTATTGTTTACTGCAAAAAAAATAATACTTACATATACATCATGATCTCAATATGTAATCCATACAAGGCTTGGAGTGGGAGAAAAGAATATCCAGCAATCTCCTTGGTTTATTTTTGAGAATGCTATAGATAGAATTAATTTTGATTTCAGCAGAGCATATGACAAAATACCCTCAAGGCTTTACTCAGAAATTATGGACAGGATGGCATGAATATTAAAATGAAATTTAATATTTTAAGGTCATGCCCAAAGATTGCTTGTCAATGGTTCCTGATCAGCCTAGAGTGAGATATCAATTGAGGTAATACAGGCCTAACAATCCTGTACTTTTCAATGTTTTGATTAACAGTTCCAATGAGGTGTGAACAGAATACTTATTAAATCTGCAGAGCAGAGCATACAAAAGTTGTTGAGACAGCTAATACCATAGAAGTCAGAAATAAAATTTCTTAATAGGTTGGAGAAATGAGTTGAAAATAATATAATGAAATTTAACAGAAATCCAATGTTCTTCAGTTAGGAAACAGAAATAAAGTGAACAGATATAGAATGGGCTCTATCTGGTTTGGTAATTATACCTGACTTATAACTAAGAACCTGGAATGGTAGCTGATTACAAACTGAATATGAATCAGCAGGGTACTCAGGTGGCAAAGGAAACAATTTTAACCTGCATCAAAAGAAGTACAGTAAAGGTGCAGAGAGTTGCATTGCATGACTATATTTCTAAACAGGTTTGCTGAAAAATGAGCTCCATTGTCTTCCAAAATTATGAGGAAAGGAATATTCTTAGATATATACCACAAATTGCTGATAAAATTTCATTAGGGGATTGAATAGCAGAATAGAAGAGAAAATTTTGAGCTTTTTTAAAAATAAATTGTAATTAAAACAATTTGTACATTCTTCTCTTTAGCTAAGAATTCAGCATGATATTTAGAATTCTCTTCCTCCTGTCTTTTCCAGTTTCGTGATAATACAGGTAGTCCTTGTTTAATGTCCCTCATTCAGCAAATTTTGAAATTACATTGGTACTGAACGAGGAACACTTATGATGGGTTTTCAAACTTGTGGCTGTTGCAGCAGCCTCACTTGTCATGGAATCACAATTCAGACACTCAACACTCAACTCACAATTATGAGGGTTGCAGCATCTTGCAATCTCATGACTGCCATTTGCAACCTTCACTGCTGGTTCCTGAAAAGCAAAGTCAATGAGAAAGCCAGCAGGAGGTCACAAATTGCACTCAAGGAACACATATGGTTCATCTAACTACAGCCACTGAGACTGCCAGACCTGCTGTCCTAAGTTAGCATGGTCATATGACATTGCATCTTATTTAACATCACTTAACAACAGATTTCCTGATTTAAATTTATTTATTTATTAATTTTTGTTGAATTTATATTGCTACCTACCTATTTGCTCATGGCAACTGATTGCCCATGGCAATTATCCCTCACCTCCTACCCCGCTGCCCCAGTGACAGCAGATCACACGAGCCATTTAATGGGCTCCATCCCACTCTGGGTTCCCCAGGTCTGCTGGCAGACCCTCTGCTGAGAAGATTTTAAGATGTTTGATTCTTGTATTTTTTTAAGGAATTGTTTGATCAACTTTCTATACATTGCAGAGCAGTGAAACAAAATAGAACAAGTCTAATAGGTAAACCTAGGTACCAACTGAATCAAAAGCTGTTCTCACCTCCACAAATCTACAGTGAGTTTAAGTAGCCCAACTTCTTCACACATGCAAAAATAAGATTTAATTTTCTGAAAGATTATCCTTGATAAATACAAAGCTTCCTTTAAAAACTCACAACTGTAGAATCCTTAACAGCTGATCTTTTATCCATTTTGGTTCTGCATGCCATGTGCACAATCCATATCAAATATAGTTCATCAATTGAATAAGGACAATACATCATCCTAATTTCTATGCTTACTAAAAATAAGTGTATGTGAACATCCATACTGTATTAAAGGCTCAAATAGGCAAGTTGGCAAGATAGCAATCCATCTATTTATCAGCATGCAAATTCTGAAACCAGTTTTAATATGAAAGTGTTTCAAATACAAAGAATCTGATATGATTCCACTGGGGGCAAGAATGTACATTTATTGACTGTAATTATTGGCTTGAACTCCTGTTTTCCAAAAGCTCATCGGCCCAATAAGTTCTTTTTGATGGATTTTCATCAAGATGCAAAGTTTGGTCTAATAGTTAAGGCAATAGGTCAGAAACTAGGGGACTGTGAGTTCTCGTTCTGTATTAGACATGAAAACTGACTGGGTGACTTTCAGCCAGTCATTTTCTCTCAGCCAATTTCACTTCACAGGATTGTTGTGGAGAATATTGGGGAAGGAAAGAAGTATGTTCACCATCTTGAGTTATTTATAAATAATGATTAAGATAGGATAAAAAATCTGAATAATCTATAAAAAAAAACTCAGTAAAATGTGCTACTGTGACCTGTTTGATCTTTCCTACCCCCAGATTTAGAGAAAGCTAAAGTTGAAATCCATCGAAGAGTCCAGAAAGTAATGAGAAGCTTAAATACAGACTAAAAAGAAAGAATTTGGAGCCAGTGTTTCTCCTTCCAAATAAATGTTGTTTGCTACAAAATACACATTACAATATTGCACAGAGGAAGATACATTTCTCCCTAAAGATATTTGATAACTGAAGTATAAAATAATAATATACTTAACTTCAAAAGTATTAGACAAGTACAATATAGTTTCTAAAAGAGATGCCATCTGGAAATGTGTTCTCTGATCATATGGCCTTGCACTCAAGAATACAGAATATCACCATTATGTTCCAAAAGTTGAATTTAACCACTTGGCCATGTTTACACATGAGTAAATTCCACTATTATCAGAACGGCCACACAAAGCATTTATCAAACTGCAGCTTGAATTCCATAAATTAAGAGTGTCAAGTTAGGTTGCCTTATTTTGTGTAAGTTATTCTGCAACACTCCCTTTCTTTATGAAAAGAATAAGAGAGTTAAACAGAGCAGTAAAGCTCAGAATATCAAACCTCTGGTTCCGGTGACTGACCAAAATTGGATCCTGCAACTCCATCTCTTATCCAACCTTTGGAGTGGTAACTAAGATTTCTCTATACACTTTTAAGAATTAGCTCTAGTAATTCTGTATTTTTTTAAAAAAAATTATTGATTTGATAATTGCCAAAGCAATTTAAACTGGTCAGTGTAAGAAATGATAAATCTGCATTGGTCCAGAATGGATTTTTATATTAATTTTGTACTTACTAAGGTAGCAAACCCAAAATCCCTGGAAGAACTCACTTTTTCAATGGATCATATGCCACTATGAATCCTATAGATAAGCATTATTTAAACTGAGCATTGTGATGGGAAAATTGAAATATTTTTCTTTTAATAATAAATAAAAACCAGTACTACTTTATCATCTGACCATTACTATAATTTCTTCCAAAATCATTTCATGTCTGGTTGCCTCTGCCACCCTGACTCATTTGTATTGTTTGCATTCGGTAGTAAGTGGCTGATGAATCCATGGTCGCTACTTTTTAGTTAAATGGAATGCAATTCCTCTGTGGATTTTATGAAGAACATGCTTAACAAATCATAATTCAGCTATCAATCAGACTAACCTGGGATAAATTTTTATATAAAATGATTCCTATTAAACTTTAATTTCAAAAAGGAAGGCTTTTTATTAGTTAGAGCTGCAAGCAGGCTGTGCTAAAATATGGCATTCTGATCATAAACCAATTTCATCAGAAAATTATCCCCCCAATTGAAAGTGCACTTTTTAAAGAGTAAGTGTAAATGAGGATTCTGTTTCGTGGATTGTCTTCATCTATGCAGATTCCTTTCTTTTCAACAGTTACTTTTTCCAAACATTAATTCTTTTTTTGGAAAGAAAAAAAAAGAATGTCCCTGAAATGCACACACAGAGTGTTTCAGTACAGTTTTAATAAGACTGCAGTCCAAGCAAAAAAACTTAGCCAGGATAGTCAAAACAGACAAGAGTAGAGCTCCGTTAAAAACAATAGTTATAATTTACCAATAAAATAAGATTGCTAACACCCAAGTTTCAGTGCTAATTAAGGTAGATGCTGATGGAATGCATTTGCCTCATTCATTGTTTGTCTGAAGTGGCATATAGACAAAATTGTCTCTTGTTTATTAGGTAGACAAAAGCATTTGTTTAAATTCCAAACAATAACATTAAAAGACAAGAAGCTGAAAAGTTCCCTAGAGCTTATTGGCTACCGTGCCTATCTCATCAGCCTCTAGAAAGCAATGAAGAGTTAAATCAAACATTTTACCAGCTCATCTACTGCAAAGTCACTGTATCAGAAACCTGAATTGATTTGTTTCCTCAGAACGAACTGAGAATGAATGTAAAATAATGTGGGAACAGGGAGATAAAAATCCCTAACAGAGGGCTAATCGGATACTGTATAATAGTTGATTGCAGTTTTGCACCGTGCTATTGTTGCCTAAATCATACTCACAGGTTCTGGGTTCTTCCAAGAGTTTGGTGCAGTTTCAAGGACAAATGTCTTAAGGATGCCTTTTCTATTCTGCAGCAATGATCTTGACTCTGATCTGATTATATAAGCCAAATGCAAAGTCTGACACTATTTAAAAAAAAAAAGGAAAAGAAAAGAAAAGATGATGCTTCTTGTGTGGAAAAGAAACCTTGAGAAAAAGGCTGCCTAAAGTACAATGGCTGATTTGCTCCCTAGTTGTAGCAGCTGATGCCTGCTTGCAGCCCTGCAGAAAGAAACCTTTACTGAAAAACCAATGGCATCACATTTCAGTGAAGCTTATGCCAAGCTGTACAGTGCAAAGCAATTTTTTTATAAACTTCTTAGAATTCAAGTAAGTTAAGTTTACAGCAGCATGTATAGAAAACACTTTTCGATATGTACTTTTTCTAGATAGTTGCACAGTTCTTATGCCTCCCTTGAAGCAAAAGCTTTTAAGTATGACAGTTACAGATACAAAGAGGAATCAGGAATTCTGTACTTTAAAAGTTACAATTGACAGGAAATTCCAGGAGAAGCAATTTCTCTGTCCTAAAGGTGGAAAGTTTAAAATATTGGAGGACCCAGAATCAAATTCTCACACAACTATGGAGACTAAATGGTCCAGTCTTTCTCTGTGTTCCTATCTCATAGGCTTGTTATGTAGAAACACTGGATAAGGGTATATTAGGTGTGCCACCTTGAGTTCCGGAGGAAAGGCAGTAATCCAATATTTAAAAGATATGTCTTAGCTTCCATCCTGTAACATGGTTCAAAATGACCAGAGGTGCAGGTAATTCTTCAATTTATTTCCTGTCCTAATTTAAAAATAATTAAAAATAAATTTATTCAAAGATTAAAGAATTTTGAAAGAAATTTAAAGAATTTTGAAGCTGTACCTTTAAAGTCTTAGGAATATTTTATATTCCTATTCCAAATCCATTCATTGAATATCCCATTTACTTCAATCAGTATGAAGAGTGATTACATCAATGCTGTAATTTTACTTTTTTGGTCTTAAGAGAAAGCTTCTTTCTATAAGAATTTCAGGTTTACAACAAAGTCAACCCATTTGTCCCCATTTTGTCTTAAGAAAAGGTGGAAAAAACATACAGATTACGAAAGAAAGATGGTGATACCTAGGAGCTCATAAAACACCAGGTATGAGAAGAGCAATGGAAAAATAAAAGCCATGGCCAGAAGCAATCTAAGTTTCATAAAAACAATGGAACCAATTTCTGTAAAACCAGAAATAAGCCTACCATGTCTTTGTGGTTTATCCTCTGGTAAATATGTATGGAACAGTCATATACAGACTGAAGCCCCAAGGCAGCTTGAAGCTATCAATAAACTATTACAGTTGTTATTGTGACAAAAGATGAACACTCTGAAATAGATTATTGGAAGGTAGGTAACCTTATGTATTATTGAGGTCATGCAATATTTTGGATTCGGTTCCAAAGCACCATGCAAATTGTTGCATATTTTTCTGGGATTATAGCACTTTTCTGCTGGTAATTAAAAAAGAAGCTAACATTTGTATCACTGAAAGAAAAGAGCTACTACATCCATTAAAAAAACAACAACACTCTTCTTTAACCACCTTCCATTATTTTCACAAATCTCTTTCCTGTATCAGACTTAAAAAGATTGCTATTATTTTTGTTATTATTAATTATTTAAATTTATTGGCCATTAAACTCCAGTGGACTTTGGGTAGCATACAAAAGTAGAACAAACATAAACAAATTAAACATTTTAAATCAGATAGCCCAGACTAAAATAATCTAATAGACAGCAAAATAATCTGTTAGATGAAGAAAATTAACCAAACAAAACAGTGTAACTAAACAGTAAACATCAACCCCTGGGACTAGATGGGCAGGCTCCAGAACACTATGGTAGATCCAGAATTTGATCCATGGATAGACAGGACTTCTTATATTAGTAGGCATCATGACCATCTCCTATGCACTTAGGCTGTATTCTAGTAGCAAAGGGCAATGTTGTTGTTAGTAGCGAAGTCATGTCTGACCAATGCACCAACTTGTGCACAATATTCTTCCAGGCGTTCCTGTCCTCTCCCATCCCTCAGAGTCCATTTAAACTCACATCTACTGCTTCAGTGACTCAATCCAGCCACCTCATTCTCTGTTATCCCCTTCTTTTTTGCCCTCAATCTTGCCCAGCATTAGGCTCTCCTCCAGTGAGTCCTTCCTTCTCATTAGGTGGTCAAAGTATTTGAATTTCATCTTCAGGATCTGGCCTTCTAAAGAGCAGTCAGGGTTGATCTCTTCTAGGATTGACCAGTTTGATCACCTTGCAGTCGAAGGGACTCGCAGGAGTCTTCTCCAGCACTGTAGTTCAAAGGCCTCAATTCTTTGGCGCTCAGCCTTTCTTATGGTCCAGCTTTCACAGCTATACATTGCAACTGGGAAAACCATAGCCTTGACTATACACACTTTTTGTGAGCCATCTCTGATTTATGAAAAGAACCATATTTATCTGAAAGAAAAGAACCCTGAATTTAAAATGATTGTCCCTCTATTTTAAAAAAAGATGATGCATCTGGTATAATTCCTAGCTTCTTAGTCAATTTAAAAGTGACTATATCTAAAACTGAAAAATAAATGTGAGCATATACTGCAACTGCATGTGGGTGTGTATTCACACACTGACCAAAAGTTCCAAAAATGACAGACAAGACAAAAAAATTGGATTAATTGGATTAGGAACTCCTTTTGTTAAAACTGATCTGCACTATATCTACATTTGTAGAGAGAAAATATTCTGTCCTCACACACATCCCCTCTATAAACTGGTGTACGCTTTCACAGCCGATATCACTTGGGCAATATTGGGCTTATTGGGTTTAGTGACCAAACTCTAGAAAATAGATTTCCTGATGTTCCACCAGCAACAGCAGCTGGCATCTGCAGGGAAAAAGCTAACCCAGCAAAGATTGACTGGGCTCCTGTATTCATAGCCAAGACAGAACTTACAGAAGTCATGACATCTGGTTATAAAAATAAAAATCCAGACAGACCTTGCATTGCACCAATCACTTTGCCTCTGAAGATGCCAGCAAGAGTTGCCAATGAAACACCAGGAAATCTGTTCTCTAGACCATGGTCACTAAACTCTGAAGCCCAACATATGCCCCACTCTGTCTTTCCAAGAAGAATAGCAGAAAGAGATGAATACAGATGGTGTTGTAAAGGGGGAAGGAGATAACTAAAGCCCCTGTCACACTGCACCAACGGATGCAAAGAGGATGTAAAACAGACAAAAAAGTTTGCCATCCGTTGGTTAACGCGATGTACTCACCGTCTCCGTTTTGCTTCCTCTCTATCCGTCCAACATCCGTTTATTGATGTTTCATCCGCTCAGAAGGTTTTGAGCTGCTCAAAACTTTTGCGTGGAAAATGTATCCAATTCGTCCGTTCTGCATCCGCTACGCATCCGCTATGCATCCGTTCTGCATCTGTTATGCATCCGCTATATCCGCTAGGCATCCGCTATGCATCCACGCAACTCGCATCTGCTCAGACGCAGGGAGGAAGCAGAATGGACGCAGAATGGATGCAGAACGGATGCAGCACGGAAACAAAGCGTTTAAAACGGAAAAAACGTTCGCAGAGGGGACCTATCTCGGATATTAAGGATGTCTAGAGGATGCCTAGAGGATGCAAAGGGACACCTATACTGCCTATAAAAAGGGGGAGCAACTCATCTGCATCTCACTTTCAGACCAGCAGCCCTGCTGTGCAGACCTCTGCAGCCTTCATCTGACTCTTGCTCTTCCACAGCATCCAGTCATGTCAACCGTGGATCGTAACACAGTCCTTTTGGCAGCCACCATCCTTCTGCAACAGTGCGAAGCCACCTACAGGCTCTGTGAACTCTACTACGGGAAGAAAAAGAGGCGGCCAAGAAGTGTCTGGGTCTGAAGATGGATCGGGAGGAGAGCAGAGTACGGACTGTACAACAAGCTGATGGTGGAGCTGAGGAACGAAGACCCTCAGGCATTCCAAAACTTCATGAGGATGCCTCCAGCCATGTTTGACGAAGTTGTGCAGTGGCTGACACCCAGGTTGACCAAGGCAAACACCAACTTCTGGCCCAGCCTGGAACCTGGGCTCAAGGTGGCACTCACTCTGCGCGACCTGGCCTCAGGGACCACCTACAGGAGCATGCAGTATGGCTGGAGGGTGCCACACAACACCATCAGCATTGTGGTCAGAGAAGTGATGCAGGCCATCATCGAAGAATACCTGGAGGAGCTCCTCCAGTGCCCCTCCACTGGTGAAGGATGGAAGAAAGTTGCAGAGCAGTGGTATCAGAGGTGGAACTTCCCACACACCGTTGGAGCCATAGATGGCAAGCACGTGGCCTGCAAAGCACCACCCAAGTCGGGCTCCACTTATTACAACAACAAGGGCTTCTTCAGCATCATCCTCTTTGCCATGGGCGATGCTGACTACAAGTTCATGTACATTGATGCTTCAGGCAGCGGCTCATGTTCAGATGCCCAGGTATACAACGCCAGTGACCTCAAGGAGGGGCTGGAAGGCAACCTCATCATGGGCTTCCCAGATCCAGACCCCCTGCCCAACGACATGCAAGATGTGCCCTACTTCATCGTGGGGGATGACGCCTTATCCCTCAGAACCTACCTCATGAAGCCCTACACTTCCAGATGCCTCACCCATGAAGAGAGGATCTTCAACTACAGGCTGTCCAGGGCAAGGCGGGTTCTGGAGAACGCCTTTGGCATCCTGGCCAATAGGTTCCAGGTACTTCTCACCACCATGCAGCATCGCCCAGAGACTGTGAGGAGGATCGTGGAAGCTTGCTGCATCCTGCACAATCTCATGCGCACCTGCTACCCAGTCTTGCAGAACAGGCTTGTGGACCTCCAGCAAGGCAATGGGGACATGGAGCCTGGGGAATGGAGGCAAGGGCAAAACCTGATAGACACTCAGGATGTGCAAGGCCCCAACAGAGCCTCACGTGAAGGGAAGAAGCAGTGCAACCTCCTGAGACACTGGTGCAACTCCCCAGCTGGAACAGTGGAGTGGCAAGACAGGATGATAGATGATTAATGGATGCTTCCTTCAGCCTGTCTCATCACACGGATGAGATTGGGCCATGTATGTTGGGTGGGCCTACAATGAATAGGGTGTTTAGTAAAGAGTTGTGTTTGTGTTGACATGTGTGGATGATTATTACATTGTTATTGATAATAGAGGGCCATAGGTGTGGCACCTGGGCGGGTGGACCATACAGTCCCACTATGCTTGCACTGGAGGTTTATCTATCCCACAGCTATTACCCATTCCAAAGGTATCCCTGCCCATCCCACTGCTATCTTTACCCATCCCACAAGCATGCAAAGGCTTAAACCAATTCTAAAAGTTTCCAGCAAGACTTTATTACAAAAAAAGAAATGAAGCAAGTGTGTGAATCAAAGATAAACTTTATTGAACAACAAGCTGTAAAAAAAAATGACCCAAGTCAAGTGTCCAAATAAAGTCCACAGGTAGCCAGCTACCCAGTCTCTGGAGTATGCCCAGTCTCAGGGGTGAAGGGTCCAGGTGCTTTGGAGGTGGGTGGTGCTGGAGTGCTGGTCTCTATCATCATTGGGGTGCCTGGCCCTGAGAGAACAACAGGGGACGGTGTGTTGAGGAAGCTCTCAGACAGCTGGCTCAGACCCGTGATGCTGAAAGGTCCTTCCTCCATGCCATGGGGTGTCAGCCCCAGTACTGATGACAGATGTACTGAGGCCGGGCTTGACTGTGGGGTGGAGGAAGGAGTAGTGTAGTGGGGCTGTCTGGTCTGCAGCTGGGTGAGGACTGACGTGAGTGGCATCGCTGTCGTCGGTGGCATCATTGTCATGGGTGGCATCGGTGGCATCAGTGGAACCGGTGGCAATGGTGTCGTCCGATGACTCTGTGCCTGGACTGGGAAGGGCTGCTGCCTGTGCTGCTGGACCTCCTGGTAGCCGTAGCCCTGGTAGGTTAGGGGCTGTGGGAAGCCTTGGAATGGGAGGGACATCACCTGGGGTGGAGGTGGAGGTGGAGGAGCAGAACTGGACTGGGTGGGAGCAGGTTCCTCTGGATTTGGAGGGTTGTGAAGCAGCTCGGTGATCCAGTCCTTCACCACCTGGTACTGGGGTTCCTCCATGTTCCTGAGGGTCTGGTTGACACAGGTGAGGAAGGGCTTGCGGTTGGAGGATGAGGAGTCAGTGCTGACCAGCTGAGAAAAGAGATCTATGCTGGTGCAGATGGTGTCCCTAATCTCCAGCAGGACAGTGTGGCTCTGCCCCTCCTGCTGTCTGGATCTCTGCCTTTCTGTGGAGGTGGAGCTGGGGGGGGGGTGGATGCGGCTATGACTGTGGTGGACTCGATGTCTCCTTTCTCCCACCACACCAGAGAGTCCTCCACATGCTCCACCACGGTTACAACAGCTGTCCACGGGTTCTCCGCCATGGCACGCTCCACAGAAACCTGCCTGGAGACAAGGACTGACTCTCGGCCGGAAGAGTACTGGGTCTCAGCAGGCTGCCGGAAAGAGAGGGTTGTGAGAGGGGCTCCTGGTGCTCCTCGGTGGCGGACCTCCAGGAAGCTGCACCTGGCCATGACGTAGGTCTCTCTGTCCATCAGTTTAACCGTGGCCAGATTTCTTCAGGTGCAGCTTCCCGTACCAGGTGTGCAAGTGCTTCCACCAGCCGAGGAGCACCTCCAAAGTGTAACCCATACTCTCCACCTTCTCTCTCCAAGCAGCCTGCTTCCTTTTGGTGTCCCTGTACAGCCGGTGTCCCTTCCGCCACAGATAGTCATTCTCTCTCAGCCACTCCAGCACCTCATCCTCGTGTTCCTCCTCAATGAAGTATTGCCTCCTCTCCCGTCCCCGCATATGCCTCTTCCTCCCTTTGGAAGGACCAGATGGGCCCTCATCAGAGGGGCTCCCAGGTGGTAGGGGCTGCTCCTCCACACTACCAGCAGCAGCAGCACCAGCAGGATCATCATCATCATCATCACCAGCAGGATCATAATCATCATCATCATCAGCAGCAGCAGCAGCAGCAGGATCATCATCAGCAGCACCAGCAGCACCAGCAGCACCAGCAGGACCAGGAGCAGAGCAGGACCAGGAGCACAAGCAGGACCAGCAGTACGAGCAAGTCCTGGAGCACGAGCAGGACCAGCAGGACCAGCAGGACCAGCAGGACCAGGAACAGCTTCAGCAGAGTACGCAGCAGCAGAAGCACCAACGCCAGGAGCAGCTTCAGCAGAAGCTCCAGCACCAGAAGAGCGAGCCCGAGCAGCAGAAGCCCCAGCAAAAGCAGAGTCAGGGACAGGGGGCGGGAGGTTGGCCCTGTCCCTCTTGCCAGGGATGGCGGCAGGTTGCTGAGACTTTCGCTTCTTCCCCATGGTTGTGGGGTTGCTGGCTGGCAGGGAGGCTTTCAGGGAGGCTGGCAGGTACCAAGGCTGGCAGGAAGGCTGGCACCAAGGCTTGCAGGAAGCCTGGCACCAAGGCTGGCAGGAAGCCTGGCAGGAAGCCTGGCAGGAAGCCTGGCAGGAAGCCTGACAGGAAGGCAGGCAGGAAGCCTGGCAGGAAGGCAGGCAGGCAAGCACCAAGGCTGGCAGGCAGACTGGCTGGCAGGCAGGCTGGAAGGCAGGCTGGCAGCAAGGCTGGCAGGCAGGCAGAGAGCAAGGCTGGCAGGGAGGCTGGCCAGGAGGCTTGGAGGCAGGCTGGCAGGAAGGCTGGCAGCAAGGCTTGCAGGCAAGCATGCAGGCAGGGCAGGCAAGGACTCGATGTATCCAGCAGCAGGTCTTTCCTCTGAATGCTGGCCACGTGCGAACTGCTTCCCTTAAAATCCGCGTGGCTAACGCAATGCATCCCCCCGCATGCGCAATTAACGCTCGACATCCGTTAGGCTTCTGCTGTGCATCCGCTAGGCTTCCGCTCTGCATCCGCTTCATCCGCTGTGCATCCGCTGTGCATCCGCTTCATCCACTCAGCATCCGCTCTGCATCCGCTCTTTCTGTTCCGTGTCCACTTTGCTGAGGCCCCCCAGAAGCCCAGCGGATGTGCCATCCGCTGTCATCCGCTTCCATCCGCTGGGCTTCCATTCCGCATCCGCTTTCCATCTGCCCTGTGTCCTCCCCCCGTCCGTGTTATCTGTTCCGGTTATGCAAATTTTTGCCCCTTTTGAGAGCGGATAACAACGGATGGAACATTTTGCTCGTCCGTTGTGTCCGTTTTGCTTCCGTTGGATAGTGTGACAGGGCCTTAAAATGGGAAGGAAAGTAAAGAGAAATTTGAAGATAAAATATGACAAAGATTAAACAACAGGAAATAGCTATATAGAGAAAGAAAGAAATTTTGTTGCCAAATTCCCAACAGGTGTTTGTGGGTTCAGAATGCATAAACCTATGTTTGCTTACTCTCCAGAAAGCTTCACTGAGTTCAATAGCTCCTATATTCCTGCTAGATTCTTGTAAGCCTGGAGCCTGGAGATTAATCCTTGTCACCAGTGGCCAAGCAATCTTCATAGCTAAATATGCCAATTAGCAGCAATAGTTTCTACAGAAGCTACCTGGATAGGGGAAATTTTGGCATGGTAGTTGGTACATTGGTAACATGAAGACGTAGCTCTGTTTATATTGCGCTGCTCATATAAGCTATACAACTTGTTCACAGTGCCATATTGTGATCTGACCTATTTTTAAAATTGTTTTCTGCTTTATATTGTTTGTGTTCTAAAGTTTTTAAACTTCTGTTATCTTGAAAATCATCTTAGGAGCTTTCTCTGAACAGAAAGGCACATCAGATACAATTAGGATTATGGTTTCTTATTGCATAACTGCTTTGGTTCCCACAGTATCATACTGTCATTGTGCCATAAGGATGGTATCAAGTTATGGCTTAAGAAAGAGAAGTCCCAGCTACTTTGCTATTGATGCAGGATTATAAAAGATGATAGATAGATAGATAGATAGATAGATAGATAGATAGATAGATAGATAGATAGATAGATAGATAGATAGATAGATAGACAGATGACACACACTTGTGGGAAAACATTAGAAAAAAATAAAAAGAGCAGCTGGATTAGGTTTCACAATTCTTCTCTACACTTGATTGTTCATGAAATCATATATGAAATGATATATGAAGAGTCAAGTATATCTGTTTGAAGAAGGTCAATTGTCATGTCTTAGGCCATAGGACAGTACACAAAACCTGCCTATAGTCAAACTTAATTACTGATGATGGCAAATCATTTCTATATATATGCCATTTGGAAGTTACATCTGGGACTAAACTTAGAAGCCAGAGCAATGATGGGTATCTGCTACTGCTTAGGGAGCTGTTTTGGCTGCTAGTTAGCTTCTGGGAGCAATTCAGGATGCCCCCTATAAGGCCTATGTCAAGCATCCATAATTATGTTCCAGGTCTAGTTACCTGAAAGACCACCTTTTTCCATGTTCATCTTCTTGTCTGATCAATTCAAATTCCCTTCTTTATGCAATTGCTGTTTGCTAGGACTCAGAAACAGGCATCAGGAACACTATCATCTGTTCTATCTAGCAAAAGAAGGAATATCTGTGATTGAAAGTGGGAATGGGTTATTTTCCTTTTTTTCTTATGGGTATATATTTTGTGATGAGATTGTTCATCACTTAGAGCAGGCCTGTCAAACTCGCTGCCCGCGGGCCAGATGCATCAGACAATGGTCATGGTTTAGCAAAGGGGAAAAAATTGTGATACATCATGTGATGCCACTATGATGATGAGAATTTGACATCCCTGACTTAGAGTCTTTGGTACTGTGTGGCATATTAGATGGAGTAAATGAAATAATTCTGTATGTATATAAATATATGCATACAAGTACCATATGTTTCTGATTTTTTATCAAGAGATCACACCATGCTATATGTAATAATGTCCACCCTTAAAACAAATAAGTATTGTATATTCTACAGAATTTTTCCACTGAATTCTTACTTTAAAGTTATGAATAAGTACAATGAAATAATAAAAAGTGGTGGTGGCAGTGTTTATTTTTTTAAAAAGTAAAATTCCTATATATTTAATTTATAATTACAAGTTGCTTTTAGGTCTGGAATCCTCAGCAGTATATGTTATAAAACAAAATAATCATCCTAATAATAATAATGACTATGATGCAGTTGGAGCCTATGTGAATATTCACATAGGCTTCTGTCCTGATGAAATCTTCAAGGAGCAATAGAGTTAAACTGAAGGTGCACCATTCCCCTTTTCTCCATGCATCTCTGCTAGTCAACAGTTGGTCTCCTATTTTCCCTGTGGGAAATAAATAGATATTTATTTATTGCATTTATTTGTAAAATGTAAATGCCATCCTACAACCACGGCTCTTAGTTATTTGTAATAATAATTATCTGTGTATGTTAATTATTGCATACAGTAGAATCTGAATCAAGAAGGATGACTGAGGATGAGCAAGAAAAAACTGCCCTAAATGCCCTAAATGCTTGGGATTTTATTGCTATTCCCTAGCCTAGGAATCCAATATAGTTTTCCAGCCATGTAGGAATGGCATCCATAAATTGGAGGATGGTGCTTTGGAATTTGGGATATCCACTGGAGGCATCCCATTTTAAACAAACATAAGCATAACTTTAAACATGCAATGTTTGCCCTCTGTCTAAAAATATTTCTCCTGATTTCTTTGTGTGAAACTGTCATGCCGTTTGAAATTTAAAATTACCTGCACAAAAAGCAAATAAAATATTTGTAAGACTGGAGCCTCCCCTCCCCCAAACCCACACACACACATTAACAAAGCACCCCTTCTCATCCTTCTGTCCTAATGAAATCTTCAAGGAGCAATAGAGTTAAACTGAAGGTGCACCATTCCCCTTTTCTCCATGCATCTCTGCTAGTCAACAGTTGGTCTCCTATTTTCCCTGTGGGAAATTACCAGGTGCTCCCTATATAGGAATAATCAAGAGAAATCTAGGTCAAAATCAAAAGAAGTCTGCCCTCTTCACATGCAACTATCATGGCAGTGGAAAAAGAAAGGAACTTGTTTTTCAATTATCGTATATCCATAGACACTCTATAGGTGAAGAAAAAGATGGTTGGTTTTTTTTGTTATTTTTCCAAAGGCAATAAAAATCAATAGAAACCTGCAATATTAGAGAAAATTTATAATCATTATTCAAATAGCTGACTTGAAATGGTCCCTTGTTCATGGGGAAATCTTCAGTTAGTTTTTCAAGTACCAGCAGTTGAGTCAAAAGATTCAACCAACTGCCCTCTGGAGAAAACTGCACATCTGCATTTAAATGGAGATATATTGTTTCCAAATGTGCAGTATCTGGAAGGCAGATCCTGTCGAGGTTTCTTAGTGAATGGATTTTAAACTGCACCAGATAAGTTTCATTGCTGTAACCTTTATTATTTTATGCCAAAGTAGCTTTTTCCTCATTATTTTGTCTGTGAATATTTTTTCTAATAACATAAAATTACATCATAATCCATAATAAAGCTTTTGCAACATGAGATGTGGACATGACGATACTCATCCCTGTGAATACAGCTGTAAACTAAATTTAAATTATTTTTTGGCAAGTTAATTGAATTATATGGACTAAAGTCATAAAATATTTTACATACATTTTTTTAAAAATTGCAAAAGTATTTCAAAGATATTTAATATATATCCTCTGGCATGTAACTGAATTATTCACTTTGCTTTACCTTATCTCACCTCACTTTATTTTATTTTACTTTTAAAAAAAATTAAGTATAGTTTAACTTTATATTTTAAAACATATGTGTAAAAATAGAAAAAAAAATTCCCTATCTCCAAGAAGAGTGTGTAATTCATGTAAAGTGCCATAGAGGTGAAGATGACATAACACAACATCTGTATACACAATTTTGAAACTTCTAAGAATATTTTAAAGTGTCCCAGTTAATGTCACATTTTAATATATGTTATGGTTAATTATTTGATAACATATTGAAAATCTCCTCCAGATCATATTGCACATATATACAGTATTTCATGTGAATATATATGCATCTTCCTTTTTAAATCCTTTATTAATCAGATTTGTATAGCCACTCATCTCATTTGGAACACTTTTGTGTAGCAGTTAAGGCACATATAACATTCACAAAGAAAAACAACAAAAACACTCAGACATTAATCTTGTTGAATTTCTGGTTGCAACAAAATTTCCCTGTAAACAACATGACAGAGAAGAGATCAAGCTATCATTTTTAGGGATGCTTCCAAGGATGGGCTGCTGGGGGTTCGCAGGGGTTCAGGAGAGCCTTGGTGGTGCAGTACTGCAAGATTCTGTGCAGTTCAGAGAACCCCCAAATCCCACTCCTTTCTGGACCTGCCCACCTTGCTCTGTCCCCCCCAGGAGTCCCCACGC
Organism: Laticauda colubrina; assembly: GCA_015471245.1. NCBI lineage: Eukaryota > Metazoa > Chordata > Lepidosauria > Squamata > Elapidae > Laticauda > Laticauda colubrina. The sequence continues at coordinate 38,552,599 of BLBF01000018.1, read as the reverse complement.
AGTCTTTTGGATGCAGATAAGTGCAGGGCACGCAAAGAAGCTTGTGAAGGTGAAAAATGGGCCTCCAGAAGTTCAGGAAGGCCGGAAATGGTCCTGTTTCCAGCTTTCCAGGAAAGCCTCCAGAGCCCAGGAGGGCCAACCCCTCACCCCCGCCATGGCGCAGGAGACTGGCTAGGCCACGCCCACCATGGCTATGGCCACCCAGCAGCTGGGCAGAGAATCTTTGCAAAAAATTTTGAAGCCTACTCCTGGACACTTCCACCAGAAACCCGACAAGTGCCAACTTATTTTTCTATGTCTTATCTAAAGCACTGCGATTCCAGTGTTGATTCAAATTCTGGGATTCAAAATAAAAGTTGGAATATCTTTAAGATCACATAATATCAAAATAATGATACCATCATCAGGAGAAGTAGGAACGTGATGGATACATAATATTTCAGATTTAACTAAACTTTTCACTTGGGAAAAAAGTATGATAGTATCCATGCTTAATAGAGTTATATTACTTACTTAACATTTAAAGGGCCTGTCACATAGGCCGAAGGATGCAAAAAGTATGTAAAAAGGACACAGCAGACAAGAAAATTTTCCATCCATTGTTATCCGCTCTCAAAAGTGCCCTGAATTTGCATAAAGAGAGCGGACAACAACGGAAAGGAACGGACGGGGAGAGGATGTAGCCAGGATGTAAAGCAGATGCTCCACGGAAGTCTAGCGGATGGAAGCGGATGGAAGCGGATGGCACATCCGCAGGGCTTCCGGGGGAGCATAGCGAAGCGGACGCACAGCGGAAGGAAAGGATGCAGAGCGGATGCCTAGCGGATGACGCGGATGCAGAGCAGACGCCTAGCGGATGCCTAGCGCATGCAAAGCATTCACTGCGCATGCGGGGAGGATGCATTGCATCAGCCCCACGGATATAAAAGGATGCAGCTCGCAAGCAGGTCACCATTCAGAGGAAAGACCTGCTGCCAGACACAGCTCCAGCCAACAACCATGGAGAATAAGAGGAAGCCTGTGCCATCTGCTGCCAGCCCTGGCAAGAAGGACAGGGCCACCATCCCACCCCCTGGCCCTCACTCTGCTTCTGCTGGGGCTTCTGCTGCTCGGGCTGACTTCTGGTGCTGGGGCTTCTGCTGGCGCTGCTCCTGGTGCTGGGGCTTCTGCTGGTGCTCACTCTGCTGGCGCTGCTCCTGGTGCTGGTGCTTCTGCTGGTGCTTACTCTGCTGGCGCTGCTCCTGGTGCTGGTGCTTCTGCTGGTGCTTACTCTGCTGACGCTCCTCCTGGTCCTGCTGGTGCTGCTGGTCTGGCTGGTGCTCCTGGTCCTGCTGGTCCTGCTGGTGCTTACTCTGCTGCTGCTGCTCCTGGTCCTGCTGGTCCTACTGGTGCTGCTGGTGCTTACACTGCTGGCGCTGCTCCTGGTCCTGCTGGTGCTGCTGGTGCTGCTGGAGTTGCTGGTGCTCCTTGTGCTGCTGGTGATGGTGGTGCTGCTGGTCCTGCTGCTGCTGCTTTTGCTGCTACTGTTGTTGGTGGTGCTGCTGGTGGTGGTGGTGTGGTGGAGCAGCCCCTACAACCTCGAAGCCCCTCTGATGAGGGCCCAGATGGCCCTGCCAGAGGGAGGAAGAGGCATACGCAAGAACCGGAGAGGAGGCAATACTCCATCGAAGAGGAACATGAGGATGAGGTGCTCGAATGGCTGAGGGAGAACGAGTACCTATGGCGGAAGGGACACAGGCTCGATTGAGACACCAAGAGGAAGCAGGCTGCTTGGAGAGAGAAGGCGGAGAGCCTGGGCTACACTTCAGAGGTCCTCCTCGGGTGGTAGAAGCACATGCACACCTGGTACAGGAAGCTGCACCTGAAGAAGTCTGGCCAGGCCGCGGTCAAACTCACCGACGAGGAGACCTACATGATGGCCAAGTGCAGCTTCTTGGAGGGTGAGATCCGCCACCGAGGAGCAGTCCCTCTGTCTACCCTCACTCTCAGGCAGCCCACAGAGAGCCAGTCCTCTTCTGGGCAAGAGTCAGCTCTTGTGTCCAGGCAGGTATCTGTGGAGCGTGCCACGACAGAGACCCCCCCCCCCGACAGCAGCACACCCTGTGGCGGAGTGCGTGGAGGACGCCCTGATGCAGTGGGAGCAAGAAGAGGCACTTCCACCAGAGACCCACCCACACCCAGCTCCACCACCACAGAAAGCAGGCAGAGAGCCAGACTGGAGGGACAGAGCCACACTGTCCTGCTGGAGATCAGGGACACCATCAAAATCAGCGTAGATCTCCTCTCTCAGCTGGTATACACCGACATACCATCCTCAAACTGCAAGCCCTTCCTCACCTACGTCAACCAGACCCTCATGGACATGTCTGAATCACAATACCAGGTGCTAAAGGAGACGATCACCGGTCTTCTGCACAACCCTCCAGGCCCAGCTGAACCTGCTCCATCCCAGTCCAGGTCTGCTCCTCCACCCCAAGTGATGTCACAGCCCTTCCAAGGCTTTCCACAAGCCCTCACCTACCAAGGCTACGGCTACCAGGAGTTCCAGCAGCACAGGCAGCCCTTCCCAGTCCAGCCACAGGTTCATTGAACGCCACCAATGCCACCGATGCCACCCACACCACCGATGCCACCCAAGCCACAGATGCCACAGATGCCACCCACGCCACAGATGCTATGCATGCCACAGATGCCACCCACGCCACAGATGCCACCCATGCCTCACCTGGCTCAGCTGCAGACCAGACAGCCCCACTACACTCTTCCTTCCTCCACCCCACAGCCAAGTCACTGCCACCTTGAATCCAGGGTCCAGGCTGGGATGGAAGTTGGTGCTCTGCTTGGTCAACCTGGGTCTCAGCTGCTCCACAACTTCGTCAAACATGGCTGGCGGCATCCTCATGAAGTTCTGGAATGCACGAGAGTCTTCGTTCCTTAGTTCCACCATCAGCTTGTTATACAGTCCGTACTCGGCTCTTCTCGCAATCCATCTTCGGACCAGACACTTCTTGGACGTCTCCTTTTCTTCCCGTAGAACAGGTGAAAGAGCCTGTAGAGGGCTTCGCACTGTTGTAGAACCACAGTATCTATCAGGTTTCACCCTTGCCTCCATTCACCAGGCTCCATGTCCCCATTGCCTTGTTGGTGGTCCACGAACCTGTTCTGCAACACTGGGTGCACATGAGATTGTGCAGGATGCAGCAAGCTTCCACAATGTTGCTCACGGTCTCTGGGTGATGCTGCATGGTGGTGAGAAGTACCTGGAACCTGTTGGCCAGGATGCCAAAGGTGTTCTCCACCACCCGCCTTGCCCTGGACAGCCTGTAGTTGAAGATCCTCTCTTCATGGGTGAGGCATCTGGAAGTGTAGGGCTTCATGAGGTAGGTTCTGAGGGAGAAGGCGTCATCTCCCATGATGAAGTAGGGCACATCTTGTGTGCTGTTGGGCAGGGGGTTTGGATCTGGGAAGCCCATGATGAGGTTGTGTTCCAGCCCTTCCTTGAGGTCACTGGCGTTGTATACCTGGGCATCTGAAGATGAGCCATTGCCTGAAGCATCGATGTACATGAACTTGTAGTCAGCATCGACCATGGCGAAGAGGATGATGCTGAAGAAGCCCTTGTTGTTTTGATAAGTGGACCCTGACTTGGCTGGAGCTCTGCAGGCCACGTGCATCTATGGCTCCAACGGTGTGGGGAAAGTTCCACTTCTGATACCACTGCTCTGCAACTTTCTTCCAGCCTTCTTCAATGGAGTGGCACTGGAGGAGCTTCTCCAAGTATTCTTCGATGATGGCCTGCACCACTTCTCTGACCACAATGCTGATGGTGTTGTGTGGCATCCTCCAGCTGTACTGCATGCTCCTGTAGGTGGTCCCTGAGGCCAGGTGGTGCAGAGTCACTGCCACCTTGAATCCAGGTTCCAGGCTGGGCCAGAAGTTGGTGTTTGCCTTGGTCAACCTGGGTGTCAGCCACTGCACAACTTCGTCAAACATGGCTGGAGGCATCCTCATGAAGTTCTGGAATGCACGAGAGTCTTCGTTCCTTAGTTCCACCATCAGCTTGTTATACAGTCCGTACTCGGCTCTTCTCGCAATCCATCTTCGGACCAGACACTTCTTGGACGTCTCCTTTTCTTCCCGTAGAACAGGTGAAAGAGCCTGTAGAGGGCTTCGCACTGTTGTAGAATGATGGCGGCTACCAAAAGGAGTGTGTGATGATCCATGGTGGAGATGACTGGATGCTGTGGAAGAGCAAGAGCAAGATAAAGGCTGAAGAGGTCTGCACAGCAGGGCTGCTGGACTGAAAGTGAGATCCAGGTGATTTCTCCCCCTTTTTATCGGCAATATAGGTTTTCCACTAGGTGTCCTTTTTCATCCTCTAGGCATCCTGCAGACATCCTAAATATCCGAGATATGTCCCCTATACAAAAGTTTTTTCCGTTTAAATGCTTTGTATGCGAACTGCCTCCACTTTCATCCTTTCTACGTCCTTGCTACTAACGCTGCGTGTCCGTTCCGCGTCCGTTTCCCTTTCTCCCTGTGTCCGTTTTCCGCTGGAGCGGATGCAAGTTGCGTGGATGCACAGCGGATGCCTAGCGGATATATCGGATGCATAACGGATGACTACGGATGTCTAACGGATGTTCCCCGTATGCGTAGCGGATGTAGAATGGACGCGTTGGATACACTTTCCACTCAAAAAGTTTTGTGCAGCTCAAAACTTTTTGAGCAGATGAAATGTCAGTAGACGGATGCTGGATGGATAGAGAATATGAAAAACGGACGCAGTGAGTACAGAATGGATGCATTGCGTTAACCAACAGATGGCAAGTGTTTCTCTCCATTTTACATCCTCTTTCCATCCATTGGTGCTGTGTGACAGGGGCTTAATATATTGAGTACAGTTGCAAATTACCATTTGACATATATGATTGTAGATAAAATTTGTTTTTCTTTGGTTCAATCACTTCCAATTGTTGGAAACTGCCAGGACAAATCCCTGCAGTTTTCTTTCAAGGATTTTTTTTTTTTCTTCAAAAGGATTCTAAGATTTATCAGTGGCTATCTGTCTTGCTTTGTATTTGCTTGGTGCTTGTTTGCTTGCATGTTACTACTGATTCTTGAAAACTGCCTGAATTAGTCCTTAAAGTTTTCTTGGTAGGTTTGCCATTGCCTTCTTCTTAGAGCTGAGAGAGGGTGACTGGCCCAAAGTCTCCTTGCTGGTTTTGTGCCTAAACCAAGACTAGAAATCATGGTCTCCCAATTCTAGCCTGATACCTTAACAACTATGCCAAACTGACTCTCATAGGTAAGAATATGAGGACTTAATTACAGTTTATCATGACTCCACTTACATACCATTATGTAGACAATGTATCAAACCTCTACATTCTTAAAATAACTCCATATAGAATTAGTATATTCACCAACTGAAACAATCTTCCTCCTAGATATTATTATTGGTGTTATTATTTTAGTTATTTGTTTAATACATTATACAGTTACTCATTTCATATATATGATTTTGGGTAACAATAAAAAGCAAAACAAGATAAAACAACCAAAACTGTATTGGTTATTATTATTACATTTATAGTCCAATTTTATTTTGTACATCTCAAAATGATGCACATAATGTTCTTGCCTCCTTTTTTTCACCACAGTATCCCTGCTACTACTTTGTAGGCCACACAATCTGCTATAATCTTCAGCACCTATATGGTCATCAAATGCTACTTGAGGATTCCATACATGCTCATAGTGAACATATTCAGTAAAGTCATCATGCTTTATGTGTCAAATAGCTGCCTCTAAAGGCAGAAAAATGAAGAATAGAAACTGCAAATCATTTTAATTTCTGAGTTTTTTTCTCTTTAATATAACAATTGAACTAATGATATATCCATAATCATGAGCCATAAGGGAAAAAGCAAAAAGTTCTTGAGTCCTCATCTAAATAGGACATTAAAAGCAAGGTTTATCAGCTTGATTGTTATATTGTGCAGTTTTGGAATGAGCCAGAAAATCCTATCCCAATACACTTTTATTTGGGCAGTACTACAGCTTTCAATCCTCCTCCCATGTACATTCTGGAGAGAGAAAAGAGAACTTTGTGAGATATAATATACTGGATTCAACAGAGATTGCTTCCAGGAGATTCTACTGCAATCTTTATTCAACTGAACTGTTACATGCCTTGAAGTGGGATCTATTACAGAAGACAGCAGTCTATAATGGCATCTTTCACCAGTTGGATGCCTTCTAAATGGGAAGATTGTAACTCACATACTGTAATGGTATGTGAGAATAATCGTGAGGGATAAGAAGAAAAGCTGCCTAGGAGACAAGAGGGGGAAGGCCACAGTTGCTGAACACAGGAAGAAACTTAAGAAAACCCGCCCAAATGGATCAAGCAATTGAAAGTGGCAGTGGGAGATCTGCACCTTCAAACTTGCAAGATTCTGTTAATGTAGCTTTTCAATAAAGTACCATTAGCTCATTCGTTGTGTGTTCTTGCCTGGTTTACTGGGAGGAATAATATAGGTAGTCCTCCACTTATGACAGTTTGTTTATGACCATTCAAAGTTACAAAGGTACTGAAAAATGTGACTTATGACAGTTATGCAGCATCCCCATGATCATGTGATCAAAAATTGGTTCATATTTATGACCTTTGCTGTGTCCCAGGGTCATGTGATCATTTTTTGCAACCCTCTGACAAGCAAAGTCAATGAGGAAGCCAGATTCTCTTAACAACCAGGATATTAACTTATCAACTGCAGTGTTTCACTTAACAATTGTGACAAGAAAAAGTGTACAATGGGGCAAAACTCACTTAACGAATGTTTCACTTAACAACAGAAAGTTTGGGCTCAATTATGGTCATAAGTCGAGGACTATCTGTAACTACATACACAACTCAATCTAGACCTACAAATGTGGGCTGTAAAACTCCAGAGAACTACTAGAGACAGCACAGGGCTACAGAAAAGACTGCCACCCAATAGCCCTCTGGCATTTTGCAGGAAGGATATGTTAAACCCACATCAATTAACATAGCTTTAGAGAAAGCAGTTTAAAGGTTTCCTTTAAACCTTTTCACATGAAATCTGTACTGGCTCTTTAGAATCTTGGCTCTTAATTATTACTATTCTAATGTAGCATCTTCAGTTAACATATCTCATATATTATTATTTGAAAAACATTGATATTTTATTTACTGTTCTCATATACCTGTAAAGCTATATCTATGTTGAAATAAAGCCAATGTCAGCTCTTCAAGGTAAGTCAGGTCAGGATACAGAAATCTCAAGGACTTACTGAAAGTCTTGTTATCGGACAGTGTTTCTCTTTACTAATTACTTTAAGATGTATATCACAAAGGTGTTTTTTCCAAGAGGCAACTGGACTTTCTGGTTTTTCTTTGAAGACATTTCACTTCTCATCCAAGAAGCTATGACTGGATGGTGGGGAATGGAAGGATTGATCATTCAGTCAAAGCTGAAGAAGCTTCTTGGATGAGAAGTGAAATGTCTTCAAAGAAAAAACAGAAAGTCCAGTTTTCTCTTGAAAAAAAGCACCTTTGAGACAGACAACTATGACCTGGATGACTGAGAATATCCATAGACTTTAAGATGTATAGGCTTCAATGCCCAGAATTCATCAGTCAGCCTCTCAGAATTTCCTTGTTGGCTGTGGGAATTCTGGGGCTGAAGTTCATACATCTTAAAGTTGCCAAGGTTGAGAAACATGATGTAGATTATAATAACAGAGTCTGGAAAGCCTGTCAGAGTCCTCCCTTACACCTTGTAGAATCAAGGTGGGCTATTTGGAGTCTCTTTCTCACACTCCCTGCTTCCTTAGGATGAAGTTGTCTTTACTTTATCCCTTATTATCTCCTAATGGTTCTGCTAACAGTTCTTGTAATCCTTTGCCAGAGCTTTCTCCTGCAGCCCATTCCATAAGGCTTATAAAATACACAAACCTGAGTAATCACCATCCTTGACCTCTTCAACCATCACCATCATTTTACCTTTGGAGCCCAATACAGCAGTCCATGGATAACTTCCAAGTCCAATTTCATATGAAGATTTAAAAACCATTAACCAAAAACCCTCCTTTCAAGTTACTCAGAAGGTAGAGACAAATGACCACATTGGTTTTCCCCTGGATAAACAAAGGGCCTTATCCTTTGCACACTTGTTTATTTCTTTGATTAAACTCCATTTTTTCACACATCATGCCTATGTTGCACTATATGTAAATTATATACATATCAAAATGCATGCTTGCATATCATATAGCACCCTGACTCTAAAGACTTTTAAAGCATCCCATAAGGAAGCAGAAGATGTGAAGCAATTCACAGAAGGAAAGTACTTATCTCCCCAACTCACATCTCATTAAAAAAGGGTTCACTGTGCATGCACACATACTTTGTCCATCTTTTCTTTCTGCTTTTTAGAGCAGCAATGCTCTTCAAATTAGTACAAATAAGATATACTGTGCATCGGCGAAGTATGAAGATATATTGCCACTGTATTAATATGACTGGTAAGGCCATTTTTTTGTCCATGTCATACCATAAGCTTTTACTTTAGAAGGGGGTGTAAGAACTTCATGCTAGAATCCCACCCAACTCTTGATTTTGTGAGCAGCTCTGTACCATTGTCAGCGCTCAACCATTGTCTCTCTCCCTCCCTCCCTCTCTCTCACATACACACACTCACACACTATACACACACACACACACACACACAACCAAGTCCCACTTCAGAAAAGCTTATTCTCCAGTGTACAGCTCAGTTCATATTAAGTTGAAAGCTCGTTGCACTGAATGGTGTTTATTCCTCAGTTTACAGCACAGAAGCCAAAACAGCCTCAGACAAGCAGCGTCATGTTGCAAAATCGTATTAATAAGGGGAAGAATGGAAAGATATATGGAGATAGACAGACTGTTATAGATAACAAATGATCATAAATTTCCTGGCATTAACTGGCAGGCCTCTTTGGCTCTTATAAATCACTCTTACAAAGTGTTTTAAGAAAGAAGGAGAGGAAGGGAGGGGAAGGAAGACAGACGTTACTATCTCTTCCCGGATTACTGGCCCCATTCGTAGTTTTTCGTGCACTGTTCCGCGTACCAAGGTCCTCGGACGGACCGCGCTGCCCTTGGCAGGAGTGGGAGAGAGACAGTAAAGGTTGCAACCGATTGACAAAACCGGAGGGAACGGAACTTCTCAGATCTTTGAAAGGAGCTCAAGGAGAAGTGGGACGGGTACATTCCGGGTAACAGCACATAATAAATAATAAACAAAATCACAGGCACGATTGCCAGCATACTAAACTGGTAGTAGGTTTAAAGTCGTCCTTCGCTCCCATCCTGTTAACCCCACACACCCGCACTTTACCCCACACACACACACCGTCCACCCCCCCCCCCCACACACACCGTATTTTTAATAAATCAATGCTTTTATCACAAAGGGCAAAATCGGGGGGAAAAAACAGCCAGAACCGAACCTGTCAGGGAGACACATAAACAACAAAACAAAACAAAACTGCGCTATCCCTGAAAATGGCAAAGAGCGAGGGCGAACAGTCAGAGGAGAGAGAGAGAGAGAGAGAGAGAGAAAGAGAGAGAGAGAGAGAGAGAGAGAGAGAGAGAGAGAGAGAGAGAGATGATGATGATGCCTGGTTGACGGCTTTGACCCTTTGATTTCCCCGAAAAAGAACTGATTCCGAAGCAAGTCCCACGGAAAAGGGTATGGGGGTAGAAGCGGAGGGGAGGAAGAGGACTGTTAACAGCGCTATCAGCTTCTCCAATTTATAAAGGGGGGTGGGTGGGTGAAGGAAACAAAAATGTTCCGAGTGCGATGTTGGCTTCCAGATTTGTAAGATGATATAAGGTCTGGACTCGCTTTACCTGGTCAGGGCAGAACCGCAGGCGGGTTAATCAGGTGAGTCGCCGGGGATTGAAAAGAAGCCGAAGCCGGGTTTTTTTGCTAGGAAAGTCTACAACCCCGTGCAGGGACATTGCAAAATCTTTACACACGCCTCCTTTCACTGGGCTTCCGCGACCTCAGCCGGAGAAGGGGGGAGATGCTGGTCCGAGGCAGCCCGAGCCCCCCCGCTCATGCAGCTGCCTGGGGATGGGTAAGCTTGCCTGCAGGACAGGACCCATTGAAACAGCTGCTCCGCATCAGGCGGAGAGGCTGGGGAGGGGAAGAAAGGCGGCGGTGGGCATCCGAGGGATACACGGGCCTCCCTGTTTCCTTGGTAGAGTCGAGCCGCACTCAGTCTGACCCAGGACGTCACTCTGCCTGTCTGTTTTCTCAATGATAACTTGGCAGGAGAAGGGAAAAGCTGCGATCTTTTCCCCCCACTTCGCGCTGAGATCATGGTTTGGTATGTATATTTTCTCGCATGCATTCCGAAATATACATGCGTACATGGTCGGTGTCTTGTTTAAAAAAACAAAAACAAAAAACCGGTTGTGCATATTCAGGGGGTCATGAGTTACTTCTCGACTGTATTTGCCTTAGTTTGAGTCTACTTGCCTGCCTGCCTGTATCTATTGTTTCCTTGCTGCTGTCCTTAAAGAAGCTGGGCAAAGAGCTGGTGATCCTTTTATAAATTCCATTTTCTTTGAAATAAAACAAAAAGATGGATAATACTGTCAATTTCTTGATCTTATCTATCATTTTTAAAGACTTAACTTTATAGCCCATAACAAAAACTTCTCAAAGCATCCAGGTTCATAATGGATCCTCCTACACCTCACAAACAGAACCTACACAATTGCAGTCTTCATCCAGAAACACCCCACCAGTATCCAGAACTGTTTGTAAATTTCTGTTCCACCATGCACAGCTGAGCAACCTAGTGTGCCCTTATCCAAGCTACCACTATATATTTGTTTGAGAAGTCCAGTTGCTTGAGAAGTTTCTGGATAGAAGATGGAAAGCAGAAGTCGTTGTGTACATTGAATTGCTGGCTAACTTCCCAATGCACTGTGTACACTGAAAATCAAGGAGAACATCATTGTATTTAAAAAGTAGGGTACCAAACTGGAACTTCCTGGTATAAAAATGGACAGAGCATAGAAACTTGCCAACATACCCTTTTGATTTCACATTGACTGCAAAGAGGTAAATTGGGTCTCAAATTCATATATTCCCCATTGCTATTCTGAGAATTCTAAAATATGTTCAGCGGAGAGAAAGATTATTGGTCTGAACTTACTTCATTTTCAAGAGGATTTGAACCTAGTTCTCTAGTTCTAGTCTAACATTTAGACATCTCACAATGATTTACATTATGTAGAACATTTTGGCAAATTGGAGACAATGCTGCAGGAATATGGCCCTACTCCAGAGAAAGATGGGTCTGACTACTTGCCTGACAGGCTTAGACAGCCTGACATAATTAAATTAAATATTTAACGTGTGGTGCCCCATCTTCACAATGTGTATCTAACGCCATGTCACACTGCACCAACAAATGGAAAGAGGATGTAAAACGGAGAAAAACACTTGCCATCCGTTGGTTAATGCAATGCTTCCGTTTTGTATTCACTGCGTCTGTTTTTCTTCCTCTCTGTCCATCCAGCATCTGTCGACTGAGGTTCCATCCACTCAAAAAGTTTTGAGCTGCTGAAAACTTTTTGAGCGAAAAATGTATCCAATGTGTCTGTTCTGCATCCGCTAGGCATATGGGAACATCCGTTCTGCATCTGTCGTCATCCGTTACGCATCCGCTATATCCCCATGGCATCCGCTGCGCATCCGTGCAACTCAAATCCGCTCCAGCAGTAAACGGACACAGGGAGGAAGCGGAACGGACATGGAACGGACGTGCAGCGTTAGTAGCACGGATGGAGAAAGGATGAAAGCGGATGCAGCTCGCAAAGAAAGCATTTAAAATGGAAAAAACATTCGCAGAGGGGACCTATCTCGGATATTAAGGATGTCTAGAGGATGCCTAGGACACATAGGGGAAAACCTATATTGCCTATAAAAAGGGGGAGCAACTCACCTGCATCTCACTTTCAGACCAGCAGCCCTGCTGTGCAGACCTCTGCAGCCTTCATCTAACTCTTGCTCTTCCACAGCATCCAGTCATGTCCACCATGGATCGTTACACAGTCCTTTTGGTAGCCACCATCGTTCTGCAACAGTGTGAAGCCATCTACAGGCTCTTTCAACTCGACTACGGAAAGAAAAGGAGGCGACCAAGAAGCGTCTGGGTCCGAAGATGGATCGGGAGAAGAGCAGAATATGGACTGTACAACAAGCTGATGGTGGAGCTGAGGAACGAAGACCCTCGTACCTTCCAGAACTTCATGAGGATGCCTCCAGCCATGTTTGACAAAGTTCTGCAGCGGCTGACACCCAGGTTGATCAAGGCAAACACCAACTTCCGGCCCAGCCTGGACCCTGGGTTCAAGGTGGCAGTGACTCTGCGCCACCTGGCCTCAGGGACCACCTACAGGAGCATGCAGTACGGCTGGAGGGTGCCAGACAACACCATCAGCATTGTGGTCAGAGAAGTGGTGCAGGCCATCATCGAAGAATACCTGGAGGAGCTCCTCCAGTGCCCCTCCACTGAAAAAGGCTGGAAGAAAGTTGAAGAGCAGTGGTATCAGAGGTGGAACTTCCCCCACACCGTTGGAGCCATAGATGGCAAGCACGTGGCCTGCAAAGCGCCAGCCAAGTCGGGGTCCACTTATTTCAACTACAAGGGCTTCTTCAGCATCGTCCTCTTCGCCATGGTCAATGCTGACTACAAGTTCATGTACATCGATGCTTCAGGCAACAGGTCAGCTCCAGATGCCCAGGTATACAACGCCAGTGACCTCAAGGAGGGGCTGGAACACAACCTCATCATGGGCTTCCCAGATCCAGACCCCCTTCCCAACAACACGCAAGATGTGCCCTACTTCATCATGGGAGATGATGCCTTCTCCCTCAGAACCTACCTCATGAAGCCCTACACCTCCAGATGCCTCACCCGTGAAGAGAGGATCTTCAACTACAGGCTGTCCAGGGGCAAGGCGGGTGGTGGAGAATGCCTTTGGCATCCTGGCCAACAGGTTCCAGGTACTTCTCACCACCATGCAGCATCGCCCAGAGACCGTGAGGAGGATCGTGGAAGCTTGCTGCATCTTGCACAATCTCATGCGCACCCGCTACCCAGTCCTGCAGAACAGGCTTGTGGACCTCCAATAAGGCAATGGGGACATGAAGCCTGGGGAATGGAGGCAAGGGTGAAACCTGATTGACACTCAGGATGTGCAAGGCCCCAACAGAGCCTCACATGAAGCGAAGAAGCAGTGCAACCTCCTGAAACACTGGTGCAACTCCCCAGCTGGAGCAGTGGAGTGGCAAGAAATATGATAGATGATTAATGGATGCTTCCTTCAGCCTGTCTCATCACACTGATGAGATTGGGCCATGTATGTTGGGTGGGCCTACAATGAACAGGGCATTTAACAATGAGTTGTGTTTATGTTGACATGTGTGGATCAATGATTACATTAGTATTGATAATGAAGGGCCATAGGTGTGGCACCTGGGAGGGTGCACTGGAGGTTTATCTATCCCCACAGCTGTCTCAACCCATCCCACAGCTATCTTAACCCATTCCAAAGGTATCCCTGCCCATCCCACAGCTATCTTAACCCATCCCATAGATATCCTAACCCATCCCACGGGTATCCCTGCCCATCCCACAGCTATCTTAACCCATCCCAAAGGTATCCCTGCCCATCCCACAGCTATCTTAACCCATCCCACAGATATCTTAACCCATTCCAAAGGTATCCCTGCCCATCCCACAGCTATTACCCATCCCAAAGGTATCCCTGCCCATCCAACAGCTATTACCCATCCCAAAGTTATCCCTGCCCACCCCACTGCTATCCTTACCCATCCCACAAGCATGCAAAGGCTTAAACCATTTCTAAAAGTTTCCACCAAGACTTTATTAAAAAAAAGAAATGAAGCAAGTGTGTGAAACAAAAATAATCTTTATTAATAACAAGCTGTAAAAGAAAAATGACCCAAGTCAAGTGTCCAAATAAAGTCTACAGGTAGCCACCCAGTCTCTGGAACTCTTCTCTGTCACTCAGAGGTGTGCCCAGTCTCAGGGGTGAAGGGTCCAGGTGCTGTGGAGATGGGTGCTGCTGGAGTGCTGGTCTGAAGCACCACTGGGATGCCTGGCCCCGAGAGGACAACAGGTGACGGTGTGTTGAGGAAGCTCTCAGACAGCTGGCTCAGACCCGTGATGTTGAGACCTCCTTCCTCCATGCCATGGGGTATCAGCCCCAGTACCGACAACAGATGTACTGAGGCCGGGCTTGGCTGTGGGGTGGAGGAAGGAGCAGTGTAATGGGGCTGTCTGGTCTGCAGCTGGGTGAGGACTGGCGTGGGTGGCATCAGTGACGTGGGTGACGTTGGTGGCATCAGTGGCATTGGTGGCATCTGTGGTGTGGGTGGCATCGGTGGCATCAGTGGAACCGGTGGCAACGGTGTCATCCGATGAACCTGTGCCTGGACTGGAAAGGGCTGCTGGACCTCCTGGTAGCCATAGCCTTGGTAGGTGAGGGCCTGTGGAAAGTCTTGGAATGGGAGTGACATCACCTGGGGTGGAGGTGCAGACCTGGACTGGGTGGGAGCAGGTTCATCTGGGTCTGGAGGGTTGTGAAGCAGATCGGTGATCCTGTCCTTCACCACCTGGTACTGGGGTTCCGCCATGACCATGAGGGTCTGGTTGACGTAGGTGAGGAAGGGCTTGCGGTTGGAGGATGAGGAGTCGGTGTGTACCAGCTGCTCCTGATGGTGTCTCTTATCTCCAGCAGGACAGTGTGGCTCTGTCCCTCCGGTTCTCTGTCCCTGCCTCTCTGCCTTTCTGTGGAGGTGGAGCTGTGGGTGGATGCGGGTACGGCTGTGGTGGATACGCCGTCTCCTTTCTCCCACTGCACCAGGGAGTCCTGCATGTGCTCCACCATGGGTAATACAACTGTTGGGTTCTCCGTCGTGGCACACTCCACAGATACCTGCCTGGAGACAGGAGCTGACTCTTGGCTGTAAGAGGACTGGCTCTCAGCAGGCTGCCTGAGAGAAAGGGTTGTGAGAGGGGCTGCTCCTCAGCGGATCTCACCCTCCAGGAAGCTGCACTTGGCCATGACGTAGGTCTCTCTGTCTATCAGCTTGACCGCGGCCTGGCCAGATATCTTGAGGTGCAGCTTCCCGTACCAGGTATGCATGTGCTTCCACCAGCCGAGGAGAACCTCTGAAGTGTAGCCCAGGCTCTCCGCCTTCTCTCTCCAAGCAGCCTGCTTCCTTTTGGTGTCCCTATAGAGCCTGTGTCCCTTCTGCCATAGATACTTGTTCTCTCTCAGCCACTCCAGCACCTCATCCTCATGTTCCTCTTCTATGGTGTATTGCCTCCTGTCCCGTTCTCGCGTCTGCCTCTTCCTCCCTTTGGCATGACCACATGGGCCCTCATCAGAGGGGCTTCCAGGTTGTAGGGGCTGTTTCTCCACACCACCAGCAGCACCAGCAGCAACAGCAGCACCAACAGGACCAGCAGGACCAGGAGCACCAGCAGGACCAGGAGCACCAGCAGGACCAGGAGCACCAGCAGGACCAGCAGGAGGAGGAGCAGCGCCAGCAGAGTAAGCACCAGCAGAAGCCCCAGCACCAGGAGCAGCACCAGCAGAGTAAGCCCCAGCAGTAGCCCCAATACCAGGAGCAGCGCCAGCAGAGTAAGCACCAGCAGAAGCACCAGCACCAGAAGCAGCTTCAGTAGAGTAAGCACCAGCAGAAGCACCACCACCAGAAGCAGTATCAGCAGAATAAACACCAGCAGAAGCACCACCGCCAGAAGCAGCTTCAGCAGAGTAACCACCAGCAGAAGCAGCACCGCAAGAAGCAGCATCATCAGCTCCTCCTGAAGCAGCATCAGCAGAAGCCCCAGCCCCAGAAGAGTGAGCCCGGGCTGCAGAAGCCCCAGCAGAAGCAGAGTGAGGGCCAGGGGGTGGGAGGGTGGCCCTGTCCCTCTTGCCAGGGCTGGCAGCAGATGGCTGAGGCTTTCTCTTCTTCCCCATGGTTGTGGGGTTGCTGGCTGGCAGGCAGGCTGGCAGGCATGCAGGCAGGCAGGCAGGCTGGCAAGCTGTGTCTGGAAGCAGGTCTTTCCTCTGAATGTTGACCTGCTTGGGAGCTGCTTCCCTTTATATCCGCGGGGCTGATGCAATGCATCCTCCCCGCATGCGCAGTGAATGCTAGGCATCCGCTTGGCATCCGCTAGGCTTCCGCTCTGCATCCGCTTCATCCGCTCGGTATCCACTGTGCATCCACTTCATCCGCTTGGCGTCTGCTCTGCATCCGCTGTATCCATTCCACGTCGCCTTTGCTGCGCTCCCCCATAAGCCTTGCGGATGTGCCATCCGCTCTCATCCGCTTCCATCCGCTAGGCTTCCGTGGAGCATCCGCTTTCCATCCGCCCTACGTCCTCCCCCTGTCCATTCCTTTCCGTGTTGTCCGCTCTGGTTATGCAAATTTTTCCCCTTTTTGAGAGCAGATAACAACGGATGGAACATTTTTCTCGTCCGCTGTGTCCTTTTTACAAACATTTTGCATCCGTCGGCCAGTGTGACAGGGCCTTAAATTATTGCCTATCAAATGGGAACTGTTACAGAAGATCCTCTTATATAATACATTTTCAGAGTCTTGAAATCTGGCAGTACTGGAAATAGGAATAGTTGGGTATAAGATGCCATTTACTGCAAAACAAAATTGCTTCATAAATGGTCTTTGCTTTAGACCATCCAAATTATATACTACTAAAACTCTCATGTCTGTTTGATTATTTGTAACTTTCAATTGGGCAAAATGGTACATTGTAGGGGAACAGTTTTTGAATCAAGGTACCTTAAGTGGGCTAATTTAAAGAATGGGTCCAAAATCTGGGACCAATCATTCCCAAAGGATTGAAAATTGCTGCTTTAGTGCTGCCATGACACCACACTTCTGTGGTCAGACACAGTCACACAACCATCATTTTGGATGCTTCTTGAGAAAGAAGACCAAGGGAGAAACCAGCAGGATGTTGAAAATCATTCTCTCTCCCATGCTTTTTTGCCCATCCATGGTCATTCAGTTTCTTTGTTTAGGTAAGGAAATATCTCTGAAACAATATCCCCAAAAGGTCATGGGTATGTCTAATTTCCATTAGCATGATGAAAGAAAAATGTCACTCTTCATTTTTTTATTATGAATCATATAGTTTAACTTATTTTGAATTAACTGATGGGGGGCAGGGGTACAGCTGAACATTTAAAAAAAACATGGAAATTAGTGCTGTAAAAACTTTTCTTATAATGTTAGTTTCTTTATACTTATATAAAGTATATCTATATCTATCTATATCTATATCTATCTATCTATCTATCTATCTATCTATCTATCTATCTATCTATCTATCTATCTATATCTATATCTATATCTATATCTATATCTATATATCTATATCTATATCTATATCTATCTATCTATCTATATGTGTGTGTGTGTGTGTGTGTGTGTTTTCTGAGGTTTTCGCGGGTATTTGTATGTGGATCTTTGGTTATTCGGGTTTTCTCCCACGTAAAATTGGAAGTATCTAGGCAACGTTTTGATGAAGTCTCATTCATCATCTTCAGGCTTGTTTCTTCGTCTCTGTGCTTCTCAGAGTAATGTGAGTTTGCAGCTGCTTCTTTCTTTTAACTGCTAGTGGGGGTGTGACTTGATTGGGTGGGGGCTTGACTATCAAACTCCAAGTCCAATGAACACAGATCCAGGCTCCCAGCCAATCAGAATGGACCAGCCTCAAATTTGAAACCAGGAACTAACTCTATACAGAAGCCTGAGGATGGCAGATGAGATTCTGCTGAAACGTTGCTACAACTTTAACAGAACTACAATGACGTGGGATAATACCCGAATAACCAAAGATCCACATACAAATACCCGCGAAAACCTCAGAAAACACACACT
>BLBF01000018.1:38511214-38534161 GCA_015471245.1 Laticauda colubrina | reverse complement strand
CCCCCCCAAGTACATCCTAGATCTTACCAACCACTGCCTATCCAATACATACTTCACCTACAATGGACAAAAATACAAACAAATAGAAGGAGCACCCATGGGATCACCCCTCTCACCTGTCATTGCAAACCTCTACATGGAACACTTTGAAACACAAGCTCTAGAAAAATATGATCACAAACCCAAACTCTGGCTCAGATACGTAGATGACATATATAATATATATATATATATTAATGTCAGAGGCAAAATGTGCGTTGCAGTAGATAGAATGCAAGAAAAACAGTTTAAGCAAACACCTTTAACATTTAAGTGGCCTTCATGAACATAATTTATCAAAGGTCAGTCCTCATTGGTCTGTTTATTTTCTTGAGATATATCCATATTTCCTTTTCATTAAGCCAGGGCTGGCTTTGGAATATTCACTGAGAATTACACTTTTACGACATCAAATACACTAGTTTAAAATATAGACTCTATTTACAATTTGTGCACTGTTTCATTAGAAATTGAGATATATAACCAAAGCATTTAGCAGGAGGTTGCTTCAGTGAGGAACTTCAAAGCAATCTGAAAAAAGGGTTTAGAGAAGAATGCCAGTGGACTACAAGAGATTTTGTGGAATGAGATAAAATTCTGACAAAGTGGAATAAGATTGCTCAAATCAGGGAAGTATTGCCATAGTGAACAAGAGTTTGAATAAGATCAGTGTCCAGCTCACATAAACATTGCTTAATGAGAACATTATAAAATTGGAAGTCTGATTCAGTCTAAAGAAGAAATCATTGGCCACAATTTAAAGCACAGGAGAATCTTTATTAAAAGCATGCTGATGTATTTTACACAGTAATCAAACTTTAGTAGGAATTATATATTTCTGGAAGATGTTAAACAAATCACTAGAGTTAAATTCATTCTGAAAGGGAATGAGTGTAAGAAGGGAGGAAAAACCTTCACATGCTACCTGTAATGCATATTTAAGTTAGAGTAGAGATTATCTTGGAGAAGATAACTACATTTTTATTCAGTTATCAAGCATTCCGCAAGCAGTGTATTTTCTTCATGGTTAAAGAATACATAACAGAAATCAACATTTGTGTAGCACCACTGAAAAGGTTTCAGGTTTACAGCAGTGTACTTTCAATCTCTTAGCCCCAACTGTAAATTGATAATGCTGATTCCAATGCAGATGCTTATTTGGGAAAATCCTGAATAGCTTTATAGATATTGCTGTTGTAGTTAGCGTCTAACAACTCAGATAAAAACAGACTATTGTTAATGGCTGGCAATGTTAAAGAAAAAAAATCACTTAAAATGTGAAGATGGGCTTGCAAAAGAAGCTACTGAAATCTGAAACATGAGGTTGCTATAAATCTCTTAAATCCATTCAAATTCATTTCTTCATTACAGTTTCCTATGTTCAGAAATAAGTTCTTGCACAATCATCTAATTATCAGAAGAACAAAATAATGGATGAGCCAGTTGACAGCCAATGAAAGACTTAATTTACTGAGACAAACGCTTACTGTTTCTCAGAATTAGTAGGTAAGTTTTATTATTTTTAATACATATCATCCAAAAATTGAACATCTTAATTAGTTGGATAAGAGAAAAAATTGAAAAAGCTTAATAATGATAATCATTGTAACCATAATATAAATATATCTAAGCACAATCTCAAATAGAAAGTGTGCAGCTGTGCAGCCTGTATATTTTAACTGAAAATAACTCACGAGCCTTGCAAACTCTTAAAAAGCCACGTATGTCATTAAATGGGCTGTAGAAAGTAAAATCAAGTAATACTGAAGAGAGTTTGTGAAAATGATGTGAGGCAAATACTTTGCAATAAATGTACAAAACAAGATGATCAAAATATGGAAAAATGGGGCAAACATTCAAATAATTAAAATAGGTAAAGGAAATAGAATGACTTTAAAAATATGTTGGCTACACTTTTCCAATGTGCGGCATTGTTTAAAAATTTAAATAGCAATTTTATTCACCACAAAAAGTGAAGTCTTTATTCAATTTTCAAGGACACACAAATCCATTGTGGTTTACACATGAGAATGGTAATAAATCCCTGTGTACTAGGGACCTACATTGTTTTATTATATTGGAGAATAAGATCCATATTATACCAATGCCTGACTGTAATCAAAAGTTGAAATCCAATGGGATACCTACATAAGCGTGAGTTGTAGAGACTATATGAAGTTTCTCAGTTCATGTAGCCTTGTCTGTTCTGACAAGCAGTGGCTTTCCAAATCTTAAGCAGATGTGCCTGTCAGTTCTGTTATCTAAAAGCCTTTTATCTTTGGATGCCACTGTCTTAATTTAGGCTTGACTGCATACAGTCACATTACGTATCTGATATTAACATAGTTGAGAAAGTCCAAAAATATTTCACAAGAAGAGTTCTGCACTCCTCTACTCGTTGCAGAATACCTTATGCAACCAGACTCGAAATTGTAGACCTAGAAAACCTAGAAATATGCCGCCTTCAGTCAGATCTAAGTATAACATATAAAATCATACATTGCAATGTCCTACCAGTCAATGAATACTTCAGCTTCAACCATAACAATACAAGAGCAAACAATAGATACAAACTCAAGCTTAATCGCATCAAACTTGATTGCAGGAAATACGACTTCAGCAACAGAGGGGTCAGTGTCTGAAATACTCTTCCTTACTTTGTGGTTTTTTCCCCAAACCCCAAAAACTTTAACCTTAGACTATCTACTATTGACCTCACTCCTTTCCTAAGAGGTCTGTAGGGGGCGTGCTTAAGCGCAACAAGGTGCCTACTGTCCCTGTCCCTGTTTCTTTTATATATTTTTTTATTTTTCTTATATGTATCCATGTATTCACTATGTTTTTACTAAAACCTATTATCTTGTAAGCAATTGACAAATAAAAAAATAAACAGTGTGCCATTTCCCTGCAGATGCTCTATTGGGTTTACAAAAATCTTGGATTAGGACAGAGTCTGAACTGACTTCCAAAATAACTAATATGAGTGGCTACCAAGGGTGGAGTTAAGAGAAAGATTGCTTATTCTAGAATATCATAGATGAAAAATAGATATAAGAAAGAATACATATATTAAATAATATGTAATGCATACTTTTAACAGGAGAGTGCAAATCAAGCCAAATATAGAGATGTTAAGAAACACATAACTGAATAAGTTATGAAACTGTGGAGGACGTGTGTTTAATCATAAAGTATTCTGTGAAATTAAAACATTAAAAGAATGAGGAAGGTATTTTAACAAGGTTGATCACGTCAATGTTATGGGGTAAAAGAAAAAAAGAAAAGAAATATATAACCAATGCTCAATACCTGCTGCAAAATGTATATATATTTGTTTATATGTTTGTTTGTTTCTTTTTAAATGTTTTAAATATATGAAACTTAAATAAACTTTAATTTAAAAAAAAAGAAACACGTATCAGTTATATATCGTTTTATGCCAAATTTCAATAGTTCGAGGAAAAAGTAAATTACCCTCCTTATGTCTACAAATTCATAATCCATATATAAATGAACCTGCATTAAAATGATTCGGCTATATGGAGAAATCCTGTTCAGGATTCTAATCATTTACCTTTTCTAAAATATATGTTTACATATAACTGGAGGTGATGAAAATATCCAACACACCTTCTTCCTGTTTTCCCCACAACAACAACCCTGTGAGGTGAGTTGGTCTGAGAGAGAATGACTGGTCCAAGGTCACTCAGTTGGCTTTCATGGCTAAGACAGGACTTAACACATGGTCTCCTGATTTCTAATTTAGTGATGCCTTATCCACTAGACCCATCTGGCTCTCATAATCTCACTATAGTCAGATTATGTCACTATAATCATCCCACTATAAAGTTTGTGCACTTTTGTGACAAACAGAGAGGTACCTGGAACAACAAATAGGTACAAATAACTATTGACTTAAAATTATGTGTCACACAGATGGTTTAAAACTCAAAAATTAGACTGGAAGTGATATTGTGCTCTTTGCCATTAAATGTTAGGGGGAAAAATAATGATTATTGGCTAATAAACTTTCTTTATTTTGATAACATTCCATATAAACTAAAATGGTGGGTTCTACTCTATGCTGAAAGAGAAACCAGAAGCTCGTGCTTAGTGTTCTACAATGCTCTATAAAAATTATTTTCATATAAAAGAAGAAATATTTAGGTGTGAACTTTGCATATCATGGTCAAGGTACATCATTCCTATTGGCAAGTTTCTCCCCTCAGAGATAGAATAATATGAACCATATTATGGTTGCACCACTTCCTCAAAGTGATGTGGGAAGAAGAATTATTCTGTTAGGTGTAAATGGTGCCTTTAAAGATAAGGAATAATTAAATATATACTTTCAAGGACCACATTGCTTCTGTTATTGGCAAGAAGATTATGAGTCTTCAAAAAGGATCATGGAGATAGATTTGATTTGTATTGAAAGGATGACCAAAAGTACTTGTGAGATGTTCTCTTTCAAGTATTTTTTGGGGGGGGAGGTTGGCATTAGGCACAGTGGACCTTCACTTTGGGGAGGGATTTGTTTCCTTAAATCAATTAGCAAAATATCTTGAGCCAAGACTGCCAGAAATAACACAAGATCTTTTTGTGTTTGGGGAGGCTGAAAATTATGATTCTTCCTTAACATTGTTATAGACTGAAGGTCATGCACATTTTCCCAGAAAGCTCAATGGCACATGAACACATCCTTTGATATTAGCAAGAGTATCCTTCCAAACAAATGTGTCTCACCTTGATGCCTTGTAATTTATAGACTTAGTGAACACGATGCAAATATAATTTGTTGTATATGACATGGATTCCTTAATTGTATTTTCTAGTATTGTATTTTCTATCCAGGTAAAAGCCTATGAGAAAACAATAGAAAATGAGGGAGAAACGGAAACTATCTTCTAGGACTAAATCGGCAGTTCTGTCCTCTATATCTGCCATTTCCAAATAAAGATGCAACCAAGAATAATAAGTTAAATGTTTAAAGAGACATAAAAATGTTACAAAGCATAGCCTTCTTCAAGCAACATGGCCAGCAATCATTTAGGAAAGCCATGGAAAAAAGCATATGCAATCAATATCCAAGGCAAGTGGAATAACCCTATTCAGAAAAACACTTCTACTTTCTTTCTGAGATTTCACTTCCTTCTCTATTCTGGGTTTCTATGCTTTCTCATTCACCACAAACTTTCTTTTATCTTTGTTTAAGCAGAGTTCTTACTGAGCTTCTTTCTCTTTTTAGAGTTTTATTTTGCTTGTAGCACTTTTTTCTTCTAATATTACCAGCCTGTGCATAGAGCTTTTTAATCTTAAATAAAGATTAAATTCACCATATATTTGAAAAAGCATATTCTTCAGTCCCTATCTTTTCAGGTAAGAAATAACTAAGATCTCTACCTAAGTAGGGGCTAGGAGGTCATGTTGTGTTGTGGTTTATTCTAATTGTCTCACCTTTATAGTAGCTTTCCTTAAGGTTTGGATGGTACCTATCCCTACTAGCACTTAAGAAAACAAGTCTCCTATTTGAGCAGGGGTTTGGACTAGAAGACCTCCAAGATCCCTTCCTGCTCTATTCTAATTGAAGTTAAAAATAACTATTCCATAGGATCAGCTCTTTGGGGTAGAACACTTCAGGAAACTGACATCACAAGGATTCCAGTAATGCTACTGAAAAGCTACATAGGGAACAATGACAGAATACTGAAAACTTGTCAGAGTTTCTCTCTGCTTGCCCTAAAAGCAAAAGGAATCATGGTGGACTTATTTTGAACTTCTTTCCTTTGGCTTTCCACTTTCCCAGGATTGAATTAGTTTTACTTGCTTTAATGGTTTCCAAGGTCATCTTTACATTTCTATATACATAGAGTCTTAGATTTGTAAAGATTGTTGCCATATGCTGAGTTGGATTGTGGTTTTCTTGTTTTAATGAAATAATAGGGCTTGTTTTGGAATGTGTTAGGAATGTAAGTTACCTAACAGCTATTTGGGTTGAAAATATATAAACCAGGGTAGACTAGTTTTAATACTGTCTTTTTAATAAATGCAAACTTGTAATTAGGTGTGGTTTCTCAAATGGCCATTAGATGGAGTCAGAAACCTGGCTTGTTTGGTCTTAGTCTCAGAAGAGAGTGTGTCTCAGCAAGTCTCTCTTTCCTTCTGTTGGAGAGTATTGCTCCTCCTAATTGACTGTTATTCATGGATTTGATGTAAGTCTGATACTGAACTGTTTTTGATACTGGACTTTGTTATTGGATTATCCTTGGGTGAAAACTTACTGATTTTACCTGTGAATGACTTTGGACTGCTTGTTTGAACTTTGCTTAAATGTTTCTGGAAGTAAAAATCTACATTTACTGTACAATGTATCTGTTTACTGTGTGAGTATTATTCAAACACTACTCTCTCCCTGTATGTGCTCATTCTCCTAATGGGGAATTACCTCAACGCTGGTTATGGGCCCAGGCCATACCAGGCTCAGATAATTAAGAGTTGGTGTGAATACACAGTACTGTATACAGACAGCTGTTTACTGTTTAATTGAGGTTTACTATACTGGTAAAGATGGCATAAGACACTTCAACAAGTCTTTCACTGATAACCCAGTTGGATGAAACAAGCTATGTTTCCTAGTCTATGAAGTGCAGTCTATTTCTGTGGAGAGGAGGTTTATGGAATGTAGTTCAAGACCCACCAGATGTAAATGCTTGGGATCCAGAAAATGAGGATGATGCCAAGAAGATTGCTGACTTTAAACAGAACAACGAACAAGCTCTTTGTATAATTGGACAAACACTGAGTGACCAGCAGCTAGTCCATATTCATGGAGAAGAGTCTGCTGCTAAGCGTTGGGAGAATTTGAAGAGGATTTATGTTTGTGACAGTGTAGGTGCACACATACATCTTACACGTAAAGAGCATGTCTTCTGAAAGGTAAACATATGTTAGCTCATTTGAACTTCATGAAAATAACTTTTCAAGAGCTACATGAAAAGGAACTAATATTTTCAGAGCTGCATCAAGTTTACATCATTCTTTCCTTGTTGAATAAAAGTTATGATGTTTATGTATCCTCACTGGAAGCCCTACCCAGAGATAAACTGACATTGACTGACATAACTGGAAGGTTGCTAGAAGAAGCAAGGAGACAGCTGGATAGGGACTAACTGAGGAAGGAACAACCACAAAAAGAGAAGTTGTCTTCAACTGCCTATACTGTTAGGAAATGTTTCTCTTGTGGGGCTAGGGAACATATAGTTAGATTCTGTAAGAAGGGAAAATGACAGAATATTGGTAATCACCAGAAGGCTAAGAAGAATGTTAGTTTAGCTATGTCTAGCAATTCAACTGTAAACCATGATTTGTGGGTTGTTGATAGTGGAGCATCGCAGTGCATTACTAAAGATAGAAAAAGGTTTGTAAAGATGTCTACAAGTAAACAACATGTATCACTGGCAAATGGATGGAAAATGAAAGCATTAGGTGAAGGTACTACATATTGTTCTTGTATAAATGAACATTTAACTATGTTACATGAACCTAAACTGAAATTTAATTGGTTATCAGTGAGGGCTTTAGTTAATCTTGGTTATGTAGTAACCTTTAGGGGAGATAAATGTATAATAAAGAAAGAGGGTAAAAGTGTTACTGCTACATTAGAGAATGATTTATGCGTAATACATGATGACCAACTGCAGAATTGCCATTCACTCGTTGGGAGAAAACCAAATTTAAGTTACCTACACACATTTGGAGCTCCACCTTAGGTGCATATTCCCTCACAAGTAAGACTGAAAGGGCAACATAGAGCTAAGAAGTTATTTTTTGTGGGTTATGAGACCAACCATAGATCATTTGGATTCTGGGATCAAGGCACAGCTCATGTTTATTGTAGTGCTAGTGCAAAATTTCTCGAGAACATTGAATGGGATAAACTGGAACAAGAATCCAGAAATGATATTATTATTGACATCCAAATAGTCCCTAAAGATAAATAAGTAAGCCATGAATTAAAGAGGAAGAACAGGAGGAAGTAGGAGAACAGGCACAGGAGGAGGAAGAAGAACAGGAGCAGGTGGCACAGGAAAATCCACGAGTTAGCCCTGTATTACCAAGACATTCAACCGGTGTAACATGACCACCTGATAGATATCAGGCTAGTGTTGTATGCCAAGTGAATAAAGTTTCAAGTAATTATAGTGAACTAAAAATGTATCTGTTAGGGATAACATTGTTTACTGGTTTAGGTGAAATAATAACTATGAATCATAGTTAGTGTATGTTAAAGTGTCTGCAGCTTTAACTGTGAAATAGCAATTAAGGGAGTGGTTATGAAAACAATATAAAAGTAGCAAGTCTACAGCTTGCTTACTCTGGCTTTGATGATCCCTGATTACTGCTTGGAATCAAGACTGCATTGCTCGAACGGGAGAGACAACAAAGGACTGATTTGTAAGTGAACTGACATAGGATATTCTACATGGACTTTGCTAACTGAATATCCCTGAATGGACTGACTACTTGATACATGACGATTGGACTGTTATTTGACTATGCCATAAAACTTATACTGGAATAAACTATATTCTTGATAGCACAAGCGTATCTGTTATTTTTACTGTATGTTAATAAACATACAGGCTTAGCTCACTCATTTATCTGTATGCCTATCTGACTAACGCTGCACATTCTGTTTAGCTTGTCTACCTAACCCTGGTTGGGGAACCCAGGCTTAACAGTATCCTATTAAGGATCAGGCTCCTTGGCAGATAGCAATGGATAAGGAACTGGAATCATCAAAAAAACTGGAGATATTTGAAAATGTTAAGTTACCACCAGGTAAACATGCCATAGGATGTAAATGGATATATAAACTTAAGACTAGTGTAGATGGGACTGTTACCCATAAAGCCAGGATAGTAGCACAAGGATTAAATCAGACAGCAAATGACTATATTGAGGTGTTTGCATCTAGTCTGAAGACTACTACATTAAGAGCGGCTTTAGTGTGGGTAGCTAAGGAGAAATACATTTTGAATCATTTGGACATAGAGAAAGAATATCTGCATGCACCATTGCAACACACTATATATTTAAAGAAACCTTTAGATCTCAAAAATGATAATACAACTGATTGCTGGAGAATGAAAAAGAGTCTTTATGGTTTGAAGCAATCAGGATATGAGTGGAATCAATGTAGAGTTAAAGAATTAACTAAGATAGGTTTTGTAGCTGGCATGGCTGATCCATGTTTGTTTAAAAGAGAAAGTAATGGTGTAATTTCATTATTGCTATTATTTACAGATGACATAGCAGCCATCATCAAAACTGAACAAGAAGCTACAAAATAATCTCACTGTTAGAGAAGAAATTTGAGATAAAACAGTTAGGAGAAATCAAACAATATCTTGGTTTAAAAATAGATAGAACTAGGGGAGCATACAAAATCTCACAGGCAGATAAAATTAACCAATTACTAAAAAGTTTTAAAATGGAACTTTGTAAGCCAGCTAAAACACCAATGAGCCAGGAGTTTAGCCATAGTGATGTACAAAGTCCTATTTTTGATAAGAACATTTATCAGTCCTTGATTGGTAATTTATCTTATCTCAGTAATTGGTCAAGGCCAGATATCACATACAATGTTAAACAATTAGCAAGATTTAATGCTGAACCAACTAAAAGGCACTGGCAAGCTGCTAAACGTGTGTTAAAGCCCATGGTCACACTGCCCAACGAATGCAAAAAGGACACAGTGGATGAGCAAAATGTTCCATCCGTTGTTATCCGCTCTCAAAAGGGGCTAAAATTTGCATAACCGGAGCGGACAACACGGACACGGGGAGGACGCAGGGTGGATGCAAAGCGGATGCGGAACGGAAGCCCAGTAGATGGAAGCGGATGAGAGCGGATGGCGCATCCACGAGGCTTCCGGGGGGCCTCAGCAAAGCAGACGTGGAACGGATACAGTGGATGCACAGCGGTTGCACAGCGGAAGCCTCATGGATGCCTGGCGTTAATTGCGCATGCGGGGAGGATGCATTGCGTCAGCCCCACGGATATAATGGAAGCAGCTCGGAAGCAGGTCGCCATTCAGAGGAAAGACCTGCTGCTGGACGGATTGGCTGCCTTGCCTGCCCTGCCTGCATGTCTGCCTGCCCGCCTTGCTGCCAGCCTGCCGGCAAGCCTTGCTGCCAGCCTTGCTGCCTGCCTTCCTGCCAGCCTTGGTTCATGTCTGCCTGCCAGCCTTGGTGCCTGCCTTGGTGCCAGCCTTCCTGCCAGCTTTGGTGCCTGCCTGCCTGCCTGCCTGCCAGCCTTGGTGCCTGCCTCCCTGTCAGTCTTGGTGCCTGCCTTGGTGCCAGCCTTCCTGCCAGCCTTGGTTCCTGCCAGCCTCCCTGCCAGCCAGCAACCCCACAACCATGCGGAAGCACAGCCATCTGCTGCCAGCCCTGGCAAGAGGGACAGGGCTACCATCCCGCCCCCTGGCCCTCACTCTGGTTCTGCTGGGGCTTCTGCAGCACAGGCTCACTCTTCTGGGGCTGGGGCTTCTGCTGCTTCTGCTTCTGGAGGAGCTGATGACAAGCACTCCAGCACCAGCCACCTCCACAGCACCTGCACCCTTCACCCCTGAGACTGAGTGACCAAGAGGAGTGCCAGAGACTCATTTTTGTCTTATAGCTTGTTGATAATAAAGTCTATTTTTGATTCACACACTTGCTTCATTTCTTTTTTTTTAATAAAGTCTTGCTAGAAACTTTTAGAAATGGTTTAAGCCTTTGCATGCTTGTGGGATGGGTTGAGATAGCTGTGGGATGGGCAGGGATACCTGTGGGATGGGTAATAGCTGTGGGATAGATAAACCTCCAGTGCAAGCATAGTGGGACTGTATGGTCCACCCTCCCAGGTGCCACACCTACGGCCCTTTATGATCAATAATAATGTAATAATTATCCACACATGTCAACATAAACACAACTCATTATTAAACGCCCTGTTCATTGTAGGCCAACCAAACATACATGGCCCAATCTCATCCGTGTGATGAGACAGGATGAAGGAAGCATCCATTAAGCATCTACCATCCTGTCTTGCCACTCCACTGCTCCAGCTGGGGAGTTGCACCATTGTCTCAGGAGGTTGCGCTGCTTCTTCGCTTCATGTGAGGCTCTGTTGGGGCCTTGCACATCCTCAGTGTCGATCAGGTTTCGTCCTTGCCTCCATTTCCCAGGCTCCATGTCCCCATTGCCTTGCTGGAGGTCCACGAGCCTGTTCTGCAACACTGGGTAGCGGGTGCACATGAGATTGTGCAGGATGCAACAAGCTTCCATGATCCTCCTCACGGTCTCTGGGCAATGCTGCATGGTGGTGAGAAGTACCTGGAACCTGTTGGCCAGGATGCCAAAGGCATTCTCCACCACCCACCTTTCCCTGGACAGCCTGTAGTTGAAGATCCTCTCTTCACAGGTGAGGAGTCTGGAAGTGTAGGGCTTCATGAGGTAGCTTGTGAGGGAGAAGGCATCATCCCCCACGATGAAGTAGGGCACATCTTGTGTGTCGTTGGGCAGGGGTTCTGGATCTGGGAAGCCCACGATGAGGTGGCCTTCCAGCTCCTCCTTGAGGTGACTGGCATTGTATACCTGGGCATCTGAAGATGAGCCGTTGCCCGAAGCATCGATGTACATGAACTTGTAGTCAGCTTCGACCATGGCGAAGAGGATGATGCTGAAGAAGCCCTTGGAGTTGAAATAAGTGGACCCCGACTTGGCTGGAGCTTTGCAGGCCACGTGCTTGCCATCTATGGCTCCAACGGTGTGTGGTAAGTTCCACGTCTGATACCACTGCTCTGCAACTTTCTTCCATCCTTCTTCAGTGGAGGGTTACTGGAGGAGCTCCTCCTTGTATTCTTCGATGATGGCCTGCACCACTTCTCTGACCACAATGCTGATGGTGTTGGATGGCACCCTCCAGCCGTACTGCATGCTCCTGTAGGAGGTCCCTGAGGCCAGGTGGCACAGAGTGAGTGCCACCTTGAGCCCAGGTTCCAGGCTGGGCCGGAAGTTGTCAGCCGCTGCACAACTTCGTCAAACATGGCTGGAGGCATCCTCATGAAGTTCTGGAATGCCCGAGTGTCTTCGTTCCTGAGCTCCACCATCAGCTTGTTGTATAGTCCGTCCTCTGCTCTTCTGGCGCACCATCTTCGGATCCAGACTCTTTTTGGGTGGCTCCTTTTCTTCTCGCAGTAGAGTTCACAGAGCCTGCAGATGGCTTGGCACTGTTGCAGAACAATGGTGGCTGCCGAAAGGACTTTGTTACAATCCACGGTGGACATGACTGGATGCTGTGGAAGAGGAAGAGCCAGATGAAGGCTGCAAAGGCTGCACTGCTGGGCTGCTGTTCTGAAAGTGAGATGCAAGCGAGTTGCTCCCCCTTTTTATAGGCAGTATAGGTTTTCCACTAGGCATCCCCTAGGCATCCTCTAGACATCCTTAATATCCGAGATAGGTCCCCTCTGCGAACATTTTTTCCGTTTTAAACGCTTTGTTTCCATTCTGCATCCACTAGGCATCCATTCTGCATCCGTTCTGCATCCATTCCGCTTCCTCCCTGCATCCAGGCGGATGGAGTTCCGCGGATGCGTAGCGGACGCCTAGCAGATATAACAGATGCGTAACGGATGCAGAATGAACGAACTGGATAAATTTTCCGCGCAAAAGTTTTGGGCAGCCCAAAACTTTTGGAGTGGATGAAACATCCATAAACGGATGCTGGACGGATAGAGAGGAAGCCAAACGGAGGCAGTGAATACATCGCGTTTTCGAACGGATGGCAAGGTTTTTTGTCCATTTTACATCCTCTTTGCATCCGTTGGTTCAGTGTGACATGGGCTTAAGATATCTGGAACAAACAATGTATTATGTATTGTATTTGGAGCCTAAAGATGAACTGAGTTTAACTGCATATGCAGATGCAAGTTTTGCTACAGACATAAAGACATGAAAATCTACACCGGGTACTGTAGTATTATTGGGAAAGGCATTGGTTGGATGGAGGTCTATTAGACGGAAACATCTAAGTTTGTCAACAATGGAGGCTGAATTCTCATGTTTGTCTTTATTATGTACAGATTTAGTTTTGAATGTGCAACTACTAATTGATATGGGAATTGATGTAACAGATTCTATTGTTGTTTATGAAAATACAGATGGCTTCAAATATTGCTGTAAAAACAAGAAAAAAATACAGAGATTTAAGATATTTAAATGTGAGACAATGTGTACAAAGTAAGATGATTAAGCTAGAATACTTGATGTCAGAAAACAATATAGCAGATCATTTTATAAAGGCCCAAAGCTCTATAAAGCATAAGGCTTGCTGTGAAGATTATGGACTTAGAATGTAAGGTTGTATATATTGTCCTACCAAAAAGAGGGGAATGTTAGGAATGTAAGTTACCTAACAGCTATTTGGGTTGGAAATATATAAACCAGGATAGACATTTTAATACTGTCTAAGAAAATGAAAAACTGTAATTAGGTGTGGTTTCTCAAACAGCCATAAAATGGAGCGAGAAACCTGAGTTGTTTCATCTTAGTCTCAGAAGAGAGTGTGTCTCAGCGAGTCTCTTTTTCCTTCTGTTGGAGAGTATTGCCATTCCTCCTAATTGACTGTTATTCATGGATGTGATGTAAGTCTGATACTGAACTGTTTTTTATGCTGGACTTGGTTATTGGATTATCCCTGGATGAAAACTGACTGATTTTACCTGTGAATGACTTTGGACTGCTTGTTTGAACTTTGCTTAAATGTTTCTGGAAGTAAAAATCTACATTTACTGTACAGTGTATCTATGTGCTATGTGAGTATTATTCAAACACTACTCTCAAATACATCTCCCTATATGCGCTCATTCTCCTTACGGGGAATTACCTCAACACTATGTGTCCAAATATTAAATATATGCTTGTCCCAACTGTGGTAGCTAAAAAGAATTGTCTGTATATGGATACCATACATTCTGCACTGCCCTTGTTCTGCTTGTTCAAAAGAAATTCCATGTGTAATCTGTTTTACATAGGTTTTACTTGGTGTCTCACAGTATTCTAATAAAAAAAGGAAAGTACATTTTATAAGTCTGAAACTTGCCAAATGCCACTGTAGAAGATGCAAGGAAGAAAGCATGGAAAGAATTAGGAAGACTAAGAAACTTATAAAGTGCTGGGTTCAATAAAGTAACAAAATAACTTGGATATTACTATTAAATGGATATTAAAACATTGCTTCTTTATTTCTCTTCCAGATTTTTCATCCAAATGAAAGGTTAAAACCAGTAGCAACCAGACAACAACTGCAGTCTGACTTAGAATAGCTATATAAATAAAGCTGAGGAACATAGTTTCCCAAATCCATTTTATAAAATGTCCCAATTTGCAGCAAAAATCAGTTGGTTCCATTTTTTAGATCTTTTAAATCTATTGTTTAAAACCCAAAATGTGATTTAGAATGAATATGAACACTTGTCTTAGTTATCATCTATGGACAGCTGTTAGTTTTGTCTTAAGAGAAATACCCATGAAAATATCATTCAAAAGCTACACGCCCAAGGAACACAACAAGCAAGTTCAAACTTTCCCTTCAGTTAGAATTTCCTTTGAGAAAATAAATTAATTGTGTTAATTTATCTAGGCTTTGTCTCGGATTGTTTCTGATAGGTTAAATTGTCTTATATCCAGTTAAGGAACTGTTTAAGGAGTAATAATTTATGTCTTGCTGTGAATGCTCAATTTGGGTAGTTGTGGGTTAAGGCTAAAATTTTCTTTTATAAACCAAAACCATAAAATTTCCCAAACTTAAGCATCCCATATGTACAGTCGGTGGCAGTTATCTGGAGGACCAGTAGATAGCTATAAAATCACACAGAAAATTCCAATCTTTGCTGCTATTGATTGGTCACCTGAATTTTTGTGGTCCAGATATGTTGGCCTGCCATTCCTATCCCACTTTATTTTATTTTTATTTATTAAAACTGTATGCCCCTCCATCTCACTATCCAAGCTTTAATTCTTAGATTGAATTTTTTGTGCGCAGATTACTTTTGATGATTTTTGGATGTAGCCAAATGCAAAAAATATGTTAATGGATTTATACTGATATAAAATCTTAAGCCCCCAAATTACTGAGCACAATGCTTCTTTGTACTTCTACATCTAAAATAGTTGGCATCTATCAGATATATGTATCTGTCTAGGTTCCTAGCTATGATAATCAACAGTCTAAATTATATTTAATTGGCAGCCCTGAATTCTGTTAAACTCTTGAATATAAGTAGTAACTTTGAGTCTTTAGTGCCATAGTTAACTTTCTGTAGTGGGGAATATCCATGACCAGGATGTTCCTCCTATCCATATCAGTGAGCGATTACATGCAGATGCAACACATACCATATTCTGGAGTGAAAAGCAACCTGCTTCTATTTTTAATATACAAGAGTTATTTAGACTATTAAAAGCTTCTTTCTAAAAGATATACCCATTTTTGAAACCAAACAAAGCTTGGAGAAAATGTGATACATATAAGGGGAAAATTAATAAAAAGAAACCCTTTTCCTATCACAGATAATACAGTATATTCAACTATATAAGAATAATCCCATGCAGCAATGAGGATAACTGGATATGAAATATATGGGTAGGTCTCTTGCTGCTGTAAAGGAAAAAAAATAATATTTGCTTTGTCTTATTGAAGCTCTCATTGACTAAAAGAGGCTGCAACTAATATCGAAGTATTCAGAATGCAGTGACTCAAAAAGAACTATTTCTTTGGCTGTCCTGCAAAAATCAATTGAAGGGGTGCTGGTGATAAAATTTGCAAAACAGAACACAGGAAATACTTGTTAAAATATGAATATCCCCTCCTCCCCTGAAGCAATACAAACAGAAATCTCATATACTTTAGTCTATTTTGTTTGGGATAAATTTGAAGAGCATTTTTTTCATGGTGCTAGGCTTGAAGTATAGCAATCAGATGTTTGAAACTGTCTGGTATGCTTGAGATAAGTATTTAGGGCCTTCTTGACATCAAACCTGTGCCCCTTCTCCACAGATTTAAGGGGATGCAGACAAAAAATGGATTAAACCATATTCTGTAGATTAATATGAAGGCAGAATCTAAACATAATATTATAGAACCTGTATGAAAAATATACAGTTCCCCTATAGCTGACAAATTTCCTATCTTTGAGTTCCTGCAAGCTGATGACCTTAGCCATCAAAAATAAAGTGCAATATTATAAAGGATAACACTACAAAATAGGGTAAAAAAGATTGGTGAGCTAATGCTTACATTTTGCTTCAAATGAAAGCAAAAATAAAACTGAAAGCAAGGAAAATATAGGATGGTAAGAGGGAACAAATAATGGCATGTCACAAAAGGGTTATAAATAACATGTCAATGAAACAAATTAACCAAGTAAACATTATAATGTTGATGCAAAGATCTGTAATATTACCATGCTTTCTAGTTGAAGCTATATAATATGAAGTTCAAAATTTATTTTATTGTAAGTCTAGAAATATCTTTAAAACCCATGTTAAGGAAAAGAAGAAGGTATTCACAAGTCTGATATTCTGTTCTTTTATATTTTATATCAAACAATGTCCCAAAGAAGCTTTTTCAAAAGGCAACTGGACTTTCTTTGTTCTTGTTTGGACACATTTTGCTTCTCATCCAAGAAGCTTCTTCAGTTCTGGATGAATAGAAGCATCCAGAACTGAAGGAGTTTTTGGATGAGAAGTGAAATGTGTCCAAAAACAGAGAAAGTCCAGTTATCTTTTGAAAAAGCACTTTTGGGACAACCATGACCTGGATGACTGAGAATCCCCATAGATACTCCATACCAAATGATTATTTCCTATTACATCTTATAATTGTAACATTAACACACGTATCATAATCAAGGGGGGAAAACCTTCTAATTAATTTTGATCATGTGTCATGAATTTGTGTCAACTTTTAGCAGCAAGTAAGCATTTGTATTGGGCAGCAGTGATATACTGTAAGAAGATGCTGGAGGCAAATAACAATGACAAAGACATTCTGCATATTCCATCAATAAAGACTGAAGTAGAATCCAGATATTGTTGATTCTGCTTTTATCTGAATGAAATATTAGCCTTATTATTTTCATTAATCTGAATGAAATATTAATTTTAACGTATCATTTCATAAAATATCAGTGGAGTTATTTTCATTTACTAAGGCAAAGATTGTGTCTAAACTCTGGTTAAAATCTGTGGATTAAAATTACAGGAAAAAAGTTTCCAAAAGTTTGCAGCATTTACTATGCACATAGAAAACATCTAATGGCAAACCACAATCAAAGAAAAAACAAGGTAGCTGCTTCATCTTACTTTCTAACAGTGTTGTATTGTAGAGAGCAAGCAGCACAAAGAAGCAATTTTAACTTTGCCCAGAAGAAGTAGTAAAAAAAGCACACAACAGTGGCAACTAAGATGTGAAAGGAAAATGTAGACTTTTATGCAGATTAAAACAATGAGATAAGTAAATTTTGAATGCATCAACAATTATATTATGCTACACATGGCAAAGTGATGTAATATAGACAATTTATTGCTGTCACCTTTGTAATGTCTCATTCCTGTTTTGCTTTAGGTTTATAGATTATGTGGGATAAAAATATAATTTCAACCCTGGAGAGTTTTCGAATAAATGACCTCATACTTGGAATGTCTAACTGGAAATGAAATGGTCCCAGTCCCCAGAATCAATTATGTGTGTGATATATCTCACCTTCCATTATGCTGTCCAAAGAATTAAATAACGATCTGTAATGAATTATACAAATGTAAACTTCTTTGGGACCAGTGGGATTAACTTAATAATAATGTTGTATTATAACAAAGTATGAAAATAAAAATAATAACATTACTTTCTATTATATATAAACACACCTAGTTTAGATTAGCCATATTGTATACTTCTTTTGGCTCATTGTATATTAAAGAACAGAAACAAAGAAACATCAATAAAGGAAAATATTTGTAGCTTGGGGGAGGCTACAAATGAGGGGTCCTTGATGGTCTCTGAGCTTGGTTGTTTTCTTGCAGAAATAGGTAGATTGGATAATTAAATATCTGCAAGAAAACAGCCAAGCTCAGAGAGCACCAAGGACCCCTCACCCTTGAAACATAGAAAATTGACAGCCCAGTGGTCCATCGAGTCTGCCCTATGAGGTGGTTTTTTTGTTGCTGTTGTTATCAAAACCACATTGTATCATGTATAAAAATAGTACAGGTAGTCTTTGTGGCTTACAACAATTCATTTAGTGTCTGTTCAAAGTTACAACAGCACTGGAAAAAGTGATGTGATCATTTTTCACACTTATGACCTTTGCAGCATCCCATAGTCATATGATCAAAATTAAGACACTTGGCAACTGAGTCCTATTTATGAAGGTTGCAGGTCTTGTGATCACCTTTTGCAACCTTCTGACAGGCAAAGCCAAATGGGAAAGGCAGGTACACTTAACTGTGTTACTTACTTAACAACTACAATGATTCACTGAATAACTGTGGCAAGAAAGATTGTAAAATGGAGCAAAACTCACTTAGCAACAGAAATTTTGGCTCAGTTATGGTCGTACGTCAAGGATAACCTGTACTAGATGAAAATGGCTAATAAGTTTAAAGGTTGTTGCTAATAAATATTTTCTCCTGACTAATAAATATTCCTCTCTGTTGATTCAGACTTATGGAAATAAAATGGATACCCTTTGCAATTCTCATACCACGTGGCATATTGAATTTTGTGCATTTGTGTGTGGGTGTGTGCTTGAGTGTGGGTGTGGGTGTGGGTATGTGTGTTGCAAGGCCTCAATTTAGATATATAAAACCTTTCACTTAAAAAAAGTTTAAAATTCTATGTGCATTTAAGTTATTTTATCTATATCAGGAGTTCTTACCAAAATTTACAGATTGATCATTCAGAAATTAAGTGATCTTTTGTCCAATGGCATCAGCCATATTCAGCAATGAGATGCAATTATTTGAAACTGTCCAGTTGTCAAGCCAACAAACATATCAGCTCTATTTTGTTTTCATACCATATATTTGCAATTATTATAGCACTTGGTAAACTCCTCCATACAAATAGCATGTACAGTAATGGTAAACTTTGAGGTTCCTTTTCTTCAAAATACCCACTTGTTGTCTCAATAAGGTTTTCCAGTAATTCATTACATGTTTTTTGGCAATTCAATAACAGGAAATTTTCCACTAATATTAGATTCTTATACTGGATATTATTTAATAATTTCATGAAAAATCCCAGGCCCTCCAGAACCTCTGCCTTTAAACTTTTTTTCTTTTGAAGAATTTTTTTACAATATCTATCGATGCTCTTTTAGCCAATATTATGCAGTCCTATTGGTTACATTTAAAGACATAAGAAATCTTTAAAAAAAAAAACATATTGGTCATTTGGAGCCATGTGTACTGAGTCTGAATGTTGATTTGACAATATACAGAAATAAGAGGAAAAAAACAAAATTTTATGATGGATTCATTTACAAAATTTGGAAATTTATAAAAATTGCAAGCATTAAGTATTCTGGTTGCCAAAATAAAAGCCAATGTTATTTTGTTCATTTGTTGGACTTTGAAGGCAGATTGCCAAACATAAAAAGGGTGTGTGTAATTGTAAAGTGCCTCAAATAAATATCAGAGAACAGTTTTATATACTGCTCATTTGTGATATTTGATTGAAACCATTCCTGTGCTTACTTCTTGGTTATTGAGTTGACAAAGGCAGACTAAACTGCAAAAAGTATGCTTTTTTATGACATTGCTTGCTATAGAAACTTCTGAAATAATTCCCTTGGTTTTGGGGTTGGGGATGTTTTTTGGGAGGGGGCGTTGGTGAGAGGGAGAAGGGAGCACATTTGTCTTACTTTTGTGCCTCAGGACATAAAATGGGAAATGAGAAGGCTTGTTTTACATTCCAGTTGACCTTATATAGTTTAAAATAGTTTCTTTTGAAAAAAAAAAATTCACAAAAAAGTGTTCCACATACTTTATGATCAGCCATCATAAGGTTCTAAATAAAGTTTGTACACCACCCCCAACCCAACAAGAGTCAATTTACTGACCAATCAGGATTACAGATGTGACCATATGACATGGACTACATTTCCTAGGATACCTTAACTATATTTACCATGACCTTACGATATTTACCATATTTACACCACCACCCCTTAAGGGGACAGCTCTCAATTTCTAACTAACTATCCCAAATCCCATTAAACTGTCTGGTCAGCACATAAAAGCAAAAATAACAGCTGGACAAATGAGAGACCTTTGCACTTATGTCTTTCTTTAAGTGTTAATATCTCCTGAACACTTTTTCCTGATTAAGTGAAGAATACCTTATATTTCTACAAAATATCTCTTCACCCATGTCTTTTCATTTGAACTCATTGGATTATACATGCATCACCACACATCTTACAACATCCAACACATCTTACTTAATATCTTAATAATGATACAAAGTTATAGTTGTACATGTGGAAGGGCATAGTGCTGTTATCAATCTGTAATTTTAAATGTATGAAAAGCCCAATATTCCAAACCCCATACATTCAGAATGGTCACACTAAAAAGTTTACCAACATGTAGAAGTGGATTGCTGATGATAGAATTACTGTAATTATATTCTTCTGATTCAAGTATTAAAGGTCTTGAAATGCACAAATGAAAATTACCCTTTGAAACTGCCATTTGCCTTGGGAAGGGAAATTTTAAGTGATTGGAAAAGGGATGGCTTTTTAGGAACTGATTTTAAAATAGAATAAGAAAAGGATATCATACAAAGATGAGGAGGAGGGAATTGGAAAGGACAAGCTTCCAAGACTGATAAATTTCTGCAGCAAAACCAAAGTTTTAGAAAGTAGATTAAAAGGGATGGAGAAAACGGAAAAGAATTGGCAAAGATTACTACTAACATGTATGTAAAATAAGAACTAACAATTGGAAAGTGAAATATTTTGTATTGGAGGTAACCTGATGTAAGGAATCACAAAAATGACTTTGGAGAAGATATAGAGAGAGATTGCTGTCAGCCCTTTCAGGAAGGCCAGCTCAGGAAACAGACGCACAACAAATAAAGGCATCTATTGATATAGGCTAGAGTAACAGCAACTTGAAAGCTGGCAGCCTTTCTCATTTGCTCCTTTTTATATCAAAGAGAGTCAAAGTAGAATCATTTTAAATTTCTTTTTAATGCCTTCTTTCCTTCCCAGGCTTAATTCGTATTTTGCTAACAGCCTCTGCATATGTTCCCCAAGGTTATCTCTTTGCTTCTTTGCACTTTATTTCAAGATCATCTGCTTGTTGCACAATAAAATTGTAAAACTGCCCCCAATAACAGGATTGCATGTAATCACAAGAGGTTGGGTGGGCTGGTTACACATGTATGTCAGCAAGCAATGAATACATAAACCTTCCAATAATACTTTCCTACTGTCCAATGTCACATGGCAACATATTTCAGTTGAGAGAAAACATATTTGTAAGTCATTAACATTAAATCAAGAAGAAACAAGAAATAGTTCAAAAGTTTGCAAATATAGTTAAAAGTATAAATATATATTTACGTCTTTACAAAGCACAAAAGATATATATTGAAAACCTTTCAGAGTTTCATCTATCAAAATAAGTCATTCTTGTGACTTTGTTTTGAAAGTTGACAAAAGGATGGAGGCTTAATGGCTATAAGTCACCCATCCTATAATATTTGCCTGCCACAACTCTGGACTTACACTTAACTTATGTTTGGGCAAATCTGAAATAGTATTAATTAGATGCTCTGCAGCACACAATACTTAGAACAAAAGTTACTACAATTTTAACAAATATTGGACCACACTGACTTTGTATTGCTAAATAAGAATTAAGAGACAATTCTTAGTTAATCTTTAGGATGGAGAGTTGAAAAAAAAAAATCTTCCAAATGGAATCTAAAGGCCTTTTCCTCTGCTGAATTACACTGCTATCCACCAATTCTTCAGCTGGCAGAAAAATGTACTGGCATGAAATTTGCTGTTCCCACTTTTGATCACTATCCTGCTTCTATTTACAGTTACTGCCAGTCACCTGACTTTCTTCCAAGGTGACAAAGCCTAACAGATCTTATACACCTTGAGGCTGCCCTTGTACGTTATTGGAATGAAGGAGAAAATAGTATTTTAACACCAGTCCAGCTAAGGACAATTGAGACCATTGGCTGCAGATGAGATAAAGGCAAGCTCACTGGGTCAAAGCAGAAAACAGGCTTTTCCAGGGCATGTTTGCCCCATGTTTAGGTGCAAGTGGGGACGTGACCTCAACATCTTGTTCCTTGCCTGTGTACCCAAAGCTATTTTTTGGGGAAGAAACTATGCAATTTGCTTTATTAATTGTCTTTGTACACTGTAACCTTTAGCTTTTTATTGGTAAAACAGAGAGTGCTATTTACTATTTATTCCATATATTTCAAGTTGACATGCTTACTTTCCAATCCTGTCTCCTTCAGCTTAAGAGAAAAGGCTACTCACAAATCCACCTTGTTTTCCCATCCTACTAAAATGTAAAAGTTTATAATGGATGGCCCTGACAGCTAGATGTATGTCTATACCGCAAGACAGACATTATTACTAATCCTATCAAATGGCCTCATCTTATTTAACGCCAGTACAACGCGAAGAAAAAAAGGATTGGGTTGGGAATGATTTCATATGATGACGAGTCTTGAAAATAAGATCTCCCCATTCATCCCTGTGAACCGTCGGGTTCTCTGCGTTATGATCTTAAGAAGGGCGACCGCAAAGATTGAGCGAAAGAAAGTTTTGGC
>BLBF01000018.1:38443643-38508448 GCA_015471245.1 Laticauda colubrina | reverse complement strand
ACACACACACACACACACACACACACACACACACACACACACACACAGAGGGCAAGGTTTTTACCTGCCCATCCACTCCACCTTTGCAATATGTGTGCACCTGAGGTAGGAAGGAGCTTAAAAAGTAGCTGGAAAAATGCATCGATTAAACTCTGCACCCCTCTGCTCAAGGGGATATTAAATGGTTACTTCTGGCAGGCTCCAAGAGGCTCTCAAGTGATTTTGAGGACAGTGGTGCTCAGGTCTATCCACATACATTTCCAATCTCATGGCTCATAAACTATTAGCGAGAGGATTTCATTATTCACCTACCGCATCCTACAAAAGACAAGGGGGTAAAGTAGCACTCCAGTTGGAGCCAAGCAAGGTTTAAATCTCACAGTGCTGAGAAGGTAAGCTGCCACTGCCTTCAGCCTTCCTTTTTATTCCCTAAGTCCATCTATCCATACTTCCTTCAGAGGGAAGGAATGCTTTACAAATGGCCCTCCTTCCCTACAAAGGAAGGAAGAACTTTGTCTTTTGGTTATTGGAGACACAGGAGGGGCTCTGCAAGTGGACCATGTTGCTGATCAAAAAACAAACAAAAAAAAAAAAACAGCACAAGAAGCTTAGGCAACTATCAGGAGTCTTCTAGGACTCTGACTGACCTTGAAGGCATGGATCTGAAAGATCCTTAGGTGCTGCAGAATTCTTGCTTTCAGATTATTACTGCGAGGATAATTGTCCAAGAAGCCAAACCAGAGGAGTGGGACTAGGAGGTAATTGGAATGTCATTTTAAGGACTCTAAACTGGCTCCTCTGTGCATTTGGATTATGCCACTTCTAGGAAGTAATTGGTTTGTCTTCTGAGCGAGAATCAGCAGCTAGGTAGAAGATAATGTGATGGGGAGGGAGGGAATGGAGAGGTATCTTGGATGCTTTGATGCTGCAGACATGAAGAGTAGGATTGTTGACCTCTTCTTCTCTGTTTCTTATTTCAAAAGATTAGCATTTGAGCACAGTAGTTCTGTGTTTTTTAGTTAGCATAGTCCTGCTTGGTTTCCTTATTACGGAGACTGATTTGTCTGATGCAGAAAGAGAAAGCATCATTCTGTATACTTTTTCCCAAAAGATCTTGAAACACATTATCAATTGACAAAACTACCATACAAGAGGATCCTGATGGTAAAATACCAAGGTCCCAATTTTAATTTCCCTTTTCTTTTTGTATCTTGTTATATTGGCTTTAAAATTGTTGCAGGGGTCGTTCGGAGAGTTTAAAATAGAGAAAGAGAAGGAGAGATGCATTGACATGTAACAATTTTGACACCACGCAACAAAATTATTTGAGTGAAGTCTCAGGTCACTTTCAAGGAATAGGCCAATGTTCTTGGCTGTTTAATATACATGGTGTGGGAAATGGTAGGAAAACCCACAGCTAAGAGCTTGAGTCCGAAAGAAAAGAATTCAAATTACACACACACACACACTATATATATATATATTTGTTTTTTTAAGCTTTCGCGGGTACTTACATGTGTGCTGTTCAGCTTCCCTTGGGTATTATCCCACGTCATTGTAGTGCTGTTAAAGTTGTAGCAATGTTTCAGTTGAAATGTTGCTACAACTTTAACAGCACTACAATGAAGTGGGATAATACCCGAGGGAAGCTGAACAGCACACACACACACACACATATTGTGTGTGTGTGCGTGTTTGGAGGGCCAGACAGGTAATGAAATGAGGTATTGTTCAAAGATATAATTTAAACTTTACATAATGATCTTTGCAGATGGAATTGGATGTAATTTAGAAACACCAAGAAGGGGGTGAAGTAATGAAGATTCTGTGTGCATTATTGCATTTTTAAAATCCCAATAATTATGTTATTATTTATAATTAACAAATAATTGTAAATCCAGTTATTATTAAGTGCACAAGGGATTATATACAACTCAGTTTTTGAAATCACCTTGACTTGAGGAACATCTGCATGTCAAATACGTGTAAGTCCCACACATTTTTATCTGATGTGGGAACAGCAAAATACATTGAAAAGGGTGTATACACTTTCTCCCCAATATTCACTTAAGGCTAGGTCCCACTGGCCGACGGACGCAAAACGTATACATAAAGGACACAGTGGATGAGCAAATTTTCAGGGGTGGCTCCATCCGTTGCCATCCACTCCAAAAAGTGGCAAAAATTTGCATAAACAGAACGGAAAAGAACGGACGTGGGTAGTATGTAGCAGGGATGTTAAACTGATGTTCATAGGAAGCCTAGAGGATGTATATAGGATGCAAACCGTTCACTGCACATCCTTTCTATTTCCGTGCTACTAATGCTGTGTAGACATTCTGTGTGCCTTTTGTTTCCTCCCTCGTTCTGTTTTCAGCTGCAGCGGATGTGAGTTGTGAGGATACCCAGAGGATGCAGAGAGGATACAGCGGACATTTAACGGATGATAAACGGACATAGAACGTTTGTTGCTCGGATGTCGCAGATGTACATCGTACGCGGCAGAAAGTTCATCCGTTCACAAAGTTTTGTGCAGCTCAAAACTTCTTGCGCGGATGAAATCGCAGTGGACGGATGTTTGACGGATAGAGCGTATGAAACACATATGCAATGAGTACACAATGGATGCATAGTGTTTTCCAATGGATGGCAAGTTTTTTTTAACGTTTTACATCCTCTTTGCATCCGTTAGTGCAGTGGGACAGGGGCTTTAAAGAAAACAAAAGTTTTGCATTGATTAATTGGTTGAACCTTAAGTCCTAATTACATCAAACTGTTGCACAGTTCCCAACAAATTCATTTGGAATTTACACTCCAAGAAGAGGGATTAGCACAGAAGCCTCTTTGCCAAGTTTAGTGCCCTGCTGACCCCAAAGTTAGATCAAGATGAGGACAATCAGATCTGGGCTGCAAAATTCTGGATGACTACTAGATGGCAGCAAAGAATTACAGAAAACTTCTAAAATCGAACAGGACTTTAGGCATTTCTTCAGCACTTCTCTGCAGTAAAGCTCCATAAACTGACAGGACCAAGAAGGTCTGTCCCTGAGGTCTGCCTGTTCAGCCAGAGCAAGAGGCAAGGACAATCTCCAATGGCTATATTTCATTCCTGCTCTAGCTGTGTTGCTCTTGTGGTCAAGCTTGTTTACAACACACAAGCATATACCCACAGCTTAGATTCAACAACATGAGGGAAAGCAGTGGAAAGATTAGCAGATAGCAATTTATTCGTTAATTTATGTGCAACATGCTGGCTAGCTTTACCTTAGGGGAGAGATGGAATTTGTTTGTCACTCTACATTCCTTTTCCAAATCTAACTACCAGTTCATCCCCTCACCTGAAAAATAAAACCTTTATGCCCATTTTCATGGGGCAAACAATACAATGCTAAGTAAAAGCCTTTCTTGGAACCAGCAGGTTTTTTGCAGCAACA
Organism: Laticauda colubrina; assembly: GCA_015471245.1. NCBI lineage: Eukaryota > Metazoa > Chordata > Lepidosauria > Squamata > Elapidae > Laticauda > Laticauda colubrina. The sequence goes on along the minus strand of BLBF01000018.1, from coordinate 38,505,014 downwards.
GTTTTACCCCATACTTTCCTAAACAGATTTTTATTGTCTTTTTGTTTTTATCCACATTACCTAATCAGCTGAAGCGCATTCCAAATCACAACTAGTTATTGGAGTGTATAACTCAGGAGTTAAATAGTAACTGCTCTTGGAGGTAATAAGTAATAAAGCCTTCTACTTCATTAGAAATGTGTGATTATCATCCCCTTCCATCTACCCAGAGGTTTATCTGCACACCACAATATTATTGCAAGCCATATATTTGTCATCATATTAAGATGCAGAATTAATCAATTGTTGGTGTAATAAGATTCTTGTGGTGATAACTTGACCATAGATTCCAAACATTATTAAAGATTATACTTGTTTTTATATATATAAATCTGTGATGTATTTATTTCAATTTTTTCTTTTGTGTCACTGCCAAATTGTAAATTGTCAAGTGTAAGATATATTTACATAGTAAAGATACCTGGGAAGAAGAGAGAAGCAAGACAACTGATCACTCTGTGTGCCTGTCTATGTGTCTGTGTCTGTCTATCTCTCTTTATCTGCCTCTCTCTCTCTCACACACACACATACACACACATACACACACATTCACACACAGAAATATAACCTATCCTCTTTTCACAAGTACATGTACAATCACAGATTCAGATCCACAGCACAAATTAGGGTTTGTAAGTCTTTGTATAGGAAAACTCCAGGATCACCCTAATATTGTAAGTTTTAGGGGCACAGACTCACCAGAGATCATAAATTAATCTTCCAGAGAAACAGAATAAACACACCTGATATCCAAGGAGAGACAAGTGCTGTTAAGCTCCAGCTGATCCCCCATTTGATTTACTTCAGGTTATTAAGAGGTATGCTGAAGTGTTTTCATGACAAGAAAAAAAAAAGAGTCAGCAGTTTGATATGAGAATCCCTTTGTTGTTGAAAATAGCTGCACATTTAAAAACATAGGCATTTGCTGTTATTGTGGGTATTTCTAATGTGCACTCTCCACTACATTTTTCTGGCTCATCAATTATTGTCAGCAGTTAGCTCATTTTTGAGACAGTGGCATGAAGTTCTTTAGACAGCCTGTCCACTCCAGGCCTTTAGCACCTGCAGTTCAACCACTCCAGGAAATTCATCTTTGGCAAAGGGTTTTGAGAGCACTATAAAGTCAGCTGCTCTGATTAAACTAGTCACCTAGGAGAAGCATCTGTTTTCCATGGAGTCCCAAAGTTACATTGCATCACAGGTCTCCTGTTAGATCAGTGTCTTGACATTCTTATAACGCAAGCCCTTGTCTCAGCTGAATATATTTGCCTTATTGACAAATGTTTATACATCAATACAAGACATAGCTTTAAAAATAAAATACTTTGTTTTCTTTTCAACTTTTAAATTTTACCCATATCTTTATTTATCTCTTTCTTTGTCCCATAAAAATGCACATAACCAGGAAATACAATATTGAACATTTCTATCATATAAATATGCTGAAATATATAATGATAGCTTGTACCATTTCATTTTTTCAGTACAATCATGAGGAATGGAGAATCCATTCCATTCTGGAATCTAGTGTTCCAGCTAGCTTTGAGAGAGAAACTGCCATGGACATTTTCATGGATGACTTACAATAGGGAGAGAAGAAATATCTCCAACATCTTTCAGAGGCATCGCAAGGATACAATTATAGATGCTTTTGAGACTGGATTTGGGGGCTACTGGACATTTCCTTATTCACTTTTTAGCCCTTAAAAAAATACTATACCTCAATCTTATCCATTACCCATTTAAGCATCTACATAAAGAAATTAGAAGAAATACTGAACTATAGGGGCAATCTCAAGGTGTATGAGGGCAAACAAACTGAAATTTAATCCAGGCTAAATTGAAGCACTATGAATAGGAAATCTATGGTTGTAGAATATGGCTTACAATTTAAGAGAAGTGGAGTTCACTCTAAAAGGTCAGTATAGAAGTACTCTGAGCATTAATATCTTTATTGTAAGCCTCGATAATATTAGCACCCAGGCATTTGATCAGTTGTGCTTATTCTTACTGAAAGAGACACATCTTCCATCAATGGCACATGAAATATTTATATCCAGGTGTAATTACTTGTAATGCAATCAGTGTGGAATTCCAAGAGATTGCAACTTTGATATGGTAGTAGTAGTATTCTTGCTGGCCAGTTGAAAATGACTTAGTGAAGCTAACAATAAACTACAGTGAGTGTGGATATTAAAAAACAAATTGCTTTTCCATTCTTAAGGAAAGTTGTAAGGACATGGTTAAATCATTTAGACATGTTTGGGTCCCAAAAATAAGGCCCCCTGGGATGAAAGTTGTCCCTCTAGTAAGTTGGGAAGAATGTCAAACATTCACAAGTAGGTTTGGAAATAATTATATTGCCAGACCAAAGTTATAAGAAAATCTGATCCCTGTTGAGGCCAGTGTTGATAGAAGAATTTCTTATTTTACAAAGGTGCACACATTTGAAGTATGGAATGCAATATTAATGATCAAAGGAAAACATTTTAAAAGTAGAAATAAAGCTTATTAGATGTTTCAGGGATAGCTAAAGTTAGATGGACCAAGATGGGTCAGTTTAACTCAGGTTAAATGATATTTAATATACATGATATTTTCAGGGCATGAGAACACTTGAAGGAATGAAATAACAAAGGTGTTCAAAAAAGGACATAGCTAAATAAATGGCATAATGGTATGTGGGAATGACTTTGGAGACGGAGCAAAGACAACTGTCATGCAAATAGTAACTCCAGCCACAGAAGCAAACCTTCCCTGGATTTCTGAATAGTAAAAATAAAGAAAGTGGGATAAGTGGTTTCAAACTGTAACCTCAAAATAAGGGCAGTGTAGTTTGTGGGAAACTTATGAAACTGATGGTTTTTGTTCCTTGTCTGGACTCCATGGAAGGGCTTAGCTATAACCAAGTATTTTAGAGCACCATGCCTTTTAAAATTTGCACATATTCACTGATTATCAATGTTGTGGTAGAAGTCATTTACTAACTCTCATTTGGACTGGTTAAATGTTGTATTGCAGGAGATAAATTAAGAGAATCCTGCAGAAAATGTTTTTGCAAACAACTGTTTCAATTTATGTAAATTCAGATTCTACACATAGATCTCACTGTACTTATAATATTAGAAAAAATGACTATGGAATAGAAAACAGATGTTATAAAGGTAGAATGCAATCAGCTGAGTCTCTTCCAGATGCAGATTGTGAAACAGACAATGAACTACTGGCATTAAAAATATAGGTTAAACATAGTAGATTAAAGAGACTTAGAGGATATTTAATTAGAATATAAAATCTAAGGAATGGATTCATTATATTTAACCTATGTGAAAGAGAACCTAAGGAACTATGAGAATGAATAAAAGAGCCTGTAAAAATTGAAGAAGAAATTTTTTTTTCCAAAATTTCAAAGAGAATAATATCCAAGTTGTTTTCAGACAATGATTCAGCAATAGCTAATGACAGATAAAGTAACAAGAGAAACAAGAAGGATATATAAAAACCGAATGCAGACTTCTGACAACAGATAAGAAAAGATGAAGAAGTAAATTTCAATTAAGAACATCAACAAATAGAGAAAAATAACAATAAAAATCACAAAAAAGAAACCCTGCAGATCATTTTCAGATCAGAAAAATCACAGTAAATTACTGCGAAAATGGAACATTTATAAATAAAAGTAGAAAATATCTAATAAAGGCAAATGGAACAAAAGAAAGTTGGAAAGACTGTGTCCCAACGGCTTATAAATATTACTGTACAATGACAGTGTGGTACAAGATGAAGCTGTCAACTATGAAAGTGCCTAGCAATAGCGAGGTTGCACAACTGCACTATTTAAAACTGTAGGAGTGAAGTCTGTGAGAGTGCTGATAACTATATGTCAACAAATATACAGCAAGATTGTGTGGACTAGGGATTGATAAAGATTGGATACATGCCAATACCATAAAAGAGAGATGCAAGATAATTTGCAAATTACGAAACCAGTCCATAGATTCTTTGGCAAAGTTTTTTTTCTACCCTGAAGTTTTTACAAAGAAAAATACAGTAATATATTGAGAAATGTTTGCTAAATGAAGAGGCAGGTTTAAGGTAGAGACCAGAACTAACATCCAATGAAGGGAACAAGAGAATTTAAAGTGTGCCTCTGATTTATTGACTTTGAATGCAGACATCATGTCAGAATGGGGTCTATAAGACTAATGGGTGTGCCAGAATATTTGATTATCCTCAGTATCCTTTAAAATTAATACGAAACTATTGTAAGAGCTATGTTTGGGGAATCAGTGTGGTTCAGAACTGGAAGAGGAGTAAGATAAGCACATGTAGTATGTTGTTCCCATGTTTACTTAAAATGTATAGGGAGTTTATGTAGTAAGATGACAGCTACAATAAAAAAATTATAGGAAACAATTTGACATGAAGATGATACCACTTGCCATTTAAAATGGGAATTGCAAAATCAGAATTAATGTTAAATACTAAGAGTACAAAAGTAAAATCAATCAGCAAATTTAGTTAACATAATTTACAGCAAACAACTGAAAATGATAATTTTGTTTTCTTTTGCTTAAGATGGATTGTATATTGAAGAAGTAAATAAAAGATTAAACCTAGGGAGAAAAGCAATTATAAGTATGAGAAATATATTTCTATGATAACAAAGATTAGAACAGTTAAAAAATAGTCATTCCGGTTATCAAATATGATGTGAAAACTGAGCACTGAAAATGAATCGTGAAAAAAGAAAGATATTAAAATTATGGAATTTGAATCTAATTGTAAATTCAGTGAGGGTTTGCCCTTAAAGATAACCTGGAAGCCTCAGCATACAAGATAGTAGCAAGAACATATGTAGAAGCCAGATATTTATGTTATTATATAAGTTTTGTATCATTAAACTTATTTATTACATTTATAATTTCATTTTATTTATAGTGCTTAGTTTTACATTGGCTGCCCATTCACTTTTTTGTGTGAAATTTACACTGCTAATATATAACAGAATATATACTTGCTAAAACTTCAGAAAAGGCATCCATAACATTGTTTTCTCTTTCACCAGTAAAAGTGGTTAAGTTGAAAAGTATTAGGAAAAGCACTATTTGTGTGAAAGCCCTGTATTTCTGGTTTGCCATTTTCTTCCTCCTTTACAAAAATATTTTTAATTCTATACTGCTTTTAAGTTTTTGATATTATTTTACAAATGCACTCTATTTAAATAGGCAAAAATGATACTATGGTATAAATTTGTAAAGATGAAAGTGGAAAGTTTTAAAATCATGGTTTTGTACCATTGAGACATATGGCTATTTGGAAAGGTAAAAGTAAAACAAGGACGAAGTAAAAAACTCTGATGATATTGATTTCAATAGAGACAAGTCTTGCTATGCTTAAAATATTTTCATTGTATTTATGTTAATTGCTGGTAATGTTGAAGAATATCCTTTGGAAGTTAATGCTAACATTTTCAATTATTGATAACCTAATATTGTTTAATCAAATATTATGTCTTAAAACATGAGACATCACAAATGTCAAAAGCAGTAGAGAAAAATAAAACATGAAATAATTGAAAAATTTGTTTTGCTAATAAGAAATTAAAGATCTACCATTCAAATCTCTAATGAGATTCATAAAATATACCAAAAATTATGCAAAGTTCTGATATTTTAAAACATGTCAATGAATTAAGGATTAGAACAAAATATACTGTTAAGAATGCCCTCATTCACAGACAAGCAGACAATTGTTAGTTTGCAATTCACATATCAGATATATGTCATGATAATTTTCCTTGTGAGGGCAGCTCTTTAACATTTTGAATAAATTTTATCTCTTTCACTTTGTCTTTTGAAATGGTTTGATTGACATTACTTTCAATGAATATACTTATAGATACTGCTAGGGACAGAACATTGAGTATAAGCACTGGAAACTACAGAACTTTCATTACAACTATCAGAATTACAAGTAATGCACACTTTATTGTGTGGTAGGCTGCTGTTCAAGAGCGTAGCAGACATACGATATACCATTCTAAATACCATCTCTGATTATAGCACCTGTTGTGACTTATATACCAAATCTTAAAATATTACAAATCTTTTAGATTCTAATGTACTATAGTATTTCTTTCTTACAGTATAGCTCAGGTTTAAACATAATCAGGGGTGGGCTTCAAATAATTTAACAACCAGTTCTCTTCCTGGGTGGGCATGGCCATGGTGGGCATGGCCTAGTTGGCCTCCTACACCATCCTGGGAGCAAAAACAGGCTGCAGGGGGACATTTTCACCCTCGTTGGGCTGTGGAAGCTCTTGGGAGATCAGAAATGGGCCCGTTTCTGACCTTGGAAAACTTCCGAGAGGCCCATTTTCCATCTACCCAAACCTCTACATGGGCCCTGCACTTACTTGCAATCCAAAATGGGCTGTGTGGGAGGGGAGGGCAGGGCAGAGCCAGCCAGAGGTGGGATTTGCTGATTGCCGAACTGGCATAAAATTAAAAATCGGTTTATCCAAACCGGTGCAAACCAATAGCAGCCCACCCCTGAACATCATCCTAAGGTAAAATTCTCTTTTTTTCCAGAAAAAAACTTTTGATACACAAACACAGGCCGGGGGTAACATGCGGAGACCTGTACAGTAGGGAAACTAAACAATCACTTCACCAACACATAGCAGAACACAAGAGAACAAACTCAACAGGACCAGATTCACCAGTTCTTGCTATATCTGAAAGACAAAGGTCACTGTTTTGAAAACAGCAAGGTTCATATTCTGGACAGAGATGACCACTGGTTTAAAATAGGAATCAAATAGGCTATCTGTGTTAAAATTGAACAGACTTTCCTCAACAAGGAATACCACCTATCTCCTGTTTACAATACAAGTCTTTCAGCAGATCCAAAAAGGTTCCACATCCATTTGCACCCTGAGTCAGGTGATTCTGAGCATACAGATAAATCCCCAAGTGGCCTTAAGGATTGTCAAAGTGCTAATGACTGAATGACTACAAAGGATAAGAGTGCTAACAAGTGGATGATTGCAAAGAATATAAATCCTTTTATTTCCCACCAGTTTAGTTAGAACTGAAGAAGTTTCTTGGGTAAGAAGTGAAACATTTCAAAAGAAAAAAAAAACCCAAAGAAAGTCCAGTTGCCTTTTGAAAAAAAAAATTATGACCAAACCATAATAACAAATGCATAGAAAGTCAGAATTAAAAAAAAAAAACAGCAAAAGCCAGCAAATGTCATCTGTGCAAAGAAACTGAAGAAACAGTGCACTACCTAGTTCAGGGGTATCAAACTCGTCGTCACAGTGGCATCACATGATATAGCTGGACTTTTTCCCCCTTCACTAAACTGAGTGTGGCCAGCGTGTGATGCATCTGGTCTGCAGCTGAGCCCTAACCTAGTTAGTTGCTGCAAGATCACACAAGCATTAAAATTCAGACAGACAAGTATTTGCCACACAACAGCCAGACATAACAATTATTGATAATAAAGACAAAAGGATCGTGGCCATTGCAATACCTGTAGAAAGCAGACTAAAGAGAAAGTACTAGAAAGTTACTACATAGAATATAAAGATTGTCAAATAGTAATGGAATGACTTACATTCTATATTTAGACGTTTAATATTATTAAGCAACAATTTCTTATCCCTGATTCACTATATATTCCTTTCTCCAAACTTCTGCTCATCCCTGATTCTTGGGAAAGTCTTGATAGAAAGTAAAATATGCCAAATCCAGTTTTAAGATCTGATTGACAGTGTTATCAACCATTATATCACCATTATATATATATTAGCTTTATCATAGAACCAAATATAAATTTAAGAATAGACATTTATCTGCTGACTGTTGAAGTTTGGAGATTTATACAAGCTGAAATAGTAAATGAAATACAAACAAACACAGGGAAATCCTAATATTGTACTTATAACATTCCCCCCTCCCTTAGTTGTTCATAAATAGACTATTGACATTCACTGGGTTAAAGGACTCATGTAGTGATTAAGTTTGGAAGGCATAATTGTTCTTGTCATGCAAACTCTGCTTGCAGTCAATATATTTTTATCATGTACATTTTAATCACATTTTAATAAACAAGAAAATGTGTTTTATTGATGGCTGGATTAGATTATTGACCAACTCAACAACTCTCTACACTGATTCAGAAAATATAAACAAGGTCAGCATGTAAAGATAGGGTAAAGTATATCAAAGATGTAATTTCACTTAGGCCTTTGTATTATTTATTTATTTTCTATGCAGTACTTCAATACAGTAAATAGTTTCTGGCATATGATACAATTCAATTCACTCTATATATCAGATCATGGCAAAGAAAAACTAAAATATGAACCTATACTAAACCTATACCTCTCCAATAATTTAAAGTAAAACCATCTTCCAAAGGAGGTTACTATTTCCTATTAAAAACTATTCCACAGTTGATTAGAATAATTTTGTGTATAATATCTAATAATAACTTCTTCAAATTCTCTTGGTACATCTTTCAGATATACCATATCCATGCACATGCCAAAGAAAAAGTATTTCTTGGTATCCATCCCTATACATTTTACTACCTTCTGGAATTAGAAATAAGAAAAACCTGAAATCTGAAATCCAAATCTCTTCATTTATTAAATCATTTTTTTAATAAATAATACAATGCATTTTTCAAATCTTATTTAGGTTAACTCCAGATATTAATTTAAAGATCTAATAGAAGTTTTGCTTGATTCTGTACGACAACCTGTGAAACACATACAGAGGTTTTTTTTTTCTTCACTGTGGCAGTTTTTCCTCCCCAAACTCTCAAAAGCTATTTGAAGGCATAACATCTTTACTTCTAGTTTAGAAACATTAAGAACATGGAATGAAAATCACTATTTGATCTTGAGATAACAAAAGACTCCCATGCCCACTCCAAGCTAAAAGGAAATAATTTAAATCATGTGCAGCACCTTATGTACACCCTTAGTTTACACTGAGTATTTTTGTTTCATGGCCGATCCAAAATTCTCAGTAGTTCTGTTAGTGGAGAAACTAACAATCAAACCACCTTTCCCAAATAAAAACTTGCTAGCACAACTGCAGTCCAGAATCATAGAAGTGTAACAAAACATGAATCTCCAGTAATGGTAGAAAAGTTGCCTGCAGGATTCAGCATAGAAGAAGGAAAGGTCAGCTGTGTTTATTATCAAAGAGATCACTCTTGAAATTAAATCTGGTCTGTTACTTGTTAGGTGGTTCCCCACCTCTCAGTCTCTAAGAGTCACTACCACACAGGTCATTTCATCAGACAGGCCTAGAACTGATTTTGAATGGGTATTAAGTCTTTGCGTGAACATGTACAGAGTGTTAACTTATTGTCTGTTATAGATCAGGTCAGTGATGTAATTAAAGTATTTCTGAACGCTATAGATGGATGCGCATTTCATAAAAAATAAATTATTTCTTATTTCCATTTCTACTATAAATGTAACGGGCTATTAATTGCTACCTACATCAAAATTCTGTTAAAATGCTAAATAAACCTTTATGATAATTTTGATAGAATGATAGTCACTAACATTTTATTTTAAATAACATTTTGATGTAGTGATATTTGAGAAAAAGTAGCTCAACTTTCCTAGTTCTGTTTTTTCCCCCTCAGGTGGCTCTTGCCAAGACATCCATTGTAACAGTTAAAAAGAGAGAGATTTTCTATATAATCTTGATGATACTGCTACATAATATGTGGGCCACTAGTCAAGACGAACACTTAAGATCTTTATATACTAAAGTAAGAAAAGCCTTGGTGTAATGACAAAGAAAGAACTACCAGTGTAGAAAGTTATTAAACATTACCAGTAGCCCAAGGGCACTGTAGTCTTGAATGGAGATCTTTAAAAAGGCAGAGGTGCAGAGAGAAATGTGTACTCGATTAATACCATGAAATACAATAAGAAGGGAACTCAAACATAAATGAAGAGCTGGATTGCACTGCACATTACTACAATAAATATTCTTCTGACAGAAAACAAAAGGTGAAGCAGAAAGATATCTATGCCAAATGTAAAAGAGAAATCCACACATTGGCTAAACTGTTCATCCTTGCTAGACTGTGATCCTTATAATGCTGCCAAGTGCACTGAGAGATACTGTGTTACAATTGCCAGTCATATATGCTAAAGCTACCTGGAGGCACCATTAACTGGCACATTTCTCCTTGCCAGAAGTTGTCAAAGTTTTTATTTGTTCTGGCCAAGGTATGTCATTTTATGGCTGTTATCATGTTCATTGGGCTGAACATCTACTATCCCAATAGGCAGGTTTGCACATAGCCTTTATGCTTTCATTAAAATCTAATGAATAAATAAAAAGAAAGATAAGAGACATGTTTGAAGAAAGGAATATATAGTGAAATCATCATTTATAAAAGAACTGCACTGATTTATCCACTGCAATTTCTGGAAGTGAGATTGGAAGCGCAGCTATAACTTTATCTGTGGCAAGGAAAAAGTGGGATATCTCAGAAAATGGGATGTGATGACATACAACTGTTTTAATAATCTAGGGGAAAAAACCAGAATATGTTGAAATATGTTAAGAATTAAATCCTAAACAGTTGCAGATGTTTCTCTCTGAGAATGCAATGAAAAAAATATCTGCTGCAAACTTTGTCCAATCTCAGCTCCATCCAGTCATCACAACTCTACTCCAAATTAAGGAATTATAGAGTCATAAAAAGGGAGGTGTTTTTTTTTTTAATGCATTCTATATAAGCGATGGTTTGAACATTTAGGATTGTTTAGCTTGGAAAAAGCACCAGGGCCAATAGTTATCCAGTGAAGTTTATTGGAAGAAATTTTGGAACAGATAAAAAATTATAATGCATTATTATAATTTAAACATATAATTAGCCTGTGGCGTTCACAAAAATTGATGACCACATGGATAGATTTAAATGGCATCTGTGTTCATTGTGAGCTGTTAGTTTTTCAGTAGATTGTCTGAACATGGGAAAATGTGCAAGACAAAGTGTTAGAATGTTTGAATACTTTTGATGAGAAGCTCATGGTACTCCAAGATCTGACATAAATTTTGGTTTGATTTACCAATAATGATACAATTTCTTCCCTATGTGCACATAAAAACTTCAGACAAACCACTAGTGACAAATACGTTGCTATTCACATCTGTAATAAGCCTGATAGTTCTAAAAAAATCTTCAGATCATTCACAGAAAAATATTATAATGCATTCTTATAAATTTATTGTTGAATTTATAAAATATTATAATAGAAAAATATTATAATGCATTCTTATAAATTCAACCAATGAATTTACACCACATTGCAAGCATTTTTAAGTGTGTATTTTTACTAATTCAAACTGGATAATCAAATCAGATCAATATGATTCAATTTTAGTAAACCCACTATTTAATCAATTAATGAGAAAAAAGGCATGTCTATTAGAACCAAATATCCATTAAATGCACTGACGTCTACTAAACTGAAGTCTTGTAAATCAAGAGTTTACTACACTTAACTGATAAATCAAAAGGAACATCAGTTCATGCATGGAAATGTCCAAAATTGTCTGAGTTAGTTTGGAGGCTTCAGTTTAACAGTCTGAATTGATTTTCTGATTCCATTCAAAGAATTAGTTCACTTTGGAAACACAATCAAACTGCTTTTGAATAGAACCTGCAGACTGAATATTCACACAGAACTTGGGACTAGAGGGAATGTCAGTCATCTGTGGGAACTACTTGAATTTTTGAGCTGTTATAAAATACCAAGCCACCAATTAGGGAAAAAAAACCCTTCTTATAAAAGGACCATGGTTCCCCACTCCTGATTTTTATGAAATTATTTTCAGAAACAAAAATGGTTGCATGTGATGTCTATGAAAGTTAATCAGCCACAATAACCCAAGTTAAGAAGCACCATTTGTGGTACATGTATTGGCATCTCTTTCCAGATCCAACTAATTTATTGTGCTTTGAATTTCTGATGTGTGACAGAAATCATCCCTACTAACTTTTGTACAAGAAAACAGGCATGATCATAGCATAATTACTGAATTATTTATAATCTTAAAATATCAATTAATGTTCAACAACTGAGAAATAGAAACTTTGAAGATTCCAGAACATTTTGGCTTTATGAAAAATTTAACATATAAAAAAGACCCAGCAAAAGCCTAAAATGAAAGAAATATGTTTCATTCTTACATCCAAAAAACCCTTCCTTAACATGTTAACTGTTCCTGTTCTGTCACCTGTTTTAAAGTTAACAAATGCATGACATATAATAGAAAATTTATAAATTTAAAAAACCACCCCTTTTAAGTAATATTATTTAAATCTTACTTTTTGACATTCATACTATTTGCTCAGTAACTCGAAGAGGCGTATTTTTTTAAAGAAAATTGTGAATAAAAACTGACAAGCTATCAGGGGAATCTGAATGCATAATTGATAGAGGCATAAATTAATAAGATTAGGCCTTTATTAGGCACTGTTACTGCCAGACCTACAAAAGGGGCACAGAATAAAACATGGGTATGTTCTCTCTGCTGATAGGCATCAATATATAATGCATATTATCTCCAGCCTTCTCATGAAGCTTGCTTATGACAGCACTCACCCTAATTGAATTTTTTATCTTTCTCCTGCATACAGACAGTTCTGACTAGCAGCTTGCATGGATATAGAAAGAAAATCTAAATGACCCCAATGAAGGTTTCTTTAGAGGCATGGATTTAAAAAAAAGAATCCACACAAGTACTTTTAACATTTATGGTTTACCTTAACCTGTTAAAGATGATCCTAGTTATGCTTTCTATATTAGAAAAAAATACTCAAGGATATTATAGATTTCTGTATAAAAAGTATATGCTGCATTCATAATGTTGACTAAAATTATAATTGCATTTGCATTATATTAATCTTTAAGGGTTGCTGTGAAAACAGAGATTGCCATTATGAAGGACCAAGCTGAAAGTTAATGCAGAGGAGTTTGAAATAGTCTTGTCTAATGGCCATTTAGTTAGAAACAGTTGGGACCAATGAAATAGTCACTAAATGAAACTACAATTGTATTTATGATCCTACTTCAGTTTTCCTTTGCTTCACAGATCTGCAAAGATAAAGCTGTTATATTTAAAGCCTTTCATGAACATAGGCATCTTCAGGAACATTTTCATTCAGTTGTCTCTATCTATCTGATATCACATGGAAAAGGCTTCCTTTAGGACTCTTACTTTCTGGAACCTCTGGGTTAAACGTTTTCAGTTGTTGCTCCTTTTTTAAAAAAAAAATAGTATTTCTCTGTAGCTGAGTACGGCTTTAGGAAATCTATTAAGTTCTGACTTTTCCAGCAAGCCTCGGGGATGTACATGGCATGAAGTACACTATGTTTCAGTGTATTTCAAATCAAGCATGGCCCACCAGAGTCAAATGGCAATTCACTCCAGTATTTTACCAAGAAACACTGGAAGCTGACCCTCACACCTCCTCTGTCTCACCAGAAGCTATCAAGGAAAAGCAGAGGGCAATCACAACTAATATTTGTGCATATGATGTAGCTGCACTGAACAATTATTGTTGTTATGTTGTTGGTTTGAGCTCTGAGCTTGGCAGTTGGTTGAAAACATTTCATCCCCATTCAAGGAGACATCTTCAGTGTGCTTTAGAATATAGATTGTGCTTGTCTGGGGGAGCATTGGCCTTTAAATACCTTTCTGAGTCCTGGGTTATGTGATTGGCTGGCTATAGTTACTGAATCATAGTCCTTGGTTTTAAGTACCATCTGTGTGATGTAAATTGGTCCTGGTGTTGTTGTTCACATGTCAAGTGCACTGAAGAGGTTTCGAATGGGGATGAAATGTTTGCAACCAAATTGCCAAGCTCGGAACTCAAACCAACGACATAACTACCAACCCGAGCTACTAATATTCAAAGACATGTCAGCTATTGTTGCCAAAGGCAAAGAGAAGTCTGATGCTGTACAGAAATCTATATTAATGATATGTGGAATGTAGAATAGAATACTTTATTGGCCAAGTGTGATTGGACACACAAGGAATTTGTCTTGGTGTAAATACTCTCAGTATACATAAAAGAAAAGATACATTTGTCAGGAGTCAAGAATCATAAGGTATGACACTTAATGATAGTCATAGGGTACAATAAGCAATCAATCATACTGGGAAACAGTCAATATAAATCGTAAAGATACAAGCGACAAAGTTACAGTCATCCAGTCACAAGTGGGAGGGGAGGGATGATAAGGAGTGATGACAGGATTTAACAGTAATAGTACTGCAGACTTTGTAATAGGTGAACAGGGTTGAGAGAATTATTTGTTTAGCAGAGTGATGGCTTTCAGGAAAAAAACTGTTCTTGTGTCTAGTTGTTCTGGTGTGCAGTGCTCTGAAGCGTCGTTCTGAGGGAAGGAGTTGAAACAGTTTATATCCGGGATGTGAGGGGTCTGTAAATATTTTCACAGTCCTCTTTTTGACTCGTGCAGGATACAGGACCTCGACTGAAGGCAGGTTGGTAATAATTGTTTTTTCTGCAGTCCTAATTACTCTCTGGAGTCTGTGTCTGTCCTGTTGGGTTGCAGAACCAAACCAGACAGTTATAGATGTGCAGATGTGGAATGTAAAAACTGCAAACCAAAACAAGCCTGATATTGTATCTGGAGAAAAAATATCAAGACTGATCATGGATATTCATTATTGGACTGGACTGCACTGGATCATTTAACATAGGAAAGCATCAGATAATCCACTGGAGAGAAGAAATAATAGGAAAAAAAATAGAATAGCCATCATTATTAATAAAGAAGTGTCAAAGTTAGAGCTCAGAGACGAGCCTCAAAATGATTGAATGATCTCAGAGTCCAGTGCAAGCCAATCAATATTATGGTGATCCACATCAATGCTCCAATCACAGATACAGAAGAAACAGGTACAGAATGGTTTCACAGCCACCTGCAGTATCTTATTAATATAACCAAGACATTATATTGACTATAGGAGAGTAGAATGCAAAAACTTGAAGTAAAATAGCAACAGAGAAATATCATGAATTGATGAAAAAACCTGTGTCTCTCTTTAAAATGATGGGCCTAGCCATTACCTTATTTGGAGAACTGGCCTCTTTTTAAGGTCTCAACTTAAATTGAAGCTATGGAGACATGAAAGAAGGGAAGAGACAAAGAAAAAAAAAGAAAGGGGATGCTGAAAAAGATAAAATGAGAAAAGTGATATATCTGCCTGCAAAGGATAACAAAAGAGTGGCAATGGCTGGTCGGTGCAACATGGAACTAAAGGCCCTGTCACACTGGCCGACGGATGCAAAACGTTTGTAAAAAGGACACAGCGGATGAGAAAAATGTTCCATCCGTTGTTATCCGCTCTCAAAAGGGGCAAAAATTTGCATAACCAGAGCGGACAACATGGAAAGGAACGCACGGGGGGAGGACGCAGGGCGGATGGAAAGCGGATGCTCCACGGAAGCCTACCGGATGGAAGCGGATGGGACTGGATGGCACATCCACAAGGCTTCCGGGGGGCTGCAGCAAAGCGGACGCGGAACGGATACAGCGGATGCAGAGCGGACGCCGAGTGGATGAAGTGGATGCACAGCGGATGCCGAGCGGATGAAGCGGATGCAGAGCGGAAGCGTGGCGGATGCCTAGCATTCACTGCGCATGCGGGGAGGATGCATTGCGTCAGCCCCGTGGATATAAAGGGAAGCAGCTCCCAAGCAGGTCAACATTCAGAGGAAAGACCTGCTTCCAGATACATCGACTGCCTTGCCAGCCTGCCCTGCCTGCATGCCTGCCTGCCAGCCTGCTGCCAGCCTCCCTGCAGCCTTGCTGCCAGCCTGCCTTCCAGCCTCCCTGCCAGCCTTGCTGTCTGCTTACCTGCCAGCCTTGCTGCCTGCCTGCCTGCCAGCCTTGCTGCCTGCCTGCCTTCCTGCCAGCCTGCCTGCCAGCCTGCCTGCCTGCCTGCCAGCCTTCCTGCCTGCCAGCCTTCCTGCCAGCCAGCAACCCCACAACCATGGGGAAGAAGAGGAAGCCTCAGCCATCTGCTGCCAGCCCTGGCCAGAGGGACAGGGCAACCCTCCCACCCCCTGGCCCTCACTCTGCTTCTGCTGGGGCTTCTGCAGCACGGGCTCGCTCTTCTGGGGCTGGGGCTTCTGCTGCTTCTGCTTCTGGAGGAGCTGATGCTGCTGCTTATGGTGGTGGTGCTTCTGCTTGTGCTTACTCTGCTGATGCTGCTTCTGGCAATGGTGCTTCTGCTGATGCTGCTTCTGGAGGAGCTGATGATGCTGCTTCTGGTGGTGGTGCTTCTGCTGGTGCTTACTCTGCTGTAGCTGCTCCTCGTACTGCTGGTCCTGCTGGTCCTGATCGTCCTGCTCGTGCTCCTGGTCTTGCTCGTGCTCCTGGTCTTGCTTGGCCTGCTGGTCCTGCTGGTGCTCCTGGTCCTGCTGGTGCTCCTGGTGCTGCTGCCGCTGCTGGTGCTTACTCTGCTAATGCTGATCCTGATCCTGCTGGTGCTGCTGGTGCTGCTGATGCTGCTGCTGCTGCTGATGATGATGATGATCCTGCTGGTGCTGCTGCTGCTGCTGATGATGATGATGATCCTGCTGGTGCTGCTGCTGGTGGTGGTGTGGAGGAGCAGGCCCTACAACCTGAAAGCCCCTCTGATGAGGGTCCATGTGGTCCTGCCAAAGGGAGGAAGAGGCATACGCGAGAACGGGAGCGGAGGCAATACAACATCGAGGAGGAACATGAGAATGAGGTCCTGGAGTGGCTGAGAGAGAATGACTATCTATGGCGGAAGGGACACAGGCTCTACAGGGACACCAAAAGGAAGCAGGCTGCTTGGAGAGAGAAGGCGGAGAGCCTGGGCTACACTTGAGAGGTGCTCCTCGGCTGGTGGAAGCACATGCACACCTGGTACGGGAAGCTGCACCTCAAGAAATCTGACCAGGCCGCGGTCAAGCTGAAGGACAGAGAGACCTACGTCATGGCCAAGTGCAGCTTCCTGGAGGGTGAGATTCGCCACCGAGGAGCAGCCCCTCTCACAACCCTCTCTCTCCGGCAGCCTGCTGAGAGCCAGTCCTCTTCCGGCTGAGAGTCAGCTCCTGTCTCCAGGCAGGTGTCTGTGGAGCGTGCCACGATGGAGAACCCACGGACAGCTGTTGTAACCATGGCGGAGCACGTGGAGGACTCCCTGGCACAGTGGGAGAAAGGAGATGGCACTTCCATCACAGTCCTACCCGCATCCACCCCCAGCTCAACCTCCACAGAAAGGAAGAGAGCCAGACAGGAGGGGCAGAGCCACACTGTCCTGCTGGAGATAAGAGACACCATCAGGAGCAGCATAGATATCCTCCCTCAGCTGGTCCACACCGACTCCTCATCCTCCAATCGCAAGCCCTTCCTCACCTATGTCAACCAGAACCTCACAGACATGGCGGAACCCCAGTACCAGGTGGTGAAGGACCAGATCACCGATCTGCTTCACAACCCTCCAGATCCAGATGAACCTACTCCCACCCAGTCCAGGTCTGCTCCTCTACCCCAGGTGATGTCCCTCCCATTCCAAGGTTTCCACAGGCTCTGACCTACCAAGGCTACGGCTACCAGGAGGTCCAGCAGCACAGGCAGCAGCCCTTCCCAGTCCAGGCACAGACTCATCGGACACCACCGTTGCCACCAGTTCCACTGATGCCACCGATGCCACCCACGCCACTGATGCCACCGATGCCACCCACGCCACTGATGCCACCCACGCCATCAATGCCACCCACGTCACCGATGCCACGCACGCCAGTCCTCACACAGCTGCAGACCAGACAGCCCCACTACACTGCTCCTTCCTCCACCCCACAGCCAAGCCCGGCCTCAGTACATCTTCGTCGGTACTGGGGCTAACACCCCATGGCATGGAGGAAGGGGCTCTCAACATCACGGTGCTGAGCCAGCTGTCTGAGAGCTTCCTCAACACACCGTCCCCTGTTGTCCTCTCGGGGCCAGGCACCCCAGCAGCAGCCACCTCCGCAGCACCTGGACCCTTCACCCCTGAGACTGGGCACATCTCTGAGTGACAGAGAAGAGTGCCAGAGACTGGGTGGCTACCTGTAGACTTTTTTTGGACACTTGACTTGGGTCATTTTTCTTTTACAGCTTGTTATTAATAAAGATTATCTTTTCTTCACACACTTGCTTCATTTATTTTTATAAATAATGTCTTGGTGGAAACTTTTAGAAATGGTTTAAGCCCTTGCATGCTTGTGGGATGGGTAAGGATAGCAGTGGGGTGGGCAGGGTACCTGTGGGATGGGTTGAGATATCTGTGGGATGGGTTAAGATAGCTGTGGGATGGGCAGGGATACCTGTGAGATGGGTAGGGATACCTTTGGCATGGATAATAGCTGTGGGATAGATAAACCTCCAGTGCAAGCATAGTGGGACTGTATGGTCCACCCTCCCAGGTGCCACAACTTTGGCCCTTTATTATCAATAATAATGTTATTCATCCACACATGTCAACACAAAAACAACTCTTTATTAAATGCCCTGATCATTGTAGGCCCACCCAACATACATGGCCCAATCTCATCAGTGTGATGAGACAGACTGAAGGAAGCATCCATTAATCATCTATCATCCTGTCTTGCCACTCCACTGCTCCAGCTGGGGAGTTGCACCAGTGTTTCAGGAGGTTGCACTGCTTCTTCCCTTCACGTGAGGCTCTGTTGGGGCCTTGCACATCCTCAGTGTCTATCAGGTTTTGCCCTTGCCTCCATTCCCCAGGCTCCATGTCCCCATTGCCTTGTTGGAGGTCCACGAGCCTGTTCTACAAGACTGGGTAGCGGGTGCACATGAGATTGTGCAGGATGCAGCAAGCTTCCACGATGTTCCTCACGGTCTGTGGGCGATGCTGCATGGTGGTGAGAAGTACCTGGAACCTGTTGGCCAGGATACCAAAGGAATTCTCCACCACCTGCCTTGCCCTGGACAGCCTGTAGTTGAAGATCCTCTCTTCACAGGTGAGGTGTCTTGAAGTGTAGGGCTTCATGAGGTAGGTTGTGAGGGAGAAGGCATCATCCCCCACGATGAAGTAGGGCACATCTTACGTGTCGTTGGGCAGGGTGTCTGGATCTGGGAAGCCCACGATGAGGTTGCATTCCAGCCCCTCCTTGAGGTCACTGGCGTTGTATACCTGGGCATCTGAAGCTGACCCATTGCCTGAAACATCGATGTACATGAACTTGTAGTCAGCATCGACCATGGCGAAGAGGACGATGCTGAAGAAGCCCTTGTAGTTGAAACAAGTGGACCCCGACTTGGCTGGAGCTTTGCAGGCCACGTGCTTGCCATCTATGGCTCCAACGGCGTGGTGGAAGTTCCACCTCTGATACCACTGCTCTGCAACTTTCTTCCATCCTTCTTCAGTGGAGGGGCACTGGAGGAGCTCCTCCTTGTATTCTTCAATGATGGCCTGCACCACTTCTGTGACCACAGTGCTGATGGTGTTGTGTGGCACCCTCCAGCCATACTGCATGCTCCTCTCCTGCGCAGAGTCAGTGCCACCTTGAGCCAAGGTTCCAGGCTGGGCCGGAAGTTGGTGTTTGCCTTGGTCAACCTGGGTCTCAGCCGCTCCACAACTTCATCAAACATGGCTGGAGGCATACTCATGAAGTTCTGGAATGCACGAGGGTCTTCGTTCCTCAGCTCCACCATCAGCTAGTTGTACAGTCCGTACTCTGCTCTTCTCCCAATCCATCTTCGGATCCAGACGCTTCTTGGCCGCCTCCTTTTCTTTCCGTAGTCGAGTTGAAAGAGCCTGTAGAGGGCTTCGCACTGTTGCAGAACAATGGTGGCTATCAAAAGGAGTTTGTTACGATCCATGGTGGACATGACTGGATGCTGTGGAAGAGCAAGAGGCAGATGAAGGCTGCAGAGGTCTGCACAGCTGGGCTGCTGGACTGAAAGTGAGATCCAGGTGAGTTGCTCCCCCTTTTTATAGGCAATGTAGGTTTTCCCCTATGTGTCCTTTTGCATCCTCTAGGCATCCTGTAGACATCCTTAATATCTGAGATAGGTCCCCTCTGTGAACGTTTTTTCCGTTTAAAATGCTTTCTTTGTGATCTGCTTCCGCTTTCATCCTTTCTCCGTCCGTGCTACTAACGCTGCGCGTCCATTCCGCGTCCGTTCCGCTTCCTCCCTGTGTCCGTTTTCCTCTGGAGCGGATTTGATTTGTGCGAATGTGCAGCGGATGCCTAGCGGATATAGCGGACGCGTAACGGATGTCAACGGATGCAGAACGGATGTTTCCCGTATGCCTGGCGGATGCAGAACGGATGCGTTGGATACATTTTCCACTCAGAAAGTTTTGAGCATCTCAAAACTTTTTGAGCGGATGAAATCTCAGTTGACGGATGCTGGATGGATAGAGAGGAAGAAAAACGGACGCAGTGAGTACAAAACGGAAGCATTGCGTTAACCAATGGATGGCAAGTGTTTTTCTCCGTTTTACATCCTCTTTCCATCCGTTGGTGCAGTGTGACAGGGGCTTTAGGCAACAAAATGTCACATCTGATATCAACTGACACCCTCTTTGCAACCCGAATGCATGCTGGCAAAGTGAAACCAATGGAGCCTAAAAAGACTTGGGAGATTTGGCAACTATAAAGCTTCGCAGTTTCTCCATCATAACCAGGCTCAACCAACCCTTAAACAACTGAGATGCTGGGTCCTTAAAGATGACTCAGGAGTTGGCAGTTGAGTGTGGTCTGAATGTAGGCATTTTGGAGAAGTTGAGCACTGAAAACTGGAATCTAGGAACAAGCAAGACATGTGTATATAGCCTAGGTGCTGGCATTCTGAAGGATTGAATGATGGCAGAAGGAAAATCTAGGGTGGCACCTAGGTTGTAGTCTTTCAGATTACATTATGATACTAACAAGTGGTATAGTTTCTAACTATTGCCAAGATGTATAGGGACACTTTTAATATAAGCTAGTTTTTAACTGCTTATCAATCCAAGCAGTTGTTACTTTTCAATTAATAAAGACCTGGCAATTAAATATTCAATGATTTAAGATATGCTTATTTTTTTTTTAAATGATATAGTCAGAAATGGAAAATGGACTCTGACATCAGAAAATAGGCACAGCTTTAGAGGACTCACTTGGTGGCTCTTCTACAAAGAAAATGACAAAAGTTTTCCTTCATTGGTAGCATTGGACCATTCAAAATATGCAAGTCCAAGAAAGTTTCTTGGAAGATCTTCTCAGTTTTTAATATTTTCACTCAATAAAGCCTGCCAAGCAATTTAACACAGTGACAAATCCATAATATCAAAATGAAAGATTTTTACATCTTAGTTAAATACTCTAAATGAATCCATGCTTTTGCAGGCATCATTTACCATTTATGGAAAGTTGCTGAGTAAATCCTTTGCATTTTATACCATCACATTCATCCTTGTTTCAACTAATGTAATTCAAGCACAGTATTGATATTTCTCTGCAGGTTTTTAAAGGAGGAGGAGGGGCGGTCCATCAAATGCAAGCTGGTGGCTAGGCTACATTTGATTCAAGTTTTATATTTATTTTCTTATAGAAGTATGCAGAAGATGTACTTAGCCATATTGATCTTTGAGGAAATGTAGACAAAATAGATAATGTGAAACTTTTATTGTCATTACTGACTGTTATATAGGATCTTAGAAAAAAATAATAAATCCATTTAACCAGATTTGTTGTAATGTAACTTTTGCTATGTTACTACAAAGGAGTTAACCTGCAGCTGCTAAACTAATTTCCCTGAAGCAGCACATTATAATAAAAAGAAAACTGTATAAAAATAAGTGGTTTAAAAATGTTGAGATATATTGTATTTAAAATGGGAATAAGTTAAATAATATATCTTTACAGTGGAATATCCTGCAAAAAAAGGAAGAGATGGTAACATCAATTTCTTTGATAAAATGTTGTTTTCAAACAGAGTCTAGAAAGACAAATCTCTCCTTTTCAACACTGGAAATTAGCAAAGGAAAAAATACTAATAGACTTAAATAATAAAAATAATAACTTTGATGGACATTGCTATACATTAAAATGAATTTCCTCGGATTTTAACAGTCCAAATAAATAAAAAAGGCCAGTTTATTTCCAGGATAACTATAAAATAAAATTATAGTTACTATTTTTTTGCCTTTAGTGACACTCTTCAGTTAATTCAAGATCCATTGTCTCAAGGTCAATGATTTAACAGATAATCAGAGTTGGAAGGGACCTTGTAGGTCATCTAGTCCAACCCCCCACCCAAGCGGGAGACCCTACACCATTTCTGACAAATGGCAGTCCAATCTCTTCTTGAAAGTCTCAACTGATGGCGTTCTGACAACATCCAAGGGCAAGCTGTTCCATTGGTTGATTGTTCTCACTGTCAGAAAGTTTGTTCAGTTTCCATCCATTATTCCTTGTCTGGCCTTGACTCTTTCCTTCCTGATGGATCTTTTATAATTAAAGTGTTCTAAAGATGTAAGCCTCTTTCATAGATCTTGGACTAATTTAAATTTCCCCAAATTTGAAACCTTAAATGTGTTGATTTCAGTTTCAAGAATTCACAGCTATGAACATTTTGACCAAAAGATTATGGAAACATAAATCTACACATTTGGTGGGTACTATGTTGGGGAAAGCTAGTTTAAAAAGCATAGACTATATATTGTTTTATAATCATGCACAAAGCAAATAAAGCAATTCTAAATAAATGTGTAAACTGGCTCCATTGAAAAGTAACATGTTTAAGGCATTTGGAAGTTGCTTATTTTGTTTGATTCATAATGATTTTCTCATAAATTGCTGGAAATTTACTATTAACACATTGTTAAAGCGATAGGAAGGCACCTTATAAAAAGTTAAATCACACATATTGTTTGCATCAACCTTTAGTGATCAAATCTTTAATGTTTCAGCAGCTCTATCAGAAGTGCAGAGACTGCACTTTGGCCCTTGGCCCATTTAAAGCACATCCCATAAACCTTCCTTCTTAATGGAACAAATGCTCAAAAATGATAAATAACACTAGAACATGTTAAGATGTTCAAGCATTACAATAAAGTACATGCATTGATGAGAATCTATAGAAAAGGGACCAGAGAGCTAGACATGAATCATATATTACTGACTGGCCATGGAACTATAAAATTCATTAGGTGGCATTGAGCCAATTACTGCTGCTCAAGATCAAATAATGTTGTAAAAACAAAAATGAATGATCTTACAGCAGATATGCCAGTCAGAAACAGGTAGAATGCAATTATAATAATATTCGTCATTGCCATTGTTACATTTTTTAATATCTCAAGAAGAATCAGTAATTATTTAAGATCATTTTAATATTAATTATAAATAAATAATGTGTATTAAGGATGTGATGGAAACGAGGTGTGTTAATGGTATTAAAAGCTTTGCAAATTATTTTACTAGTTTTAATGACAACTGTGAAATGTTTATTTAAAAAGCAACAATAAACTGTAACTTGTCAAATTAGATGGATCATGTTCAAGACTTGTATAACAGATGAGAAAGATATATCAGAGCTAAACTGTAATTATTTTAGCAAACGTATGTTCTCACCAGCCCCACATTTGCTAATATGAGAGTATGTATTGGTATGGAATGTGTAGGGAAATGAAACAAACAAATAAAATAAACCAGCTCTTAGCAGAGCTTCTAATCATTCCTCAAAAAATTGGAATTTTATTGTGGTGATTTTGTCCTGAAAATCTTCATCCCACATATCGCCTCCATATCAGTCCCACCATTAACATAACATTTGCAAAGATTTGGACACTTACTTCTCTAATGATCGCTTAATAAAAAGAGCAAGAAAGCTACATGTTTTCCCTTTTGTAGTGCATGCAAACTTGAGCAAGTGAATAGCTACTCTTAAAGGCCTGGTCCCACTGCACTTACGGATGCAAAGAGGATGTAAAACATTTTTAAAAAGCTTGCCATCCATTGGAAAATGCTATGCATCCGTTGTGTACTCATTGCATATGTGTTTCATACGCTGTATCCATCGAGCATTCGTCCACTGCGATTTCATCCATGCAAGAAGTTTTGAGATGCACAAAACTTTGTGAACGGATGAACTTTCCACCATGTACAATGTAAATCCGCGACATACGAGCAACAAATGTTCTATGTCTGTTTATCATCCGTTAAACGTCTGCTGTATCCTCTCTGCATCCTCTGGGCATCCTCGCAACTCACATCCGCTGCAGCTGAAAACGGAAAGAGGGAGGAAAGAAAAGGTACATGGAACGTCTATACATCGTTACTAGCACAGAAATAGAAAGGATGCGCAGTGAATGGTTTGCATCCGATATACATCCCCGTGGCATCCCTTTTCTTTCCTTTAGGCGTACGTGATGCATCCGCTTCATCCACTATGTGTCCGCTTCACAATTATCCCCCGTAACCCCTTTGGAGGTGTCATCCCCTTCCATCCGCTTTCATCCGCTAGGCTTCCAATGAACATCCATTTAACATCCCCGTTACATACTACCCACATCCGTTCTTTTCCATTCTGTTTATGCAAATTTTCGCGACTATTTGGAGAGGATGACAAAGAATGGAGCCACCCCTGAAATTTTGCTCGTCCGCTGTGTCCTTTATGCATACGTTTTGCATCCGTCGTCCAGTGGGACTGGACCTTAAGTTGTTAACTGTCACAGTATACATGCTTCTTGGCAATATTACACGCAGGATGTTTTTAACACAGATAAACAGCTCTTGAACAGTTCTTATAATGCATGAAGTATGAGGATGGTCATGTTCAGCATTCTTCACATTTATCTTTTGTTAACCACCATATTTCTAGTGACTATTAAATGGTGAAAAAAAAAAATCCCCATCTGTCTAAATGTTCGACTTCCCTCTGTCCTTTTTATGATATCTCAGAAAAGTGATGGAATGATATTTTCCAATGCAATTTATCTTTCTTTCTTTCTTTTTTGTTCCAAAAGAAGACTCCCTTTAGGGTGCTTTCAGATATCATATTGCATTTTTTAAGTGCCCCTTACAACGAAAGCAGTTCTGGGAATTTCTATTTGATTTGATGTTTATTACCTGCACAGCTGCCTTGGGTAGTCCTTGAAATTAACAGTAATCTTACATCTTGCCTTTTGAGAAAGTAGCCAATGGTCATTTATATTTATAGCCAAATTGGGCTCCTTCGTTAGTGGCAAGCCATAATTAAAAAAAAAAAACAACAGAAAGGGCTAAAAGACAACTTACAGATAAAATCCAAAATATCCCAGATATTACATAATGCCATCCCAAGCATATCCATCTACCCACTAAAGTAAATTGGAAATACAGGCTTAAAAACAAACTCCTTGAAGCTCAATGTTTTACAAACTTAGATGCTGCTTGAGAGTTAGATTTGTTCTAAATGCTATGTGAAAATCAGTACATTGTTTTCACAACCACACAAATTGCCATAGTCCTATGGAATCCTATATTCAGTGAGTTATGGCTCAACTGGAGAGTTGAAAAAAAGGCCATACTTTTTGAGAATAAAAATCTTTTTATAAGTCTGTGACTGCACCTATCCAGCAGAAGAATCTTCACAATGATCAAAGGGCACCCAGGGAACCTTTCTTACAGTTTTATTTTTCAATTAAACTTTTAAAGTTAGGAATATTCCAGGAACATTACTAAGACCTCCTTAAGCTGTGACCAAGGATATGAAAAGCATACCGAAGCAATCAACTTCCCACATGACAAAGAAGGCCCCTGAGGTTACTCAGAGCTGAAGAAGCAAGAGGGCTTTGAATCCAACAAGGATATGTTCACTATAATTGTCACTTACTCCTTAAAGAAGCTATGCCTTTTGAGGGGGTCACAGAGTAGCTGCGACATCCTAGAAATAGATTATAGAAGACAGGCAGACAGACAGATGATAGAGACTGACTGACTGACTGTCTAGCCTCCTCATGGTGTACCCTGGGCAACATGACTTTGTCACAGCTAATAGGCTACACATTATGGCTACTGGACCTCACAAGGATCTCCCAGCAAGAAGCAGCAGCATGAATACCAAAAATAAAAACAAAAGTTAATGCTGTACAGTATTCTGTTACACCATATGAAATACAAGAAAGCTCATTAACCCAAAGCTGCAGTTCCCTGTAATCATGCAGATTCTTTAAGGAACTAGTGACAACAGCAAGCACACCATGCTGGACTGAAATAGCTGGACTTCCCTGCCCACACAAATAATCATCAGACAGCACTTTAAGATCCTGATACACACAGTCTCTAGATGCAAACAGGACCTTACCTATTTCATTGACAGATTACATTTGTCTTTGTCATTATATGTAACAGAGAACATAATCCAAAATTGTTTAGGGCTTTATATGTTTAAGCAAAAGCCTGCATCTAGACAATATGTGCATTAGTGAGAAATAGTTTAGTCATTTTAATATGCATGTGTATAACCAAATATGTGACTCAGCAACCTAGTGTCTTCAGATTGCATTACCTGTAGTTTCTGAAACAAGGATATGGTGGTACACATTATAGTAATCTTAGTACTACATTATCAGTGTGTGAACAAATAGTTAGGCTGGCACAGTTGGTGTATCAATCAAAGCTAATTAATAAATGGGGGCTTGGATCAACAATGTTGCATATACCATCCTGCAGACTTGAACAGTGCCTTGGTATGGATGTCTTTCATTGGGCCTCCATGAAAGTCATGAAACCCAAGTGCATACTTGTTCTTTCAGAAGGACGACAGTCCCATTTAGAACAAGCAAACTATCCCACAATTACTTTCTCCAGGAATCACCATTCACAAGGTCTTTATCTTGTTGGGATTCATTGTTCCTCTGTTGTTTAAATTGGCACTACTGGTGCTGCATCATGATTGCAAGGTCAGATCTCATCTCCTCTGGTTTTTTTCCTCCTTTAGCTTATGTGTGACTTCTCACCCAAATGTTTGAGTCACATTGCCATTATTCAATCATTTGCAAACTTGCTAGTACATGATTGTTCAGTCTGGATCAGAACAACTTTCCAATTCATGGAATTGATCCACGACTATATCATGGTCAATAGTATCAAAATATTTTGAATGACTAAGCATGAACTTGGGGGGGGGGGTCATACTGATCAGGTTTTCTCCAAGACACATGAAGTACATTGCCCCAAAATAGGAACATTTGTGACAAAGTGACAGTAGAAAAATTCAATGGATTAAGGACAACTTCTTCAGAATTGTTTCCTTTAAGATGCCTTTTGGGGAGCCTCCTATAATATCAGGCATAGTTAAGAATTTTGAATATGACTTGTGCATCTTACAGTAGCTAGATTACATTCTATTCTCTTATTTACTTACCTGATTGAGAGAAACAATATTATGTACTGTATATTCAAATAAAGGACACAACTTTATGTCTGTCATAATTTTTGCTATAATAAACTGTTTATAACTTCTGGCAAAAAAAAAAAAATAAGAAAAAGGCTATTACTTTAGTTAGAAAGGAAACCTAACCTTAAACCTAATTACCACTCTGCATGAAAACTCAAAAGTGTAGCTGATCCGGGCTTAATAATTTTCAAATAAAACAATACTATGCTATAAAAACTAAAGAATAATGATTAGTAGCTAACATGTTTTAAAGGTTTGTATACATTCCACCAAAGCAGGCAAAGAAAAGGTTACCATGTTTATCATTGCAATCTCAATTATCCTACATCTATTGAAGTATGGATGGACAACCTGCATCCCAACAGCTCTTAGGTGGCCTAAACTCTAATTTATTGTGTCCCTTGGCCTAATTTCCAGAGATAAGGTCAGACTTCTGTTAAGAGATTTTAATTTTCTCTGCCTCCCTCCTTCTGTTTCTCCCATAGTTTATTGTTCGAAAGATAGAGATTAAATGTTGTGTGAGCGAAAATTAGAAAGAAAATGAGAAAATGCCTGAAAGAGAGGGAAAGTGGTGTTTCTAAACAAACATGAATGTCCCCTGCCACTTTTGCTCTGCCTGATCTAATGCTACTTTCAGCCCTGGTTAATATATAGACCCAAACAGATGTCACCTAAAGGAATATGTCAAATCTATTTGAAGTACAAACATTATAATTTAATGGACTTCTCAGGAATGCCATTCATTGGTCTGAATCCAAAATCTGTACAGCTAAATCTGTATGCTAAATGAGACATTTAAGTTGTTAATCATCCAACAGAGCCTTCCAGTTTTGAATGATAAACTCTTGCTTGATAATGGCAAAAGTCATTTCAAAAGTAGCCTATATGTTCAAAAGGAGGAAAAGATCCAACTATGTATGTCAATCCCTTGAATCAATCTAAAGAAGTTTGAATATATGGTTTGAATATATAACAAATAGCAAAATAAAATTATAAGCTTATTCAGTTTCAGTTTTCTATCAAAATCAAGTACTTTTCAAAGTAATCTTCATTTTAGTAACAGAAAGAGAAAACTCATTCCTCTACTTCTGTGATCCACATATGGGATCTTAATTTTATCAAACTTTTGTGTGTCACATTAAGCTGCAATTCATATTATGTGTTCAAATAAGATGGGTTATATTTTTGTACAACAACAATTCCCATGCTATTGAAAGAACTTTTCTGAACCATAAAATTTGTAAACAATAATGCACAAATAATATATATGGTAGAAGAAGTTATAGAATATACATTTAAATGACAGTTAATTCTGCAAAGATATACAGGTATCTTGAATTTTCAGTCATTAATTATATATATATGTGTGTGTGTGTGTGTGTGTGTGTGTGTGTTGAAAATTGTATAAACTATAATCCATGAAATAATCAAACCAAAAAACAGTAACGCTGGCATGAAAAGTATTGCAAAATGAATAACTCAATAGCTAATAGCAAATTAAAACAACCTATTCATAAAGGCTAAAATGTTGAAGCCACAACCTTTAGCCAAATGTGGGTGAGGTGATTGCTGATTTGTGGATATGCCTGAATGAAACTTGAAAGATGGCCAAAAAAATATTGAAGGACCAGGAACAGAGAGAAATAGTGTGTCCTCAGGGAATGAAGACAAGCTCAGCAGTCCAGGCAAATTTCTATCTTTTGATACATTTTTATTGTGACTGAAAGTTCATGGCACAGGTATTAATGTCTTGGTAAGAAACAATATTCTTTATGAACTTCATAAAAAACATGGGGAAACAAACAACCTATCTGAATAAAATTTTCATGCCAGCCAAAATTCCTTGGACTTTTGAATACCCTCTGCTTTTACTAGAGTAAGACAACAAAGGTACAATATTCAGACTTAACAGGATAGTTGGATGATCTTTCAATTTTGAAATTTATGAGTAAACTCAAAATCATATCTACTTAATTGTCTTTTCTTATAATTTTGACAGTATTCAAGAAATAATTTTTTGGGGGGTAGGGATTTTTTGTTTTTTTTATTTTGCTTTTTGTACAACTTGCCTCTAATTTCCCATTTTTAATGTCAGTTGATTTCAGCTAAAAAAAATCAGTAATATTGTCAAAAGTGGATGTTTATATAGGCTAGAATACAAGACTGATGTTTCTGTTGTCCCAAAAACAACTTTATTGAACTGGTAATCTTACCCTTTAGCTTTTTATTAATATAATTTTAAAGGAATTCTCAGATTTTTGTTGGTAACTGCTCACTTAGGTTTAAATGTAATGCACTTGTTGGCCAGGCTGCCCCAGAGGGACTCCCATAAGACAGACTTACTCAAGCTTCACTTGAACACAGAAATGAAAATCAATAAACAATTTGAACTTCTCAGAAGAGAATTTTTCTCCTCTAATGAATATACAAGCTTGGTTACAGCTTAATTTAAAGATTGAATTTAGTGTGTGTTTTTCACTGCACTATAAGCATGACAAACACAAGTTGCAAGTGACATGTCCCAGAAGGGGTCTTATCATTTAAAAAAAAACTACCCTCAAAATAGCGAAAAAACAAAAGCTCAACTGTAAGTTAACTTATAAAGCACAAAATGTATCTGTGCTGAAAAAAACCATGTGAACTATATTTCTACACTATTGTGTTTTAACTCTTTGGCATCCCAACTGCTTTTGAGGACAAGTAACCAGTTTCAGAAACAATTAAATTAGCAAATCAAGGCTAAACAGATTATTCTTTCTATTTGATTTGTTAAAAATCTTTTTTAGCAACAAGCAGACAAAACCATATCTATGCTGCCAGTTTAACTACATCCAGTTTTTCACTATTTCATCTTTCTTTGACTCTCTAGATGTTTCTTTATCATTTATTATGCATTAGAATTACAAATATAAATGTATTTGTAATGATAAACCTCCATGAACCTTCATCCATGCCTCATAAGGAAAGAAAGATATCTGTTCTGACCCAACTCGCTAAACACAACAAACCCTCTGAAAGGAACTCAAAAGATTCCTTTACTAGGAGGGCAAGCAGCCCTGGCAAAAAGTTTCTCTCTAAATGCAGACTAACGTCCAGCCGGACAGAAGATGAATAGTTGTCTGCCACACCTATTCATCTCCGCTCCCTGCTTTTTATCCCCAGAGCTAAGGGAGGGGGGCTCGCTAGCAGCAATGGCTCTTCCTTCCCCAGGATCAGCCCACGGCTTTCCACTTCTCTCCTTTTCTCTGACTTTTGTGCAACCATGTGTCAGGCATTGGAGCCAGCTGTTCCTCCTATTCTTCATCAACCATCTCCAGACCTGAGGGCTGTTGACTCTCCATCTCAGGGCAGATGGATGGCCCAGGTTCCGCCTCTGTTTCTCTCTCTGCCAGCTCCATTCCCCCTTCCCCTTCAGAGCTCTCGGGTTGCCTTGATGCCTGACTCCCATGCCTCCTCCTCCTCTGATTTGGCTGTTGGAGGGGCCAGTGGTCAACAGCCCATAACAATGTCTCAGACTCCAAATGTTAGTTGTCTTGTCTCTCACTCTCTTGCCTTGCCTCTAATTATTGAACCTGTCTTTGTTCTGTATGTAAATTGGTTGACTCCAAATATGCAAACCTGATCGGTCAAATAAACTAAGCATTGGATTGGTTCACTAGGAACCAATCAAAGGAGCTGCTGGAAAGCGGCAAATTTAAAGAAATGCCATTGGCTACAAGCCGGCAGGCCAGCCTATATAAAAGGCTGGCCTCGGTTTCAGCCGGGCGTTCCTGTTACTGACTAGTTTGAATAAAGCCTTTTTGTTGTTGGAACCCGGTCTACCTCGTGTGTTTTCTGAACAAAACACTGGCGACGAGGATGGGATCGTCCTGAACACGAAACCTGCACGTGGTGATAAGAAGCCAGACGACAGCAGAGATGCCTGGAAACAACGCACCGCCCGCACCCTTTAATCCTAACGAAGAGGATTGGGAGTCCTATGCAGACCGCTTCCAAATGTATTTGGAGAGCAATGAAATGGAGGGCATTTCAGAGCAACGCAAGCGAGCTGTGTTCCTAACTCACTTCAGGCCAACAGTATTCAAAATGGCAAAGGCCCTTGCGAAGCCCCGAGATGTTAAACAACTAACGTGGCCAGAATTGCAAAGAATTCTCAAAGCACACTATGCTCCGGTGGTGTCTAATTTAATAAAGCGACACGAATTTTACCGCAGAGACCAGAGAGAGGGAGAGACCATCGCCGATTTCGTTGCTGCCCTGAGGCAAATAGGGGGTGAGTGTGATTTCCTGAACATCGACGAAGCGATGAGGGACCGCGTGGTGTTGGGGCTAAGAGACTCTACTGCACAGAGTAAATTACTCAACAAGCCCAACATCACTGTAACCGAAGCCATCACAGAAGCCACAGCCGCAGAAACCGCGAAAAAATCGGCTGTCACAATGAAGAAGATGAACACTCACAGCGAATAAACAACCCCAGCCAAAGACAGAAAACAGCCTACCACCACCACCCACTACGAAGAGTCTGGAGAGGCAATCAAGTCGAGCGAAGAAGACGAAAGGTCCACCGTTTATTCACGAACAAAAAAGAGCGCAAAAGAAGGAATTGGCGGGAGTGCGCTGGCTGCGGAGGAAACCATGCCCGAGCCGAATGCGGATTTCTCGACGCTATCTGCAGGTATTGCAAGAAACGAGGGCATATCGAGAAAGTCTGTAGAAACAAGAAAAGCTATAGCCCAACAAGACGCCGAAATTCCCCAATACAAGCTGAGCCTAAACGAGCTGAAAGAAAGTGGCAACAATACAAGCGAGCCAATACACACCAAATTGTCACTGTAGAGAGCGCTCAGACGGAAAGCAGGAAGAAGGTTAAAATCATAGTAAAAATCGAAGGGAAGCCCTGCAAGATAGAGGTGGACTCGGGGTCCTTCCTTTCTATGGTATCGTGGAACACAATAAAACGGCTAGTCCCAGATATCCAACCAAAAAAATTACAGAAGCAGCACCTAACTCTCAAAGACTACCAAGGTAACCAAATCCCTGTAGTCGGCATGGGACATTTCCGAGTCGCCTATAGACAACACGTCAAAATACTACTGCTGACCATAGTCGACTGAGACAGACCAAGCCTCCTGGGCATTGAATGGTTCACGCCATTGGGCATCGGGATGACCGGGGTCGATCGAGTGAATACAACCGGCTGGAAAGAAGACCTCATCCGTGAGTTCCAGGACGTTTTTGATGGCTCACTTGGCAAGTATCGGGGAAATCCCATTTCTTTCATTCTAGACCCCCAAATAGCCCCATGAAGGATAAAAGCCAGGCGAGTTCCCTTTGCACTAAAGGCAAAGATAGAGGAACAGTTAGACAAACTAATAGCCCAGGGGGTGTTAGAACCTGTGGACCATGCCAAGTGGGAAATGCCTATTGTCACACCCATAAAACCTGACGGGTCCATTAGAATCTGTGGTGACTATAAGGCTACCCTGAACCATGCATTACAACCAAGCGCATACCCAGTGCCAGTAGTCCAGCATTTGCTTCACTCCCTGGGAAAGGGCAAAGTTTTTGCCAAACTCGACTTGGCACAAGCCTATCAACAACTCCCAGTGGACCCAGAAACAGCAGAAGCACAGACTATAGTCACCCATAAGGGCGCATTCAAATGTCACCGACTCCAATTTGGAGTAAGCGTGGCCCCAGGCGTTTTCCAGAGTCTGATGGAACGCCTCCTAAATGGCATACAAGGAGTCGTTCCCTATTTTGACGACGTCCTAATCTCAGCCAGAGATGAAACTCAATTAAGGAAAAGACTCAAAGAAGTATTAACTAAGTTTAGGGAATCTGGCCTCAAGGTAAAAACAGAAAAGTGCTGCCTAATTAAGAATAGCGTCAAATTCCTGGGCTACTCAATAGACGGAGAGGGTATCCACCCTACAGACAAAAAAGTTAAAGCAATCAAAGACGCACCTGAACCAAGAAATAAAACCGAACTACAAGCATTTTTAGGACTAATTAATTTCTATAATGTGTTCCTGCCAAACAAGGCCACTATAGCAGAACCGTTGCACCGTCTTTTAGACAAGAAGGCAACTTGGACTTGGGGTTACAAAGAAAAGAAAGCCTTCCAAAATATTAAAAGCTTGCTAACATCAACAAACATTCTCATCCAATTTAGCAACACACTGCCATTAAGAGTGACCTGCGACGCCTCACCATACGGAGTAGGTGCCATCCTGAGCCACCAACTACCTGATGGCAGAGAAGCACCCGTCACATATTACTCTAGGACTCTATCCAAAACCGAGCGGAATTACAGCCAATTGGACAGGGAAGCCCTAGCAATTGTCGCTGGAGTGAAACGCTTCCACGAGTACTTATACGGACGGACCTTTCAAATCATAACAGACCACAAACCGCTGATGGGGATTTTGGCGGGAAACAGGCCAACACCTAAAATACTGTCCCCAAGAATGACTAGATGATCAGAGTTCCTAGCAGCTTATTTCTACACTCTGACACATCGCCCAGGGAAACAAATTTCCCATGCGGATGCTTTGAGCAGAGCACCCTTACCAGCAACCGACGAAGACCCGGCACCAGCGATGACAACGCTACAAATTGAGACTTGCCCCGATCTACCCATATCAGCTTATAATGTCGCCAGAGCCACCACGAAAGACTCATTGACTGCCCGCGTTCTTAGTTGGGTAGGTAAAGGCTGGCCGGAGAATCAAAAAACTGAAAACTCTAAACCTTTCCGGTCCAGACAGACTGAACTTTCGATCCAAAGAGGTGTTTGTTGTGGGGTGATTGGGTGGTAATTCCTGCCAAATTACAACCCAGGGTACTTAGGTTGTTACATGAAGGGCACCCGGGAATGGTTAAGATGAAAAGCCTTGCTAGAAGTTATGTTTGGTGGCCGGGTATTGATAAGGACATAGAGTATTGGGTAAGCTCATGCAACAAATGCCAGGGAATTAGACCGTCCCCACCAAAAGCACCCGTTAAGGACTGGGAAACCCCTCGGGGACCGTGGTCAAGAATCCACATTGATTTTGCGGGTCCTACCAAGGGGCATACCTTTCTGATTGTCGTTGACGCCTATTCTAATTGGCTTGAAGTAAGAGTTATGCCATCAACGACAACAGAAACTGTAATTAAAAAACTGGACAACCTTTTTGCCACCCATGGCCTACCGGACATTCTTGTCTCAGACAATGGGCCACAGCTAACCAGCATACAATTTGAGCAATACCTAGCCTCCCTAGGTATAAGACATGCCCTAACCGCGCCGGCTCACCCGGCTGCGAACGGCAGGGCTGAGAGAATGGTCCGGTTTACTAAAGAAGGTTTAGAAAGAATGGACGCCGGAGATGTCCAACAGAAAGTAAACCGTTTGCTCACACTCCAGCATATAACGCCCAGTACCACAACCAACAAGTCCCCAGCAGAATTACTTATGGGGCGAAAGTTAAGATCACGCCTTGATAGGTTACACCCAAATTTTACTCCAGAAAACCTCCCTGACTCCTCTACATGGTTTAGACATTTCGAAATAGGCGATTTAGTATACGCTAAAAACTTCACCAGGGACCCGGTATGGCTACCAGGACAGATTACCCAAATCACAGGCCCCAAATCCTACCGGTTAACAGTAGAGGATGGCAGGGAATGGAAGCGGCACATAGATCAGCTTCGATCCTGAATTATAGAAAGAACCACAGACTTACAACCATTCACCGACAAAACCGACGAATTGCAAACCAAGGTGGGGGGGGGAAATGCGAGAAGTAAATAAAGAACTTTTTAAAACCAAAACCAATGAAACATATCATCAAAAAGAGCAAATAAAAGACTCACTGTTTGAAGAAACTTGCGTGAAGAGCCCATTGGAAGGGGCCAGCCAGGCCAGCTCGACCTGCCCGGAGGAAACGGGAGGGAGTGGCAAAACCGCCAGCCTAAGAAACTCAGGCAGCGGTAAAATGGCTGACTCACCCTTCCAGACGGTTCCAGGGAGAAGAACGGACAACACAGCAGCCCCATCCGAACTGGTCGAAGACTTCGCTAAGAATGAACCGCGCAAGTCAAGTCGAGTCCAGAAAAGCCCCGCCTACCTGCGAGACTACGTCACCACGTAGGACTGAACTAAGAGGGGAGGGGTGTTCTGTATGTAAATTGGTTGACTCCAAATATGCAAACCTGATTGGTCAAATAAACTAAGCATTGGATTGGTTCACTAGGAACCAATCAAAGGAGCTGCTGGAAAGCGGCAAATTTAAACAAATGCCATTGGCTACAAGCTGGCAGGCCAGCCTGTATAAAAGGCTGGCTTCGGTTTCAGCCGGGTGTTCCTGTTACTGACTAGTTTGAATAAAGCCTTTTTGTTGTTGGAACCCGGTCTACCTCGTGTGTTTTCCGAACAAAACAGTCTTCATGACTAACACATAACAGTCTTTCTAAACAAAAGTATCTAATGATTCAATGTGCTATTACCAACCTTCTGTCCAGAATCTTAGTTCCTGGATAATGGGCACGAAGCAGGTTGAAAATGATGAGGAGATCAAATCAACTGTGAAATAGTACAGCATACTTTCTGAAAGATCACATTGTAACTCCAAATGAAGATTCTCTCTAGCAAATTCACTACAGAGAAGGCACATTTATTTTGTTTTGAATGAACAGAATTTTCAAAATATTGAAAAGGATAAAATGAGCTATTTGTCAAACTCTCATAATATTATTTATGTACTGAAAGTCCCCCTATAATATACTTTAGCCTCCAGAGTTATGAACTCATTATATAGTCTGGAAACGTATTGTTCATAGGTTGTCCTGGACAATGGGGTTCTGTAACATATCTGTCAATCAAGGCTACTGTACAGCACAAATATTATGTCCTGATTTAGGC
Organism: Laticauda colubrina; assembly: GCA_015471245.1. NCBI lineage: Eukaryota > Metazoa > Chordata > Lepidosauria > Squamata > Elapidae > Laticauda > Laticauda colubrina. Next base: position 38,468,571 of record BLBF01000018.1, on the reverse strand, counting down.
AGAACACTCAGAATATGGTAGAAGACTTTGCACCTGCCATCCCATTCAGATGAAAGCTCTCCATCATGTAAAGCACTATCAGTGCTTTCTAAGCCTTTGGATCATGCTGATATCTGCTTTTCCTGATTTCTATCGAGAAGGTGACAGCTGCTGTCATGTCGAGAGCATAGATCACTCTTAAGTTGAGTAAGCATAACTATTTCAACACCATTTATGACTGTGGAATAATTTCTTTGCAGAAGCCTATTTCAGCATGTGCACACTTCCCCAGGTCCATGAGGTGCTATATTTTCCCCAGTTTATTACCTTAGAGAATAAAATAAATATAACTATAGTAGAAAATTCTGCAATATTCCTTCAAAGGTATCTTAAAGTTGGGAATATCTCTGACTCCAGTAAAACGAAATGCTTTGATCCTGTGTACATTCTCTTCCAGAATTATAATCTCAATCTCAGTTAAAGTGATTTCAAAAGCTTTTCATTTAAACTACTATTATTCTTTTGTCTACTGGGAGCTAGTGCAAAGATAATGTCCTATGTGCAAGATGCAAGCAGACTGAATAATAATTAATCAAACCTACTTAATATTCTAAAGAAGAGGAGTAACAATCAGTTGTGAACCTCTATGTATTAACTGGCAGATCATTGTTATTCCAGGAGGCATCATAAGGCCAAATGCAGGTTGCAACTGGTTTAGAAAAATCTCATTAATTAAGATACATGAAAGTCTAAGTCTCTCATTATAAATATCTTATTGGGAATATAAAAGACATAATTAAATGGCAGTGGCATAACACTTTTATGTACTAAAAGGTGACGAAGTGAACTTGGAACCATTCATTCATTTGTTTGGGAGGTGAAAATATGCTTTTACATTTAATAATAGTGCCACCTCTCCTAGCCTCATAAAACCTGTCCCTCATAATTCTGTTTCAGTTCCTTTGGCATGTATTTACTTCCTTTTCATATATCATAGACCTATTTCCATGCAGATTTTTTTCCCCTAAGGGGGTAGGAGCTCACACAGATGTAGTGTTCCCAACAGAACATACAAGTTGTTCCAAGTTAGATATTGCTTGTTTTGTCTTGTATATAGGAAGCCTGTTTGGAGCAGATAAAAGCACAGCTCCTCTGGTGCACATTTGAAAGTGACACTGAGATCAATGGCAGGTCATCACCATTCCAGGAACACATAGTCTATTTCCAATAGGAGCTGTAGTTTTTCCAAGCCTGTAAAAAGATGCCATTCTTCAAATAGACTTTACAAATGACTCTGGGTGGTTAATAAGATTAAAACAATCCCATCAAGATCAACCAGGTTTCTATAATTTTAATTTGTCAGATATATTTAGATATGGCACTATGCCTTAGGGTGAGGAGGCAGGAAAAATTGAATTTCAGGAATATTTGTCCTATTGTAGGCAAGCTTAAGGGCAAATAACTGAAATAAAAGTGTGGGGTTACTTTAAAATATGCAAAGAGCTCAATTATGAGCATTGAGCATCCTACTCAAAATAGAATAATACCAGCAAGATGCCCTTCCATTGGATATCCTACTCTTCCATTAATGTAAAAAAGCAATAATCTGAACAACAATCACCTTGGAAAATTCATTTCCCTGGATTTATTTCCCTCTTTTTTGTTATCTTCTTTCCCTGAAAGTTTGGATTATGAAATTCTTGGGCAAGGGATACATCCTCATGCATATATAAGATGTCCTGCAAATTAATAGTGATTATGACATTAACAATACTGTGTTAATATTAATGAATTATTACAATGATCATTAAATATGTAATCATTATGATACAAAATAGCTTTGGACAATGTAAATCTGCTATTTGGAAATTAAACTCTGAATAATTACTACTGTGTTTTAAACGGATGTTATATTTGGATAAAAGAGCATTGAACAGTCGTGTCTGTATATACCTGCTTACTTACAATTAGTAAACAAGCAGGCAGTGTTGGATTTTTACTGACAATAGTCTCAAAATAACAACAGATTTCTGAATCCCCAAGAGTGCTCTTGCCAGGCAGGTGTGAACAGTTAAAATTATCTTTTCTCTCCCTAAACAAATTCAGGACTGCATCAGAGAGTCTGCAGTAAAACCAATCTGTGATAAAGGTTAGAATGTTGTTATTATTGTTCCTTTTTAAGGGATATAGAGAATCATTGTGCCTATTGTTTTCTTCTGCCTATTGCCAAAAGAGAAGGGGATTAGTACAGAGATAGGCAACTATTGTTACCTTTACAGTACAGCTTCATGGTTGAGCAAGCTGTGGACTGCAACTTCTGCCAGCAAAAACAGACCTCTGGATGGCTGCCTGCGGCCCTTGTGAGCTCTGTTTTCACTGGCAGAGGCACCGCAGGCTGGTCCTTCGCTGTTTTCAGGGTGGCCCCATGGAGCAGATCTAAGCACCCCGCAGGTTGGATCTGGCCCACAGGCCTTGAGTTTGATCCCCCTCAGCTAGGGAATTCCAGGACTGTAGGAAGGACTGATAAATATATATTTTTTTCCAATTAAAAAGAAATTGCAAACAATTGCCATAACAATATCAAGAAAACAACATGAAAGCATGGCTCATGCACAAGTGTTTAAAATCCTAAGCACTTTTTCCTTTTGTTCCTTTTAAGCAAGCACATTGTTCTGACCTAGGCTTCTCCAACAGCACAAAGCCAAGTCCTCGTCCTAATAAACCTCCTTTATTTGATTTACAATGAATTTCCTATCCTACAAAGTTTCAGCCAACCATTTTTCAAAATAGTTTCCAATTACAAACGTTTATCAAGCTTGGAGCATGGCCAGGCCATATCTTTCAGATGCAGCAATACTTGGTAGGCATGCCAGAAGGGACTAATTGTCTCCTGTAAAGCCTCATTCCCCTTTCGCTCCTCTTTTATTCTCTAGGGGAAGAGCAATTCACTGTCCACCTGGCTTTATTCCCAAGTTGGCCCTTGTTCCTCAGCTGTTCCCTTCATCTGGCAACTCTGCACATGTGCACACTGGGAACAGGCTCCAGCTCTTCTGCCTCACTGATGTCTGACTCTGAAGGAGGCTGATAACTATTAGATGGCCCTGGCCCCATCTCTGCCTTCGATGCAGAGCACTTGTCAGAGCCTTCCCCAGACTTCAGGACTCCAGGACTGGCTCATGTTCCTTCACAACCTCCTCTCTGTCCAAATCTGCTGCCAGCTCTGCTGGTTACTGTTGGGCCACAACACACGTACTGCCTTCTATATGCTATTAAAAGTAGATTCATTCCTTACCTGTATTTAAGTTAAGGCATTGCTAACTATATTTCTCCCTGGAATATGTTTTTTTAACTCTTAATACACCAGTAAGGCTGGGAAAGTAGTAGAATCCAGTGTTTTTCCAAGTTTGTCTATCTACACTATGAATGAAAATACTTCCCCAAAAAAGAAAATTGTCAAATACAGTTCTTCTTGGCTAAGCTCTATGCTATTCAACATCTTTAAAAGTTAACAAAAGGATAGTATGGAAGGAATCTTTATACCAGATTTGCAAATGAACACCAAGCTGATTCCTTAGCAGAGAAAAATCACAATTCAAAATGACCTGAAAAGGCTTGAACATCATTTCATACAAGGTGATGTTCAGATGTGACAAGCATAAGATCTAGCATCTGAATAAGAAAAATCAAATGCATAGCAACCGGGCTGCAGAGATTTAGAAAATACCTATAAATGAATCATTGAACTCCTTCTGTCCCCAGGTCATGCTGGCTTGAGTCTGGCTTGGTTTTAGGAAATGATTTCTCTGGAACTGTCATTCTGGCAAGAGCCAGTAGAATATTCCTGGATTGCAGATTGCTACTTCTTTTCATTGAATAGTTCCCCTGTGATTTCTCACAGCCTTCAGAAGGCAGCATAGGCAAACCACTTTTGAAAACCTTGCTAAGAAAACAGCAGGGACTTATTCAAGTAGCTTTGATAATTGGATATAATTGAACGAGGAAATACATACACGGACACACAAACCAAAAAGTTAAATGTATATCTACAAGTTATCGTGTCAAATGCCCATATATCCAGGCATGGTAACCACCTTTAAAATAAAAATTTCTTCTTTTTCTCCTTGTTGCTTTCTAAAAGCTCCCGTACATGCCTTTATTAACAGTGCAGAAATATTATTATGGCTATAACTTTTCTTACCATATAGAAATTTTCCAATTTCAAACACTTCCTCTTTCTGATATTCTCTTTTTCCAGAACTATCTCCCACCCAGGACTTTTTAAAAGTTACTCCAAGAGTGCACCATATCACTTCTCCAGTCATTTGCCCTTCTGTAAGCATTTAAATCAACACTTTCTAGAAGCTAGGCAAAGGTAATAGTCACTGTTCGCTTTCAAGAGTTCTAATAAGGGGAAGCTCTGGAAGATTTTAAATTTCAGGACAACAATTCAGTGGAGGTGGCATTCTTTGTTGTGTGTACAGTCAGTGATATGCAAGGAACTGCTGCTGAAATTAGAATATAAGGAAGTAAAATCCTCCAACCAAAATGGGAGCACTTGAAACAATGTAAAGGGAAAACAGTAGTTTAAAGCCAAAGTAAGAAAACATTAAAGATGAGTAGAGAAAGAATACAACGTGGTGTCAACTGAAGACTGTGGGAGAGAAATTTTGTGAATTACTAGATGAACATGGTGCGCTAGTAAAATTCAGCCAATGCAGTCTCCATTAACAGAAATATTATACTGTATTTAGATCTGCAGAGCTAATAATTTCATTGTATTCTGAGCAGGTTAGGCTTTATTTAAAGTAAACTGCCAGTTAAGGGCACCATAGTTTAAAAAGCATGTGAAAAAGCTGGAATGAGGAAAAATAACAGAAGAGTAAAAGATACATAAACCAGGCTGCATAAGAAATAGTTAGAGGACCTGAGCATATTACCTTGCAAAAGAAGAGGAAAGATATGATAATGGGTTTCCAATATATGAAAGGCTGCCACTTTCAAGAATGTGCAGACTCGTTCTCTGCTGAAACTGAGAACAGGAGAAGGACCAACATTTTGAAATTAAAGGAAATAAGATCCAGATGGAGTATGATAAGAACTATTAAGCAGTACAGGGCAGTGGAGTATGGCCTCTTATTAGGTAGCCACCAACCAGCTATGGTTTAGTCCAGGGGTTCCCAACCCCTGGTCCATGGACTGCAATCAAACCACAGACTGTGAGAAATCGGGCCATGCAAGTAAGCAAAACTTCATCTGCGTATGTGTGAGATTGTTGTGGTTCACCGGCAGCCTGTGCAGACGGCAGCAGAATCGGACAGTGGGGAAGAACGGGGACCAGTCAGAGAGTTTGGAGAGGACTTGGACAAGGGTCCTGCATCTGATGCAAAGATGGGGCCAGGACCATCTGGGAGTGGGGTGCTGCCTCGGAGCCTCTAGACTCTAGAGTCTGGCAGCATCGAGGCAGAGGACCCAGGGGACCCTGTTCCCAGTGCACATGTGTGCAGAGCTGCTAGAAGGCAAGAGCAGCTGAAACAAAAGGGGTGACTCGGGAATAGGCTGGAATGTGATTGTCCCTCCCATAAGGTATGAAGGACAGGCAAAGATGATGAAACTTTTGCAGGAAGAAAAGTCGCTCATTTGGTTCAGATTCATTCTTGAAGCTCTTTGTACTTTGGTTGGTTTTTTTTTCTAGTTCATTTGACACATGTTATTGGCAGCACTTCACAGGAGAGAAAGGTGGGTGCTTATCTTGAGGGATTCATGGTTTAGTGGATTCATGCAATGAAAAGCAAATTGGATTAAATCAGGCCTGTTGTGATATCATGTTACATCACAATATGTCACATGATGCAATTGAGTTTGATATCCGTGGATTAGATGAACTAAAAGCCCCCTTTCATCCTATATATATTGCATAAACAAGCTTGGAATGCTTAAATCACTCTGAAATCAATGGGATATGTTTCAAATAAACATGTAGACTAGAATAGATTAACAGAGTTGGAAGGGACCTTGGAGGTCTTGCCTAGGCAGCAAAACCCACACCCACACCAAAAACCCCTGCCTAGGCAGCAAAACCCACACCACTTCAGACAAATGGTTATCCAACATCTTTTTTAAAACTTCCAGCATTGGAGTATTCACAACTTCTGGAGGCAAGTTGTTCCACTGATTAATTGCTCTAACTGTCAGGAAATTTCTCCTTAGTTCTAATTTGCTTCTCTCCTTGCTTAGTTTCCACCCATTGCTTCTTGTCCTGCCTTCAGATGCTTTAAAGAACAGCTTGACTCCCTCTTCTTTGTGGCAGCCCCTGAGATATTGGAACACTGCTATCATGTCTCCCCAGTTCTTCTTTTAATGTGTAGCTTTAAATATTACAGGTCTTTCAGAAACATAATTTTAAGAACCCAAGCTTGAAAAAAAGTGGTGGTATGACAAAGAGGAGAGTAATGGTTTTAGTTTCTATGAGGCAATCTTACTTTTTTTTATTTTGCAATTTTGACATATTAAAATATAATCTGTTCTATGCACAAATGGAACTGTGTCCAGTGTTTAAAGAGGTGTGTTTCTGTATATCTTACATACAGACACTAATAACACACCCAAATATTAAAATTAGTTATATTGTATGAAGAGAAAGTTCAAAATGCATTGAGAGTTTTCTTTTAAATAAAACATACCTAAGAAAATAAAGAAATTCTTCATTCAAATTAATGGTGAATTATTTTGTCATGAGAATAGGAGTTTATATTCATTTAAATAAAAGCACACACATTGTTCTTGACAAAAAAAAACAAAGCTAGCCTAGGGCAGTATTTTCATGAAAGAAAACGGCACATGTCCATGAATATCTAGTATAATATTAACAAAAACTATTCAATTAGCTATTCATGCACCCATTGTAATGAATATTTATTTGCATAGCAACTAAGTAACATTGATACCTTTTGTTTAGGAATTTTGGAGTTTCAAAATGAAAGGAATATTCTTCGTAAAAAAGTATAGAAACTGGACAAAAGATTGCCAAGTATATCTTTCATTTAAAGTTCTCCAAGGAGTTGATCAAGCCATTGACTTGTCTTTATGAGATCTTTTTCTTACTGAAAATTGTGGAATGTTTTTAAAGCTACATTTATTCTGAATGGTGAAATCTCAAGAACATTAAATTAAGATAGTTTTTGCTATATATTCTGATAACGGCAAAATGCTCAGTTTAATAAATGTGTGGAATATTTTTCTGCAAACAGAGGGTCTGAGCTATGTATTATGCTTGTTATGTAAAACACAGTTCGCATGGCCCATTAATTCAAGAACTGCATGGTGTCCTGAAACTGGCTGCATCATGCACATGGCTTTACTTCAAAATCCTCTCTCCAGCCATGAAAAAAGGAAAAAAGATCTTCTAATGGCATCAACAGGAAAAGGCATTCAGAATAAGGGAAATAACAGTAGTGGGAGGAAAGGAATTTATAGATGCTCAAGTTCTCCAAACTATGAGATTCCCTGTGCCCTCTGTATAGAGAGAGCTATGTTAGTTGTTACTTTGTGATAAACATAATGTTTAGTCTGACTCTGTCTGAAAAATAGAATGTGCAAAAAAAACCAAAAAAAGTATTCTGAGCTTGGTAAAAGAGCCAGTCCGGCATAGGTTATTTGAGAGTAGGAGGGTTGGAAATCTTATCTGAATCTTGTAGGCTACAAGCTTTTATAGTTAATTTACAAGGCTGAAATAAAGACACTGAAAGAATTTTGATTTGCTGGCTTGTGTTAGGCCTCAAAGATGTTTGGAAATATACGTTGCTCTGAATTAGGAGCTCTAAGTGTTGTAATAAACATAATAAATTAATGTGTCCAAAATCTTTGAACAAATCATGAATAAAACTGATTTTGAAGTCCAGACATGCAGAGTCTGCCCTAAGCAGGAACCAAACCCCTTGCATTAACCAGAGTTTAAGTTTAAAAAGTATTTTAAGAGTTTGGTAGAGTTTGGTGGCCTTTGTATAGAGTCAGTTTAACATTTCATATGTTTCTTGTTGTTCAGACTTCATGATGTATTGTGAGAATTTTCTCATCAATTCTCCTACAAGCATGGATAGTCACAAGAGTAGTATGTAGCTTCAAAAGAAGCAGCATATGAAATCCCAGGGCCAGTCTTGAGCGTGGGCCCAGAGTTGAGTAGCATCCAGTTGTAAAGGAACAGACTACAGTCTGACAGAAAGACTAAGTACATTAATTCAATGGCTTCAAAGGTTGAGCTCAACTGAAAGAAAACATAAATTCTAATATTACTTTGAAGCAATGAAGGGAGGAAAGAGATTTGTCTGCAAAAGAAAAGTAAGCTTGCCATTTTGCAAGTCTGGAGCAAACAGTTTTCAGAAAACCTTTGTCAATGTATATCTTTTCCTGTAAAGTTTTAGCTCCTGGTCTGATCATGTCCAAGTAAAATTAGCAAAACTATTTCAGTTGATTGAGTTGTCCTTTCCTCTTTTTTGATGAAGCATTCAGCATAGAATTAATAGAGCTGCACTCCAACACAACTGGCAAATAGCTGGAGAAAGCTGCTTTAACAATAAAACAACTCCACCAGTAATATGGGGCCCTCACTTGGATTTTGTTAAGGATGAGTTGGTTCATTTCTGTCTTTGAGGCACTAGGTAGCAATAACTATGAATGATTAAGCATGTGCTAATTTACATCCCTGCTTCTTCTCTTCTTGAGATTCTTCTTCTCTTGAGATTTCCATATATTTTAATGGATTATTTTTGGCATCAGACTAAAAACACATACATATCTTAGATAATACTGATAATCCTTTATATTGTTAATTATTGCATGAAGATTTGTGATTTGTAAAGATATAATTAAATCAATTCAAATAAAGTAAAATGACCAAGTTGAGTTTGGTCTTCATGACACCTTCATGATAACTTCATGAGCATGTTCATGCATGATCTCAACCACAGAATGGAACTGGTTTGCCATTTTCTTCCCCCAATACTTACTTCCCTGTCTAAGCTGCTTCCCTCCAGTCTTCTGTAGTCGTCCCTCCTTCAAGCTATTCAGGATTGACTCAACTTGATTTCTGAGACCAGACATGGCCAGCCTGCTGCTGCCACCTATTGACCCTTATTCAAAAAATGTAATTAGAAAAATGACTTAAAAGTATTACATGTTTATTAATTATTAAAGCATATAGTAATACATATGACAATCATTATCCAGTTGTGAAAATGGCCACTGGCTACATTAGGACTTAGATTCCCATAACAGGGGCCATTTAAAAAGTCTTCAGAAGAAACAATAGTGCTCATAATAATTTTGTTTCTGGAAAAAATATATCAATCATTCCTAGAGCCAGAGAAGTGAGGAAGACTTATTCCAACCCATGGTTATGAATCAAAATACTGAAGTAAGGCCTTTCCATTGGAGCAAGTCATAAATATAGGATAAGTACAAGCCTGGCAGGACTTCTACTTCTCATCAGAAAGCAAAAGGGACTAAAAGGCTGAATTATTAAAATATTTTATTTAAATGAAACCTCAGACCTTAAATGCAGGTATATACAATACCAGCCTCTTTTGCAGCTTGTATTACCCTTCTTGAGCCACCAAACCTAGCTGTTCAGTAACTCGGTGTCTCTTACTCTGCAAAGGAAAACCCTCTATTTGCAAAAGACCTTTTTTTTAAAAAAAAAAGCTGACATCAGGATAGCCTAAAGCAAGCTGTGTGCTTTCACAGGGTCCTGACCTGAAAGCAACTAATAAAGGAAGAAAAGCTCTGGATAGCAGACAAAGTCCCTTTTAAGTTTTCTTTTACTTTTTCACATTTAAAGAAGCACCTGAGTATATATTATCCAGAGACTTAAAGAGTTACTACAAAACCTTTAACCTCCCTTCCCTCTATGTTCTCTAAGTTGTTTTGTCACTAACTACAAAATCTTCCTCCTTCCACATTGATTTACTTTATGTGCACATACTAGTCTACTTTTATGTGCTTTACTCATTTACTTTAGATCATAACAATTTCAAAGAAATATGCTATTCATGAAGGCCACGACTTCTAAAATAAGTTAATATAAATATGAATACTTTAAGAAAAGGAAACTGGTTTAAAATGGCATAACTTTGTTGCTGTTTAATTTTCCTTCCTTATTTTCTCAGACAAGAGTACAAATTAGGCAGTGGTGGAAGTTCTTAGTGAGGGCCACATACTTGGGATTCCTTTCCTGTTGCAATGTTAGAAAGACATTTGTTAGAGATTAAGTGTTGTCAACCTGGAACCTCTGATCAAGGGACAGAACTATAGTGATAGGAATTGGCTACAGTTGAATGAAGGAGTTCCCCCCCTCCCTGCCAGTCTTTCTAGTCTCCCATGGAACTCCAGGGAAGCAATTTGAAAAAAGCATGGCCTCTGCCCAAACTATTAAATGCCCTTGCCCAACAAATGTTTGCTCCTGTCTTTTCTACAGCTATGGAATCTGGATTGACTGCAGTATTTTAGTGAAGCAGTCCTACGCCAACATCTACATTGTCATTGCAGGAAAATTCTGTCAAAGAATCTTTAAATGTTGTAGTTCAGCTTCTCTGGAAGGCATCAGGTTAGAGCTGCTGTAAAGCTCATCAGAGAGATATTTCAGAGAGAAATCTAAAGCCCATGTCACACTGCACCAATGGATGCAAAGAGGATGTAAAACGGACAAAAAAGCTTGCCATCCGTTGGAAAACGTGATGCATCCGTTGTGTACTCACTGCGTACGTCTCTCATATGCTCTATCTGTCGAGCATCCGTCTATTGCTATTTCATCCGCTCAAAAAGTTTTGAGCTGCACAAAACTTTTTCAGCGGATGAACTTTCCGCCGCATACGATCTACATCCGCGACACATATGGGCAACAAACGTTCTACATCCATTGTCATCCATAACACGTCCAATGTATCCTCTCGGCATCCTCTGCCCATCCGTGCAACTCACATCTGCTGCAGCTGAAAACGGAAAGGGGAGGAAGTGAAAGGAACGCAGAACGTCCACACAGCGTTAGTAGCACGGACATAGAAAGGATGAAAGCAGATGCAGCTCAGATATAAAGCATTAAAACGGACAAAACATTCGTATATGGGACGTATCTCAGATATTTAGGATGTCTGGAGGATGTCTAGAGTATGTGGAAGGACACCTAGTGGAAAACCGACATTTCCTATAAAAAGGGGGAGGAAATCACCTGGATCTAACTATCAGTCCAGCAGCCCTGGTGTACAGACATCTTCAGCCTTGCTCTTGCTCTTCCACATCATCCATTGATCTCCATCATGGATCATCGCACGCTCCTTTTGGTAGCCGCCATCATTCAACACCAGAACCAAGCCCTCTTCAGACTGTTTCACCTTTTCTATGCAAGGAGAAGGAGACGTCCAAAAGCTGTCTGGGTCCGAAGATGGATCGGGAGAAGAGTGGAGTTTGGACTCTATGACAAGCTGATGGTGGAGCTGAGAAATGAAGACCCTTGTGCATTCCAGCCCTTCATGAGAATGCCACCAGCCATGTTTGACGAAGTTGTGAAGCGTCTGAGACCCAGGTTGACCAAGACAAGCACCAACTTCCGTCCCAGCCTGGACCCGGGACTGAAGATGGCACTGACTCTGTGCCACCTGGCCTCTGGGACCACATACAGAAACATGCAGTATGTCTGGAGGGTGCCACACAACACCATCAGCATTGTGGTCAGAGAAGTGGTGCAGGCCATCATCCAAGAATACAAGGAGGAGCTCCTCCAGTGTCCCACCACTGAAGAAGGCTGGAGGAAAGTTGCAGAGCAGTGGTATCAGAGGTAGAACTTTCCCCACACCGTTGGAACCATAGATGGGAAGCATGTGGCCTGCAAAGCTCCACCCAACACAGGGTCCAATGATTTCAACTACAAGGGCTTCTTCAGCATCATCCTCTTTGCCATGGTTGATGCTGACTACAAGTTCATGTACATCGATGCTTCAGGCAACGGGTCAGCTTCAGATGCCCAGATATACAACGCCAGTGAACTCAAGGATGGGCTGGAACGCAACCTCATCATGGGTTTTCCAGATCCAGACCCCCTACCCAAAGACACACAAGATGTGCCCTACTTCATCGTGGGGGATGACGCCTTCTCCCTCAGAACCTACCTCATGAAGCCCTACACTTCATGAAACCTCACCCGTGAAGAGAGGATCTTCAACTACAGGCTGTCCAGGGCAAGACAGGTGGTGAAGAACACCTTTGGCATCCTGGCCAACAGGTTCCAGTTACTTCTCACCACCATGCAGCATCACCCACAGACTGTGAGGAGGATCATAGAAGCTTGCTGCATCCTGCACAATCTCATGTGCATCTGCTACCCATTGTTACAGAACAGGCTTGTGGACCATCAACAAGGCAATGGGGACATGGAGCCTGGTGAATGGAGGCAAGGACAAAACCTGAAAGACACTGTGGATGTGCAAGGCCCCAACAGAGCTTCACGTGAAGGGAAGAAGCAGCGCAACCTCCTGAGACACTGGTGCAACTCCCCAGTTGGAGCAGTGGAGTGGCAAGACAGGATGGTAGATGCTTAATGGATGCTTCCTTCAGCCTGTCTCATCACACTGATGAGATTGTGCCATTTATGTTGAGTGGCCCTACAATGAACAGGGCATTTAATAAAGAGTTGTGTTTATGTTGAAATGAGTTGATGAATGATTAAATTGTTATTGATAATAAAGGGCCATATGTGTGGCAGCTGGGAGGGTGGACCATACAGTCCCACTATGCTTGCACTGGAGGTTTATCTATCCCACAACTATCCTTATCCCACAGCTATCATTACTCATCCCACAGCTATCCATCCCAGAGCTATCCTTACCCATCCCACAGCTATCCATCCCACAGCTATCCTTATCCATCCCACATCTATCCATCCCACAGCTATCCTTACCAATCCCACAAGCATGCAAAGGCTTAACCGTTTTTTCAAATTTTTCCCCAACACTTTATTAAGTAAAAAAAATGAACCAAGTGTGTGAAGCAAAGATAACCTTTATTAATAACAAACTGTATGAAAAGATAAAGTGAACAGGTAACAACTCAGTCTCTGGCACTCTTCTCAGTCACTCTGAGGCGTGCCCATGGTCTCAGATGTAAAGGGGCCAGGGACTGTGGAGGTGGCTGTTGCTGGAGTGCTGGTCTGAGGTGCCATTGAGGTGCCTGGCCCCGAGAGTACAACAGGAGATGGTGTGTGCAGGAAGCTCTCAGAGAGCTGACTCAGTCCCATGAGGTTGAGAGGCCCTTCATCAAGTACCTGGGATGTGAGGCCCAAGACTGATGACAGATGTTCTGAGGAAGGGCTTGGCTGTTGGGTGGAGGAAGGAGGAGTGTAGTGTGGCTGTCTGGTCTGCAGCTGGGTCAGGTGAGGCATCTGTGGCGTCTGTGGCATCCGAGGAACCTGGGTGTGGACTGGGAAGGGCTGCCTCTGCTGTGGGAAGCCCTGGTAGTGGTAGGCTTGGTAGGCGAGGGGCTGTTGAAATCCGTGGAAGGGCTGTGACATTGCCTGGGGTGGAGGAGCAGACCTGGAGTGGGTAGGAGCAGGTTCAGCTGGGCCTGGATGGTGGTGCAGAAGAGCTGTGATCCTCTCCTTCATTGCCTGGTACTGGGCCTTGGGCATGTCCATGAGGGTCTGGCTCACGTTCGCGATGAAGGGCTTACGGTTAGAGGATGGTATGTCAAAGTGGACCAGCTGGGAGAGGAGATCTGTGCTGGCTTTGATTGTGTCCCTGATCTCCAAGAGGACAGTGTGGCTCTGTCCTTCCGGTCTGCCTCTCTGCCTGCTTTCTGTGGAGGTGGAGCTAGGGGTGGGGGTGGGGTGGTCTCTGGTGGCTGCTTCTTCTTCCTCCATCTGAGACAAGGGATCCTCCACATCCTCTGGCATGGGGAGTGCAGCTGTTGGGGAGGTCTCTGTCGTGGGGCCCTCCAAAGACACCTGCCTGGACATGGTAACTGTCTCCTGGCTGGAAGAGGAATGGCTCTCTGTGGGCTGTCTGAGGGAGAGGGTTGACAGAGGGGCTGCTCCTCGGTGGCGGATCTCACGCTCCAGGAAGCTGCACCTGGCCATGACATAGGTCTCCCAGTCAGTGAGCTTGACAGCGGCCTGCCCGGATTTCTTCAGGTGCAGCTTGCCATACCATGTGTGCATGTGCTTCCACCACCCAAGGAGTACATCTGAAGTGTAGCCCAGGCTCTCCGCCTTCTCTCTCCATGCTGCCTGCTTCCTCTTGGTGTCACGATAGAGCCTGTGGCCCTTCCTCCACAGGTACTCGTTCTCCCTCAGCCATTCCACCACCTCGTCCTCATGGTCCTCGGAAATGGAGCACTGTTTCCTCTCTACCTTCTCCTTGCCTTGCCTCTTCCTCCCTCTGGCAGGGGCTTCAGGGCCTTCAGCAGCAGGGCTTTGAGGGCCTTGGGGCTGGTCCAGCACAGCAGCAGCAGCAGGAGAAGCACCAGCAGCACCAGCAGGAGAAGCAGCAGCAGCACCAGCAGGAGAAGCACCAGCAACACCAGGAGCACCACCACCAGCAGCAGCAGCACCAGAAGCTTCAGAGTCAGTGCCAGGGGGTGGGATGGTGGTTCTGTCCTTCTTGCCAGGGCTGGCAGGAGTAGGCACAGGCTTCCTCTTGTTCCCCATGGTGTTCTCTCAAAATGTCTCTGGCAGCAGGTCTTTCCTCTGAATGCTGACTTCTTGCAAGCTGCATCCTTTTATATCCTTGGAGCTTATGCAATTTATCCTTCCCGCATGCACAGTGAATGCTTTGCATCCGCTATGCATCCGCTATGCATCCTATGGGCATCTGTGATGCATCTGCTTCATCCGCTACGCATCCGCTCCTTCCGCTACATGTCCACTTCGCTGTTCTCCCCCGGAAGCCCTGCGGATGTGTCATCCGCTTCCGCCGCTAGGCTTCCTACAAACATCCGTTTTTCATTCCCGCTACATCCTCCCCACATCCGTTCCTTTCCGTTGTTGTCCGCTCTGTTTATGCAAATTTGGGGCACTTTTGAGAGCGGATAACAATGGATGGAAAATTTGCTCGTCCGCTGTGTCCTTTTTACATATGTTTTGCATCCATCGGCCAATGTGACCTTGCCTTAATAACAGTAGCGAAGACATCAAATCTCTCTGAGATTTTTTGCTTCTGTAGATGTGGCTTGTTGTATCTCAAACTGTGAAGTCTTTGAAGTTCCCAATAGTCAACCTCAATGTGTGAATAACCTTTTTTTTCCACTCTTAGAGATGAAAACTGTGTTTAAATGGTGATTGTAGGTTGCCCATTGGAGAACAACATTGTAGCAAAACTAAGTCTGTAACAATCATAGCTGGAGCTGGACGTTTTGATAAATAGTTATTGTGGCACAAAGCAGGCAGAATGCTTGCAAAATGTTGTTCAGCAGTAGCAGAAGATACTAACTCACTGGTTCTTAATCATTTCTGGAGCAGTAGATGCGTCTAGCTGACTAGTTAGCTATTTCCTGAGATACACAAGCCAAACTCAAGAATATCTTTGTCTTGGCAGTGCACAAAGTGGGGAGCCATTTGCCCATTTTGATTCCTGTGCTAATTAGATGGTTGACATGATAGCTTAAACATCCCCTTTCAAATCTAAGATTCTATAAACTGGAAGCTCTTTTTGCATCCTATAATTTCCACTGTCAATTTAATCCAGACCTTCTGACACAACACAGAAGATAAAGGCACAATTATAATAGAAAAGGTTTGCAGTGAGTTGATAGGGAGTTTGAGAATTTCTGATATTCCTCCCCAAGAAAGCAGAATCCTCCCAAAGGAATTGGATGGACTCAACAATATAGCTAGGCAGAGGCTAAGATTTTGCTCTACACTGGAATCCAAAGATGGAGTGAATACGTTCATGGAGTGAGAAAATTGTGCAGACAGGTGGATAACCAATACTACCAATAAGAATTGCCATATCAAATATGCAAAATGTAGGCTTCTAAGGAATTATTTATGTTTAGTTCATACTAAAACTATGTTTTAGTATGTTTTACCAAGTAAAATCCACAGGGACAGGAGAACAAACATTTGGCAATCGCCATGATTAGTGTGAGTAAACACTGAGAATGCAACAGCTAGTACCATACAACAGAAATGAATGAATGAATTAATACACTATACGCACTTTATTCTTCTCACATAATTTCTTCTCAGTGACATTATTGAACAGGCTGTAGAAAACAAACATCGTTAAATGAGAAAAGAAGAGCAAGCACCTGCTTAATTCCCCACTGCAACATTTTCATGTGACGAATGCTCCCTAAATGGATTTAGCTTTTGAAAAGAAGTCAGAGAGAAATTTGATGTGGCCCCCTGACCCCTGGTAAGCACATGTATCTTCACCTGTCACATAACATACTGGCACTTGCTTACTTTTCTGCAAAGACTATTGATTTTGCTTATTGGCTGCAGGCTAGTCCATAAAGAACAAATTACAAAGTCAGAGGTCTACAGTTAGCAATTGCTTGCATGATAACAGGGAACTCAGCAGTATTTGTACCATGTGGTATCCACAACTCACAAATGCAAGCAAACCAAAAGCATAGGCCACCCATGTAATGATATTTCTTTTGTTAAATAAACACCCTCTTTTGTTCTCCCTTCACAATAAACTAGATAGGTGGTGGTTTAATCTATGCCCACAGTTTAAAAGATAGTGACAGCAAGAGATTAAAATCTACACACACACGTGTGTGCACATAATAGAAATGGTTAATATACTTTAACCTGAATCTTTCAAAATTTAAATATTTTCTCAGTAGATTTGCTATGCCATTTGTTCATTGTACAAAGGCCAAGTGAGAGAAAACCAGTAGATTAAATGAATACAAATATGAAGTTTTTGGTTAATTATGTTTTCTCTGAGTTAGTATTTAGAAAATGCTGAATCAAAAGCTCACGTCTGAATGTTTACCTCTGCACAGAAATCAAACAGATTACGTATCTTGCAATAGAGATAATGAAGCATTGCTTTGAGAAAAAAAAAAACCAAAAGAATTCAGGTAACCTTATTGTGTGTTATTGTACTGTATGTTACAAGAATGCATAGGTGAGAAAAAATAATCATATTTGTAACCATGCACACATATGCATTCTTACTTGGTCTATGAAAAGAAAATCCTTAATTATGCATAACTAAAGAAGGAACCACTTTTTTATTACATGATGTATGAAACTATGAGCAGGTAATCTTCATTTCTCAACACACTTTCAAAACAACATCTGAATATGCGTGTATGCATACATTCATACATACATACATATCTCCTATGAACAAATGTGGCTTTTTTTTCAAGTATGCATTGGTAATGATTTGCATTCTTCTAGCTCTTTTAGCATACACACATACAAAAACTACTGTATAGATTATTTAGAGCACTAAGATGAACTGAATGCAAAAGAGAACAGAAATCTCAATGAGAAATAGTTCAGAATGCCATTTAAGCCCCTGTCACACTGCACCAATGGATGCAAAGAGGATGCAAAACGGACAAAAAAGCTTGCCATCCGTTGGTTAACGCGATGTACTCACTGCCTCCGTTTTGCTTCCTCTCTATCCGTCCAGTGCCCCTCCACTGAAGAAGGATGGAAGAAAGTTGCAGAGCAGTGGTATCAGAAGTGGAACTTCCCACATACCGTTGGAGCCATAGATGGCAAGCACGTGGCCTGCAAAGCTCCAGCCAAATCGGGGTCCACTTATTTCAACTCCAAGGGCTTCTTCAGCATCATCCTCTTTGCCATGGTCGATGCTGACTACAAGTTCATGTACATTGATGCTTCAGGCAGCGGCTCATCTTTAGAAGCCCAGGTATACAACACCAGTCACCTCAAGGACTGACTGGAACGCAACCTCATCTTGGGTTTCCAGGATCCAGCCCCCCTACCCAACGACACACAAGATGTGCCCTACTTCATTGTGGGGGATGACGCCTTCTCCCTCAGAACCTACCTCATGAAGCCTTACACTTCCAGATGCCTCATCCGTGAAGAGAGGATCTTCAACTACAGGCTGTCCAGGGTAAGGCGGGTCGTGGAGAACACCTTTGGCATCCTGGCCAACAGGTTCCAGGAACTTCTCACCACCATGCAGCATTGCCCGCAGACCGTGAGGAAGATCGTGGAAGCTTGCTGCATCCTGCACAATCTCATGCGCACCCACTACCCAGTCTTGCAGAACAGGCTCGTGGACCTCCAACAAGGCAATGGGGACATGGAGCCTGGTGAATGGAGGCAAGGGCGAAACCTGATAGACACTGTGGATGTGCAAGGCCCCAACAGAGCTTCACGTGAAGGGAAGAAGCAGCGCAACCTCCTGAAACACTGGTGCAACTCTCCAGCTGGAGCAGTGGAGTGGCAAGACAGGATGATAGATGGTTAATGGATGCTTCCTTCAGCCTGTCTCATCAAACTGATGAGATTGTGCCATGTATGTTGAGTGGCCCTACAATGAACAGGGCATTTATTAAAGAGTTGTGTTTATGTTGACATGTGTGGATGATTGATTATATTGTTATTGATAATAAAGGGCCATAGGTGTGGCACCTGGGAGGGTGGACCATACAGTCTCACTATGCTTGCACTGGAGATTTATCTATCCCACAGCTATTACCCATTCCAAAGGTATCCCTACCCATTCCACAGCTATCTCAACCCATCCCACTGCTATCTTAACCCATCCCACAACCATGCAAAGGCTGAAACCATTTCTAAAAGTTTCCAGCAAGACTTTATTAAAAATGAATTTTGTGAATCAAAAATAGACTTTATTAACAACAAGCTATAAGACAAAAATGAGTCTCTGGCACTCCTCTTGGTTGCTCAGTCTCAGGGGTGAAGGGTCCAGGTGCTGTGGAGGTGGCTGGTGCTGGAGTGCTTGTCATCAGCTCCCCCAGAAGCAGAAGCAGCAGAAGCCCCAGCCCCAGAAGATCGAGCCCATGCTGCATAAGCCCCAGCAGAACCAGAGTGAGGGCCAGGAGGCAGGATGGTAGCCCTGTCCCTCTTGCAAGGGCTGGCAGCAGATGGCTGAGGCTTGCTGTGCTTCAGCATGGTTGTGGGGTTGCTGGCTGGCAGGGAGGCTGGCAGGAACCAAGGCTGGCAGGAAGGCTGGCGGGGAGGCATGCACCAAGGCTGGCAGGAAGGCTGGCAGGGAGGCTGGCAGCAAGGCTGGCAGGAAGGCAGTCGATGAGGCTGGCAGCAAGGCTTGCAGGCAGACATGCAGGCAGACATGCAGGCAGACATGCAGGCAGGACAGGCAAGGCAGTCGATGTGTCTGGAAGCAGGTTTTTCCTCTGAATGGTGACCTGCTTCCGAGCTGCTTCCGTTATATCCGCGGGGCTGACGCAATGCATCCTCCCCGCATGTGCTAGGCTTCCGCTGTGCATCCGCTAGGCTTCTGCTCTGCATCCGCTTCATCCGCTGTGCATCCGCTGTGCATCCGCTTCATCTGTTCCGTGTCCGCTTTGCTGAGGTCCCCCGGAAGCCTAGCGGATGTGCCATCCGCTCCCATCCACTTCCATCCGCTGGGCTTCCGTTCCGCATCCGCTTTCCATCCACCCTGCATCCTCCCCACGTCCGTGTTATCCGCTCCGGTTATGCAAATTTTTGCCCCTTTTGAGAGTGGATAACAACAGATGGAACATTTTGCTCGTCCGTTGTGTCCATTTTGCATCCGTTGGGCAGTGTGACAGGGCCTTTACTTTGATTGTACTATGCATGAAAGCATGAATGCAAATAATTGTGCCAAAATCTGTGCAGAATCTCCTTACCCATCTGTAAGGGGTCTAAATAGTCAAAAGCCACATTTTTCTCAGCGTTATCATGGGTTTAGTTAGCTTATTTAGAAATCCTCATCTCAGAATACCTCTCTACAAGTGAGAAGGAGAAATCAAGCCACATAACTGCTTTAGATTTCAATACTGTTATCTGTAGTTATCACATTAGAATTCCCCCATAAACACCATGTCAGAAGTATGAAAACGTTATCTGTTGCTTACAGATATGTGATGCCTTTGAAAGATATGTAATGAAATCTATACCCACATAATATAATTTATGTCTGAGATATTAAAATAACTACTTGCACTCCACATTCTGTTTATTTGATCTTATTTATAATATTTTGGACAGTCAGTTAAATGCAGCATTATTTATTGAACTCTTATTCCAACTAGACAGATTGACCTACATAGCTTCATTATCAGTAGGCTTGGGCTGAATCTGAAATTCTTAAGAATGCTTCCATTCAAGACAAAAATTCTATAATATTTTAAATTGTGCAACACATTTTATATAACACTTACACGATGAGTACCTTATTAAATTCAAATAATATTTTGCTTTGAAAAACAATATAGAGAACAGAAACTTATAGTTATAAAAACAGATTTTCAAGGCATTACTGTGGCCTACCTTATTTTTCTTTCTGTTTTGATAAATTCATGAATGAAGGTGTTACTTTTTAATCATTGACAACCAATTTCATTGTGTATGTTAACCATTACAGAATATCAGTGACTGTTGCTGTATTGGACTTTTCCCAGAGTACTTGTAAGTGCCTCCTTAAAGATATAGATTTGACATTTCCATGCAGTGTATTATTGGCCGGTGTTGGCAGAAATCAAGGGATCATGCATTTGTCACAAAAGCGAATGCTTGCAGAGCATGATGTAAAAGACGAAGTGCTTGTGAGAGGCTGGCAGCATCTGCTGACTGCTTTATATGCCAGCTGGAAAAATGGCTCAGTTACTGAAGCTACTCATTCCCCTGGTGAGTTCTCCCTCCCTGTGCTCACTTCAAAACCAATAAACTCCAACTCGTGGCCTTTTTCTGGTGTCAAATGGATGGAACAAGTTTGTCATCACCTAGTATGAGGCGCAGCCACGAGCTGGAACATCTTCCACAATGATTACTGTTACTAATTCTGCTGAGAAATATGCAGAGCATCTGCACAGGGAATTCAATGAAGTGTAGCCAAAATAGAACTTGCTTTTATGCCCAAGCTCCTGGTGCCCGGGTTAAGACAGCACAAGGCAGATCATATGACTTGAGCCATTTCAATTCCTCATCACTTTTCATGGGAGAACAGCAAAGTGCTGATCCTGGAATAAATCTGCTGAGGGAATACAGATAAAACAATCTGCAGGTATGACTTTAAAACAAACAAAGCATTAAATATACAAGCCTGTTATTTTAACAGGCTGAAATTATGAGAGAGCAAAGACCCTATTAACATTTATCCAAATAGCTCAAACATTGTAAGATGAATGATTCAATCTAGGTTATCAAAATCTGTATCATTATTAAAGGTTAGTCAACTTATACAGAAAGTGCAGATCTCTGAGAAATGCAATACACATTAGTGACATGTAACAGATAAGTGTTATTCCTGCTCATGAGAAACTGGCAGGTTTGAATTATATATCCAACCCTGCCTGTCTCATCCTTGGAAAGATTTCTAACCTTTCATGAAAATAGATTGGTAGCTCCAATCAATGTATTTGCGTGCAATATAACCACAATCACTTTTATCGGAATAGTCTAGAGAAAACACAAAACATCAGGATTATAAGAAGTTCAGATAAACATAATGATTATATTCAGATGAGGCTACCTTGGAAACACTCAATAACTTTGGGCCATTGACATTTAAAACACAGGAGGTTAGAATAATAGCATTTTTTTCTCTTTCATTTGTGATGTAAATGTAGTATATGTACACATTTCTGAGAAAACCCTCAAGTGATGCAGTCAATTTGTTTCTACTGAGTTTTAACTCATCCTGCCTTTTATATAGTATTATGGATATTTTCAGTAGCTATTTAAAAATACACAGAATTAGCATGAAAGTATACCATTTATCCCTAAATTCTGCTTACTTTAGCAGAAAGGGCAAGCTCTGGCACTCTTAGAATTAAGCAGTGACATCTTGTTGGATCCAGAATTGGCAGCAACTGCCCTGAGGAACATCATCCCCTCAGTGATTTGGTTGGTTTCCCTCTCGTTAGCCATTTGCAAGGTATTATAAGACTTGGCTGTTTCCCCAGGCATTTGGGTGGGACTCTGTTGCTTTTCAAGGTGCTCTTTTTCTGTGAATGGGTTATTGTTTATCCTCGGGCACCCAAGGTTATATGTCATGGTTTTCTATGTTTTAATCCTTTAAATCAGTGGTTGCCAGCCGGGGACCACTGGTGGTTCATGAGAAAATTTTGGTGGTTTGCAGAGAAACGTCATTCCCAAAGCAGTTAATCCAGGCTGCAGGGGAACACAAGGCTGAGCCTCCCACATGGCCCATGGGAACACAAGGCTTGCATCACTTGCATTGCAAACAACACAAGGTAGTGAGGGGAGAAAGGGTGGAGGGGGAAACTTGCCCCACTCACCCCATGTACCTGGCCTGGCCACTGGGCTGCTTCTTTCCATTTCTTTCTTCTTCTACTTTTGGCTGCACACAAAGAAAGCAGCAAAAGTTTTTCTTTCTCTTTCCCAAACTCCACCAGAAATGAGTCTTTGGGACCCTTCAAGGCATCCTGCTCCAGGAAGCTGCGCCAGCATGACAAGTCTCACAAAGACTCATTTCTGACAAGAGTTTGGGGGAGAGAAAGAAAGGCTTCTGCTGCTTCTACTGCTTTCTTTGCATGAAGCCAAAAGTTTATCTCTCTCCCCCTGAGTTCGGAGCTGGAGACTGTATCCTGTGACCCCAAATAAAGAATGATCGATCGGTAGAAAAATGGGGTGGGGAATTTTCCTGCAGACTTTTTTGGGGGTTTTCCCAGGGGCTCTGATCCATGGGATTTAAAATTATGAGTTTGGTGGTCCCTGAGGTCCAAAAGGTTGGTGACCCTTGTTTTAAATCCACCCAGAGTTACAGTACTTGTGTCAGATGGCTACTATGTAAATAATGGAAGTGAAGAAATAAATAAGCACATCAAAATTTGAAATGGCATGCTAAAACCCACATGTGACTAGAAGTCAGCAGAAACAGTAAATGCTACATCAGGGACCATGGTGAGAAGGAATATTTATGCTATTTATATACTGCATGGTGGAACATTCCAGCTCACCCTTCCAATTATCCAGTCATTCATTTTCCCCAGATATATTCTTTATTGGATTGCACTTGCTCCCCAGACCTTAGAAATTAGAACCCCACAACTACCATCAAGATTTTTATTCCATATTTTCCAAACCTTGGGATTTTTCTGACTGCTAGCTTTGAATTTTGAAATAGATAGTTCTGTTTGGGCTCCATATTAGTCCATAAACAAGAAACAGATCTGATCAGAAATGAGAACTTTGTGTGTGTGTGTTTTGGTGTGTGTGTGTGTGTGTGTGTGTGATGTATGTATACATACAGAGATACATACTGTATAATTCAGATATGGTAGGAGGGAATTATGGAATACAGGAATGAAATTACCTGTTCTAGAGTATTGCCTCAATAACTTTGACTGTCATTTTTCTTTGAGTTTTATTAGCTTTAATTTCAATTCCTGCATTCTGCTTCATCTACAACTTTGGCAAGTGCTGGCACACATGTCCTCGATGCTTGGGAAGGAAGCTAATCTGTTTCCCCACATAGCAAAGAATTCTGTGGAATGGTGTTGGAGGAGGAGGAGGGATGGAGTGGGAGAAGGAGGAGGCTGGATTGAATCTTTTTTGCCATTAAGGCTACTTGTTGCTCAGTTGAGATAGTGGTACTTCACAGCAATCAAAAAAGAAAAATATTAAGCTCACAGAGCCATAAAATATCAGAATTCTAACCATGTGTTGCAAAAAGCTCAAATAAGAGAGTGCACAATTGCCTAATCTATCCTAAAAAAGCTTCTGTTGAAAAAAAATGTACATGGAGTTGGATTCAGTTTAAGTCTATAACAGGTTACTGATAGTCCTACAAGATAATTATGGGTAACTTAAATCCTATTGGTTTCAATGGATGCACTAAACAAATCTAGCAGCCAAATGATTTGGAGTTGATAACTTCAGAAATATTGCAACCTTTCCTGAAACAAAGCAAAGAGACCGTCTCTGTCTTCTGGTTTTGAACAAATGAAAAAGTTCCACTCAAGTCCTTTACAACTAACTTTAAGAAAACTAATACATTTAATGGCCATGCACATGAAAAGTCTTTATATTTGTGGTCATTAATAACTGGAGTGAAATTTCATTCTATTGATCATCAGTATAATGATAAAAAATTACTTTCTAAAACCAATTATCTTTTTGTTTCAGTAGGTGTTTATTTTTATCTTGGTACAAAATAATTTCTTTGATTCTTTCAGTGATATGAAATATTTCCATATTATTTTAGTCATTGATGGTAGGTGGTAGCAACTCCCCCATTTTAGACACCAGTTAATCAGGTGGGGCTCAAAATATCTGATGTGAAGTCAGTCTGTCCTGATAATATTTTTCATCTTAATGCTTCAGATTTGCTCCAGTGATTTTTGCTGTAAGATACAAAATATGATCTTTATTAAAACTGATAAAATAGTAGAATTGGAAACTGCAAAAGAGGTCAAGAAATTATTTTTAAGCAAAAAGCAATGCATAAATGTAGAGACAAAACTTTATTTTGTCCTGTCCAAAAAGAAAGTTTTCCTTTTATACACAGGCAGATATAAATATATTTAACCTCAGCTGAAATACAGACAGTTATAGCACATATAGTTTTTTGTTTGTTTACTTCCTTGTTTCATTCTATATTTGGAGAACTCAGTTTAAATTTCCCAGGAGCAATAAACATATCTAAACTGTTTGAAACCATCTCCAATTTGAACAAAGGAACTTTTCAATAAATTTATTGATTAAAAGATTACTGCAATTTGCATTAAAGAGATAGATAGATAGATAGATAGATAGATAGATAGATAGATAGATAGA